>MIEF01006413.1:0-45497 GCA_001870725.1 Taenia solium
AAATGTATAATGCAAGGATTGGTTGATGCCTGTCTCGAATCCTTCCTACCAATTGGAAAGCCAAAGCCGCCTGCAAGTTGGTTGACGCATGCACCCGGTTGTGTGTGCGCGCGCTCACCTCATATGGATGTGCGCACGCGAGAGCTGCAACCGCATCCTTTCGCTGATCGCCTAGTGATAAGACGCGACTGGGCTGGACCGTGTAGTGTAGGAGCAACAGTGAGGGTATCCCACAAACACGCAAGATTTCCTCCCACGGTGGCGACCGCGCTAGCAACCTGTGCGAGGCAGGTGGTGTGCAGAGCTCCCTCAAGACAGCACAGGGCGGTAAGCGTGCGTCTTCCACGCCCAAAAAGCTCTACTTCCGAATTGAAAACAATGTCTTCTACGATCCCGTAAGTGAGAAGCAGGGAGGGCGCCACACACGTCGGGTGATCAAGAGAAAGGATCGTGGGTGCAACACCACACGAGAGGTGGAGAAGCGGGAATCTCGGTTCAAGTTGTTGTGTGCGTTTCGCCATGCAGCCAATCTCAATGCTATGGTTGAAATGGCAGCTTCTGATCCCATACTCACTGCACGACACCTGTCGGACGATGGGACAGCTAGACTTGCCAGTTGGATTGTGAGTGAGACGACGCCAAGGCCAGCAAAGCCGAAACCGAGGGAGAATGCTTCTTGGATCGCTAACGTGAGGGCGTGGACAAAGACGGCGACCTGTGGTAGGTCGAGCATTGCGGTGGGAGGAGGGTTGAAGGAGCCACCGAAACAGGAGACGGCGGAAACGTCGAAAACTCAACCGAAATCGCGTTTGGATTTGTCTCATGTGAAGAGCAATTTATCTGCGCTCCGACTTGCCCCACTGCACTCCACCCCCTTAACACCTAGTGGGAGAACTCGCTCTGTCAGAGCGAATGTGAGCAGTGAGACACACTGTGAGTCGAGTGAGGAACCGGGATCGGATATGCCCCCTCTAGACCTGCCAAGGAATCCCTTCGAGAGTGCCATCATTAACATTCCGGTGTTGGGGTTTAGAAGGTGTGGAAAGACAAGTCTCCTCAACAGTCTCGTGCAGACCGGTCCCACCGGATTCACCACCTCGTCCACACGAACACCAACCTACTACTACCCTATGGTAGTTTTCAACTATCAGGTGTTCAATTTCCGACTCATCGACTGTCCTATGATGCTGCAGAACTTTCCTCTCTCCACACTCGACGCATGGACAGATTTTCGTGGTTGGGGTCTCCACGTGGCTGACTTCTTCATTCTCGTCTTCGATATTACCTGTGAACTCTCCTTCCAATACATGAAGCTGCTGCGCGAACAAATACTTGCCGCAAATATGGATGTGCCCATAGTGATAGTGGCGAACAAAATTGACTTGCTCAAGTGTTCAAGTAGCGCCGGTACACCTCACCATTCCTTGACAGCAACGCCACTCTCGCTGCAGCGATTGGGAAGGTACAATGGTCGCGTATTCTCAAGGAACCACCTGGAGAGTTGGGCCAATTCGGGAGATGGTAGTTACGCTTCGTGTCCATCACACATCTCCCTTCTGCCGCATAATCACGCACCAGTTGGTCTCAGTCACAAGATGGCGTTTCGACGCGACGTGGCGCTGTTGGTGAAGAAGCACTGGAAAGGGTGTGTGCTGGTGGAGTGCTCGGCTCTCTACAACTTCAACACACTGGCCATTCTCAGGGAGGTGCTACGATTTGTACAGTATCGACAGTGTAGCCAGAAGCTCTCCACAGCTCAGACTGCACAGGCGGTGTGGCAGAGGAATCAGTGTCGCATCCTTTGAGTCGCTCTCCTCCTCTCTTCACTTCACCTGTCAAGTAACATCAAGTATGTACATTGTAATAAAAGAGCATGAATTGTCCAACTGAGCCATCTTCTCCTGACTCTCGCATGCAGTGTGGTGTAGATGCAAGTCGGTGTGGTCAGCCACGGTACTGAAGCGAGCAGTGAAGGAGAGTATGCTGGGAGGAATACGAGGAGTAGGGAAGACGGCAGTAATGCACGATGGAGAGGAGGAGGTGTGTGTTTGGTTCAACTAGGGTTCTCCACGGTGATGTTTCCAGTTTGGCATCCCACCAGTGGGTGCATTTGCTGTTTCACTATACCTTGACTGCTTATTAGCATGAAGGAAAGGTGGCAGCACATATTGCAGTGGATTACGTGTGGCATGTAGAATCACTTCTCTCCTCCTTCTGCTCCTCATTCTGCCCGTCTTTAGGGTTTGTTCTCCACGTCACGCTAACTGAGTGAGTAAAACCCACCACAATGCACCTAATCGATGGAGGAGGTGTAAGAAATGTGCCTAGTTGTTTCGATTGGGAAGAGGAAGCCT
Organism: Taenia solium; assembly: GCA_001870725.1. Taxonomy (NCBI): domain Eukaryota; kingdom Metazoa; phylum Platyhelminthes; class Cestoda; order Cyclophyllidea; family Taeniidae; genus Taenia; species Taenia solium. The sequence goes on from MIEF01006413.1 coordinate 2,355, forward strand.
GTCTTCCTCGCATTCTAATTAGACTAGGAAAGCAGAACAGAGAACCTTATTTGTGTAGATGCAAGGGCGAGTTGGATTGCGCGCTACTTGCCAGATGGAATAATTTGGCCGTCATGAGATGGGATAGAACGGTGGAGACGTATTTGGGAATGACTCTGCAGCAAGTATTTATGCCCTCATTTGGCACTGTGGAAGCAGTAATGTGGAGGGAGTGCTGGGGTAGGTTGCGTTGCGTGGCACTTGCACTCGAGTTTGCATCATTGCCGCCTTTCTTTTCCAGTGAGAATGTAGGGCACATAATCTATCACGTCTGTGTTGCAGGGGAGAAGGACGGGTTGTGGTTTAGTGGCATCGTCACTTCTACCCACCAATGTGCACTAGTGGATGTGTGGATTTACTTACGTGAATGGAGTAACTGAGACGCCTTGATGAGTCGAAACTTGGAGATGCTCAATGCACATCGCAGCGATTTGATGTTGCGACAGACAACTGGGGACTGTGTGGTGTGGAGTGGTTTGTTGTGGACGAACTCTCGCGCTATGGATGCCCTTCCGCCGAGGTGGGCACTGTTGGTACTGCTGTCCAGTGGACCATGGCATCGTTGACTTTGGTGAGTTAGGCAAGTGGTAGCTGTTCAAGCATCAACTGTGCTGCAAGTGACATTTGCATCTACTTACGGCAGATATCATTCCTTTCGCACGTGGCTGTTTGTTAAGGCGCTGCTTTGTTTCCTGCGAAGCGTAACTAGTACCTATTCCGCCAGCTAGTAATTCATTCACTGACTGCCCATTCATTATTACCTGAGCGGGAAAAGCGGACTTTAATCTGCACGGGGACTGTTAAATTAAGGATGGAAAAAATATTGGAGGAAGCAATATCGAAGCTCGATTTGATGCCAAATAAAATGGTTGTCAAGTGTTTGCTTCAATTCTAACTTGGTAGTCAGTGACATCCATTTTGCAATACTTTGAGTGCTGCCCCATCTTGTCCAACTCCATTTTACCCTTTGAGCACGTCTACATGTGGAGAATATAGAATGTGCTTTGTGTGTTGCCGGTTCATCGTCAGACAATTCGCTGGTACCGTTATGCAGCTGGGAGGGGTTACTAATAGGGAAGGTGTGCAGAATTTTCGTTGCGTGCACAATTTCAGATACCACGAGTCAAGCTCCCTCTTTAATTGGAAGATGCGAAGAATTGTGCGCTCCAGAATGGCACCCGATGTAAAGGACTAATGGAATGTTGGAGACATGTTAGCTTAGTAACCCCAATTCCGAACTCTATCTGCTGACACAATGAACGCACTTGTGATGCCAAACAGACCTGAACCAGACGTTTGACTTTAAGTAGTGCTCTCATGACATCACTCAACCCAGTGTTCTGAAGTGCGCTCACATAAAGTGCGCATTCATTCCACTGCGGCGGCTGATTGTATGGACCTGTAATGTCTAATTTCTGGCGTTCAGTGGGTTCATTTGTGTATCGGGTTTATGTTTTCCTGGCAGGTTTTATTGTTCGCCAGAAAGGTTACCAACTTGCCCACCTACGTGGGAAGAAGGCTGCTTCAATTGGTGGGGAAGCAGATGCACTCTACGACTGGCATACTCAGGCTGGGTGATGTTAGTACTTCTTCTAATTACGAGTAACGTACTTCTTCTTTATCTGCCTGACGAATTATTTGATTGAATTTGTAATTGGTCTTCTTCGTTTTGCCCGAAATAGCTTTACGTGGGTTTTAAATGATTTATTTTTGAAACGGATGCTCTTATCGAACAATAGTTATAATTGATTGAATATACTAAATAACATTACTATGGAGACTGATGTTTGCTTCATTTTTTTGGTTTCACGAACTACTCTGTAATAATGAATTGAGAAAATTGTTATCCGTGTTAGGCTTACGAGTTAAGGAAGGACGTACACTAAGAGTACTTGTTTATTAAAGACCACTTAAATCCTAGACGATGAATAGAGAGTGTTAGACTTAAATAATGAATGACAAATAGCCTGATAATAGGAAGACGTGTTCATTAGACTGATCTGGTAGGTTCTGAACGCTGGCTAGCATTCGGATGTTTGATAGGTGGTTCCATGGGACCAGCACCCTATATTTGCATCACAGTTAATGCTCACGAGAAAACAATTTACGTTGATAAGCATTTGTGGGAGGTGGGTATTCTCAAGGTACCTTGCAATTGCTCCTGATGGGACCTTTTGGGGAGTGATTCTGGTACAACGTTGCTAATTTGCGTTAGTTTTATTTTGTAGGTTGAAACGAGTTGGATATGGAACACAAACACATTGGACTTGCGCAGTGTAGGTGTTTAGGGCAAACGGACTCTCAAGTTCTTGATTCCAGTCTCGAGCCATCAGTTAAGGCTTACTGGCCTCAGAGCATTGATCAGGCTTTGCCGAATTCGTGTAGTGATTAGCGATTCCTCTGATTTCTTGTAACTTTATTCTTGGGTACGTCTCTTCAGTAAGTATTTATCTGTTAATAGAGAGTGTGGCTTTCCCTGTTTTCAAAGTGCAACACGTCTGACATACGGGATTTTCCATGCTCAGATGCTCAGAAGTTCCACTACTTGTGTTTTAGAAGGTCACGATGTATTGTGAGGTAGTTATTGGCTGGATGTGACCACACTGCCGGGTTGTGCATTTTGATTGACAGTATTAGAACAAGGAAACTTTAATTGTGAACTTCTTGGAATTGGTCGGCAAAGGAAGCGTAGCTTGAATGTTTTCCCTTTGTATTTGTTCGCATGTACTGTGAATTTTTACCATTGGGAAAGTTAGTGTTGTTAGAGGAGTACCTTTCCAAACACGCCACTCCACTGATCGCCCAAGCGCACAGTCTAGTAGATTGTGTGCAGTAAAAATTGATCGAAGGCGACTTGGTTCACCAAGAGCTGCAGCCCTGTCTAAACGACAGAAAGGTGGTTATGATAAGTTAAAGTAATTTGTCTTAAAGCAGGGTTGAAACCCTGTGTAGGTCTATGCAAACCAATGCCTCCATAAACTGTATTCACAAATGGTCTTTGAACGTGCCGACTACAGGTAAAATCAGAGAGGCAGGCAACCCTTCGGACCCAATTTGGCTTACCTTCATGACTAAAACATCAACCAGATAACTCACCATCTAACTCTTAAAAAGGAATTCACTACGCAAGATCAACCTATATTTAGTCCCGCTATTCGCGTGAAGTTGTTCCTCTACGTCCAACAATGGATGTCGTCTTTTAGCAGCACTTAACTTTGGCGCGGTTGGCTCACTGTAAACACCAGATATACATAAATGCAGGCAGACGGACGGGTGGCTAGGCAATAAAGCATGTTTTTTGGGGCAATAAACAATAGCATTCAAATCGACGATAAAGCTTTAGCTTTACATAATGCCGTGGTGGAACAGTATAAACTAGAATCCACTAATCAATCCATTTGGTTGATTCTACTTTACGATTGCTGCTCTACCTCACGGGCTCTCCGATTCTGCAGACATTTAAATACTGTATAGTCGATGGTCATTTACTGAATCACGCTGCTTCGTAGCGGTAGTTTGTTGCTAAGACAGCGAAATCGGTGCTGAAGTAGGCATTAATTTCTTAGTTTAGTGGCTTCCTTGTTTGACCGAGGCAAGGCAACCAAAAGAGTAGATAAAGATAGATATGGAACATCCAGCCAATTACTATTGTGATCGACAATTTATGGTCAACATTATTTTTACTGGAAACAAGAAATCCAACTAAGCCACCTACGGTTCTTACTTATTTTCCTTTTTTAAGTGTCTGTTCTAACCTTCCCATCCTGCCCCATGCTTTTCTAATTCTGGTTCGAACGTGATTACAAGGTTGTCGAAATCCAAAAAAAGTGGGAGAAATGTGTGAGGTAAGGAGGATGAGTTAAAGATGGAAGTGAGGCTGATTCGGTATCGCCTACTGCCTGTTTCCTTACCTTCCTTCTACCCTTTCTATATCCCTCGCAAACTGGGAGTGAATAAAGCTGATACTGACATTGAAATGTGAGACAACAGAAATCTACAAAAGTACCTTCCGGTGCTGATTTCGTCACCTTGAATTTATAACTCAGAGATCTGCCTAAGTCATGACAGATAGGTTAACATGTGCTCATATATTCCCTTCTGATGACAGTAAAATTAGCAAGCTGCAGTTGGGAACTGTGCATAGTGATTTAGTGTCTCCTTGCGTGTTTGATAGTGTGGCCTCTTTGTAAGGTGAATTAACAAAAAATGAACGAGTGTTTATCGGGAGTTAAATAGTTAGACTGTATCCACTCCATGGCCGAAGGCTGTCTATTTCCAAGCAGTGAATTAAGGAGAAGTGGAAAGCGTGAAGATGGGAGTGCTTTGCAAAGCATCCCGTCTCATTCTTTTGCTTTTTTTTACAAACAGGATAGAAAAAGAGTAAATAAAATAGAGTAGACTGATAAGTGGTTGCTAAAAATATTTTTAAATAAAAGCGTAAGTTGATGGATGCATTTTCGGCCGAGTGTTGGGGCGAATGACTTTGAAGTGGCATTGTGAGTGGTTGGAATCTTTGCTTACTTACTATGAGAGGGTTTAAATTAGGAGGCAAGTGGTAGCGAGTCCACTAAATGTCAATGTGTTGCGAACATTTTTCAGGTTAGTGTTACGTCACCAGCCGCACCCCTTCACTTGTCGGTAAATAATATTTTTACCACCTTTAAGTGAAACAAGTACAAGGTTCAGTTGTTTTATTAATCACAATGACTTCGTCCCAAAAGCTTACTTAACTGCGTGCAGAAAATCCTTGTTAAGTGATCCCGCTTACCACGTATAAGTTGACTTTACCATGCATTTATAACTCACAGTGCGGTCTACCAAAAACATCCACTACTCACCCAAAAGTTAATAACTCAGGTAGACTGACACATTTTAAGAAAAAATAGACCCAAAATGTCAAATTACTGTGCAGTGAAGCTCGCTTACTGGAAATACGACTGAGCCACACAGCTTTAGCTCCATATCCTCCAACATAAGTCGACTAGAATATTTAACATCCACGTCTACAAGGCGCTGATTTTGACCCATAAGGAACTTCTAGTTATTGGTTTATTTCTAAGGAAAACTGACCGACCAACAAAAGAAGCGTTGCTTTGCGTGAAGTTTTGATTAGCTGATCGCTTCACGCCTTCTCACGCCTACCTTGCACTGAAAATTCCCCGTATCTAGGCTGTGCCAGTTAGGACGACCCTTTTTTTCTCTGACTAAGACAAGTAGGTTTCCCTTAGATTTGTGGGTCGAGACTTATAGGCAGGACTAATTTGGCTTGCCTCCCTTCCTATGTGATTCTCCGTAGCATACTATGAACAAGTATCCATGCCAAGCATCATAATTAAGCTTGATAATGTTAAAAATTGACGCAAACAGAGTGGTAAGGGAATCAAACTTGGCCATGAAAGGTGATTTCTCCACTCGGGCAATATCTTTGTCTTTATCAATTTTCTCCCATTATTATTAAGAATGAAAGCCATGTAAACAAATGATAAATCGCAAAGAGGTCTAACGTAGGCAGACAATACCACTGGAGGGAGATACTTTAAAAATCCTGGAAGATGTGCTAGAAATACTTGGGGTTAGATTGTGCTTCCCTTAGTAAATCAAGTTAGAGGATATGATGTACCTATCAGCCATGGGGCAGATAGCTGATCAAGTCACACTCACGACTTCGCTTCTATTTTTTTCAGATATCTAATTATCCTACCACACAAGAGTTAAACTTACGCCCTCCACCTTCATTTACCTTCTACTAAAAATATATGCTCCATTTTGTACCCATCTGTTGGAGAGCTCTTACACTGGATCCCATTTAAGTCCCCTATTTAAGCTGTTATTCGACGTTGTTGAAGTCATCTAAACTCCTTTAATGTACACAGCGACGAATGATACCGTACTAACCTCCGTCTGTTTACCTCTATGATCTCAAAGGAGGATTCGACTGTCAGTTAAGTCGATAATGCGTTCAGCATTATGAGCGGGGCCACAATGGTTAGCTCCTGTAGACATTATTCCTAGAGAGTGTCGATTTCATTAAAGTCATTTAAAAAGATAATTACATTAAATGCACTGTGCTTCGACACCCTAACTACTCATTTCTTACACATAAAATTATGGAAATTTTGTAGTAATTATGAGGAGTAAATTAGTCGTACAACTAACCTTCACTACCCCTCCCGTTCGCTAAACTAAAGAGCAAGAGTCATGCAGGACCCCATCAACATTCATTAACCACAAATGCTTTTGACGATGGATAGTTCAGTTGGACGTTTTTGCGCGTGAAGTGAACACCAAAATCTCACGCTTCATTATTATGCCTGCAACATAGCTACCTTGGCTACTAATCTTGCCCACAATTTTATCGTGAATGTGATATACTGCCTCACGAAGAAGACCATTCCAAGGAGATTTAAAAGAGGAAGCAAGATTGCGCTCTTTGTTAAGCACTCCTTATTAGAAAGGGTAAGATTATTCCAATCAAAGGTTCCGTATGTACTCTCGGCTTCTGTAATGCGTTCATGGTCCTGACTTCGTTGTACGACTGACTACTTAAGCGCCATTTCATAATTCTTGGGACGATCTTTAAGTGTGCGACTTTTATGCCCCCCCTGATGTGAGTAATCAAGGGTCTGTATTCTTTCCCTCTTAAGCACTTCAGTACTACACACCTACTCATTTTTCATAAGATACTGACCCGTTTACTTGAAGGCGGGACTGTAAACGTTAGGCCTTTCGACCACCAGGTCCATGGCTTCCTTAACCTGGAAAAAAATGCTATTAAGCAGTGATTAACGTGGGTGATATTTTTTGGATGCCTGTTCAAGGTTCGTCCACGCATTAATGGGATAGGATGTGTTCTTCGTACGTAGATAAAGTTAATTCTGTCCCCCATTCGGTCTTCTCATTCATTTCATCCCTTAAAATGCAGCTAAGTGTCAACGGGAACATTAAGCACTTAAGTGAATAAAGCGAACAGCTCTGCGTGTTTATCTCTTTTACGACACCTACAAAATTAATGCACCAAATTTGCCCATTTTTAGTGACATTATAAGAACTTACCACTCAAGCGAAATATTTTATGAGCCTAAGTTATCCCCACTTAACCCACCAGCTGTGACGAATGTCACAATAAAAGAAGAATTAATCAAAGATTACTTTCTTAGTGGCAATGCAAGCGGCATAACTGTCACCACTAAAATAAATTTTACGACTTTGTCGGATACCAATGGCAGCTTGTTTTGCGGTGTAGTCATTTTAGAAAACTGTCAAATCCTGGAAACATTATTGGCAGAAGAAGTCAGATGGTAAAGTGCCGCAGTAGCATAGCATAGAGCTTATTCAATCTCGCGGGCTACATTAAGGACCTAAAAATTTTATCGACAGTTTTTATTATGCCCTCTTAAAGAGCATCATGCATCACCACTTCAAAGCTCCTGTCATACAGAGGGGACCAAATTGATGCTCAGACTGTCTTCAGGCAGACAGGGTCCGTTGGTCCGCCAGTACTTGGTGCTGCTGACGGCAATAATGTCTGACGTTTTCGTGCATTCGCGCTGCCACACACCTGTACTAGTCTGTAGTTCAGGGAAGGGGAAAGATTGTGTGCATTGTAAAGGCGAGTAGATTTAGATGAAGGAATCCAGTTGTACATTCAAACCACTATTAGATGAAACACTTCAAGGAACTTATTGTATTCAGCAAATTGAGTTTGTGGGAATTAGTACCCAGAGAGGAGAAAAAAGAAGAAAATCACAGTGCAATGCAGTCATGTGTCCCTCATCCGCATTAAGGACAAGGCTTGTCTGTGAGACATGCGCCCTGTCTTCTTCTGCACACAAGGGAATTATTGTTTTGAAGATTTTTTCTGTTCCATGTTTGGGCAAAACGCTTTTATTTGACTTTGGTACGTGCAAAACAGCCGATGCAATTCCTATTTTCCTCTACCTAAAGGTCTCAGCATAGATCCTTCCCTTTCCAACAAGATTATGTTTTGTTCTCAACTAGAGAGGATATCAAATGCGTTGTGGGCTACCGCAAAAAATAGAGCACTATCTCTTAATATAGTGTTTAAATTTGGACCTACCCGGAACAACAAAAGTCCCTGAATTTTCAGCTGAACACTCACATAGAATAAATCGTGGACCGTCTTGGCCGCCAAAATCCACATTGCGGTTAGTGGTTGACAGTCGACCAGATCAAGCCGTTACTGAAGTTGCGACGCAAGGATAAGGTCTTACTTGAATGCCTCTGTTTACTTCACCTAAGAAAATATAAAGTAGCTCATAATCAACAGGTCTACCTGACTCTCATTTTAATCCCTAATTTGTTCATAAGTGGAAACTCCCGTCAGATGTGCACATTTTCCATTTGGCAGTGATTAATGACAGGAGGCAGGAGTACTGCTGTTTTGTGTACATCGGCTCCTTTATTGGCACTGCAGCAATTTGACAAGCGATTAAGAGGACCTCGTTCATATTAGTCACTACTGTCTAAGCGTTATTACGAGAGCAAATCTTTGTGGCAATCGTCACTTGGGGGAGAGGACATTTTCCACTGCCGCAGAAGTCTATCCACTTTGCGTAGGCGGTTTGCCCAATGCACCAGTGCCTTTATACGTGTGTAGTGCATAATATACCGGGTAATGATTGATGCCAAGATGCTGGCGGAAAGGAAAAAAACCTTGTTAGTGCACCGGAATGATGTTTACAAAAGTACACATGCGGTGAGGAAGCTGAGAACACCAACTTTTGTTTTTCACAACCCATCATTTCAGAAGGTCTATCATATCTACTCTGAATCCTTAAAATTCTATTCATTATACTGGCTGCCTTAATAGATAGGACCTAGTTCTTACTTATGAGGACATAACCATTTTCAAGCGTTCACAGTCAAAGATACAACCCCTTTCCGTGACCATTGATGAAGTTCGTGGAAAAATGGTCGCAAATAAAGTTCCCAATTAGGCGCACTTTTAGTTGAATTTGTGGACTAGCTACGTAGCAGGGTAGATGACTGCCATTCTGCTTGGAAAGGAAAGATGGCACTAAATTAATCGTGGTGCTTACTATAAAGAATAGTTGAAGTGCATTTTAACAACTCACCGATACCTCAAGGGCGCTTTGTGCAAAGGATCTTTCCCACACCACCAAATCTTCTCCTCCCCCTGAATTTAAAATCCGATTAATTTTTAAAGCTACATCCACATTCGAATCTGACATATTTAATAAAATGGTTCTTAGCTTCTTACCGCCACTGTTCACCAATTTAATTTACTTTAAATGGTACTTGGAAAGGATAGAACCTGTTTACAGGTGGCAGAAGATTCCCGTATTCCTCATTTGTTTGCGGAAAAAATCTGTTGCCTGCTTTTTACACCTGTATGGGGATTAAACGAGAGCAATGAGGCTGCAAAACAGTTGCGCTTTTTGATGACTTTTTAAATATTCAATGTGGAGGATGTGTGTGCCGTTTTACAACTAGAGGCGTTCTTGAATCACCTTTAGCGCCAATAGATACACAGATTCCCACCTTTTGCAAATGTAGAGGTTTCTAGTTGAATGAAGCGATAATGCTAGAGCTTTGACTGAGAGGAATAGGTTAGATCGGAAAATGAGCTGAGCACCACCTTTTAAAAAGAATGTGAAATTGTTTGATTGGGGCAATATCTATGAATTCCAAGCGGACCAACATTTCTGGTGCTTATTTTTGATTAGCCTACTTTATCTTTGCATGTTCTTGTTGGACAGATATTTCGCATAAATTGTAGAAATTACAGTTCTGACACTGATGGATTTGACATTGACAACTCTGTTATGGATAACTTGGAACTGAATGCTACTTCAAGGTCATTTATCCAATGTTATCTTCTCCTCACTCTTCATTGACAGTCAAAACATGGAGGGCTGCCTTAGGGTGCTTGCTTGGCTACTTGGAGCGCATCCGAGACGGTTGATGATGTGGAAGACCGGAGTGAAGAATGGTGACTATAAATGGAATTGGGTTGTTGGATGATGGCAGATGGGGTGTAGTCTGGAATGCCCTTTTTTCAAGCAAGCTTCGCCTTCCCAAAAAAAAGATCATTAAGCATCTTATTCAAGTTACTGATGTTTCGCTACCGCATATTATCCTGTTGTCACAGCAAGTTATGGGGAGAATGCGGTAAAAGGGCTAAGAACGATGTCCGCGTCTGGCTCTCCCCCATTTCCATGTTCTGAAAAAAAAGCTATTAACATCTGAAGCGGCACTAGCCATGTACCACCTAAAAACTTCGTTGCGGAGGTTTCCTAACGTCTCCCTATGGGCAAGCCGGTGCTTGGGAGGATCTCTCATTCAAAATTTAGCTTTTAAACCGAAATGAACTTCAATTCCAATTAAACTGCCAGAAGGGATCACTGAGGCGATGGTAAAGCATCTCCTCAGTTGGGCTCGAATGTTGATTACTGGCACGATGACATAGGAAAAGACTCCAGGCGACACAATGCTGGCAGTGGAAAGACAAACCTGGTTTCCGATACTGTATATCAAACTTCAACGTGACGAAGGGGAGCATGTGCTAAGGATGAGGAAATCTATGACAATGCCTAACGAAAGGATTGAAAATTACGTCCATCTTCAGCAAACATCGCAGTCCCAAGTTCTGCAGGCATGCCATCAGTAGCATGATTTATCTGGAAAAGTTATTCCTGGATTTGTCGAAAGCATCTGCATAGAGATTTTAGCAAAATGTGCGCACGATACACCCTCCACAGCTCTACTGGCTAGCTCGCCCTAATAGTACTAAGACAAAAACAGTGTGGTAAGAGAAAAGTAAGCAAAATGCATCATTGTCTCAATTCCTTATTCAATGGCTTGGCTTCGAGCTGGTGTCCATTCAACCAGCGGTCGACATGCGGGATGGTCAGCACATTTTCCCATTCCCTAATACTGTCCTGAAACATGGCAAAACTTTAGGTCTAGTAAGATTGTCAAAAAGGATCAGTGGCGCTGCGCTCAAAAAAATTAGCTGACTGACTCAGTAGGTTCATGGATGTTTTAGTTGTAAAGCACCGACTACAATGTGAAGACAGCGCGGAAGGCTGACCAAGGAGAGCGCTAGGAAGACTAGTTAATAGAAGGGAGAGGCTCTGTACAACTTTGATTGTTGTTTAAGTCCTTGTTTTGGTAACGAAGGCGCCGTATTCTTGGACTTTGTACCCCGATGGGCAGATATCCCTTAGGCCATGTTAACTCCCAATTCTTAACCTCCTTTTTACATCGGCAACTCATTTTCTGCCCCAGTGTTACGGCATTTCTTATTCTTTGGAAAGTGCTCAACGCACTACAGCCATTACAAATTTTAAGTGATATTCTCGTGTTCATCGTCTCTCTGTGCAAACTTCAAGATACTTGTGGTTGAATGAACCCGCGTTTTCTTCTTTTTGATAAAGTCGGAAATACACATAACTCTGTGTCATAAAATTTCTAGGACAGACATCGCCCAAACTGCCTCTGCTCAGCGTTTGTCCCTGCAGTCCGGCAGCGTAAATTCTTCAGTGTTCCGTGCCAAAACTGCGCCAGTCATCTTAGGTAAATGAACGTAGAATGCGCAGACAACTAAGAACTTCAAGATTACCTCTTTTCTGACAATCATTGTGTGCACACACGCACACACAGAAATGCAATTTGGTAGAAGAAGCTTCGTAATGGTGCAAGCACCTGTCAAGATGTCATTACTGAGAGTAGGAGGTAGAGGGACGTCTCAAATGCATCCCTTCCAATCGCTTAGGTGATGCTAAAGGGGGAAAGGAAGCGGTTGATTCCACCTCATTTAATCTTCAATGCATTTCTTAAGGATTGATGACCTCTTTAGTAGACATGGGACTCAAAAACGCATCATTGGACACTGATTTGAAATAAACTAAATTGCCGGCTGTTTTAGCAACCACTAACAACACATTAAAACTGTTTAGTATGTTTGCTTTACTCGTAACTTTAACTTTAAAAGATCCAATCTACCTCGAATGCACACACATCAACGCACGCACAAATGAATAGGGATATCATTCACACATGGGCTTACCTTTATTGCGTGCTGATGTTTGATTAGTGAGGCTTAGATTCCAGCATGGATGCTTACCCGCCAACACGCACACACAAATTGTTATAAACATTCTTGAACCTCATGCTCATCTTTATCTCCTCAGTTTTATTTCTTTGCCCCAGCGACAGCCTCATTACAATAAATGCTGGTAGGTATGCTTGTTTACTTTTTCTTAGCCAAAGGAGTTGATGCAGTAAGTAGCTATAAAACTTCTCCACTTTTCTGCAAGGCAAGCATTAGAATTAATTAATTCTAATTAATGATTGTTGACTAAATAGGAGGACTTGAACGCAATGCTGGCTACTTCGAGAGGACAATTGCTCAAGCTAGGTCTGGAGGCCCAAACATTGGGGTATGAATTTGCTGTTCGGACTGATGCAACATCTAGTCAGTGCTACCCTTTTCTGCTCCTTAATACTGCAGTATCAATATAAATTTCTGCGTAATCTTTGCTAAGGTCGTACTGATCAGCTAAGAGACAGTTGCGAGGCAAGCACAAGTTTGCGTTATCATGTTTGAAACTAACGTACAAGTAAATGTATCCGAGCGCATTGATTAATAGATGGAACACGTCGGCCCAAAGCTGGTTGATATTATATCTGTAGCCGGTGTCATTCTTGAAGTACAATCAATCAAAGTAGCTTTTTTTCAGGCTTACGTATTACAGTAAAAATGAGCACCCAGAAATCCAATTTGTATGGCAAATGGGAATAAATGACGGTTTGCACGACTGCATATTCCATTCTACTAACGAGTAAATCATATCAACGTCATTCGTGAAGGCCAAGAGAATAGAAGGGTACAACGGTTAGCTTTAAGGAATGTCAATTTGATATCTTCCACACCTTCTCACCTTGTCGATGTAAGTATAAAGAGTTGTTGAAATGTTCATCAAGTATGTGACTTACCAAATTACATGTGGTGGGGCATAACTCTCGTATTGCTGAGCTAGGTGAGCCTCTACACCACTCATTTACTCACTTCCGCAATCCCATGCCCCGTAGGAACTCATAATTACCACTCCATAAGGGAATTCGTATTTTTGTGTGTGGTTCTCTGCAGACGCATTAATTCCGGCTTTATAAAGGATTGTTGACTGACTAAAGCCTAAATAACAAGTAGAACTTAGATCCAACCACTACTGGATGACATTTGATACAACTTGAAGGTGTGGAAAAGAAGCCTACTTCATTCCTAATTAAGAATTAGTCAGAAATAAATAATCAGCCAATGGAAAAAATGTTAATTGTGGCCTCAAAACGCAATGTAAGACCCAGTATCTCAAAAGAGAAAATCGACCTATGACACTTGTCCCTTTGAATGGAATAGATGTCCGGATATAACACTTCATCCTCATTCCTATCCTACATGCTTTCTGTGCTTTGCAGACTCACTTATTCACTATTCGACATCTATTATTGACTAGCTGATGCCAAGATAGCTATCAGAATTGAAGTCTAAACATCAATTAATTCCATCTGATACAGCTCAAAGGCACGGAAGGGGAACTTGTTTTATTCCTACCTAAGAATTAATCAGAAGTAAAGAATTAGTCAATGAGAGGAATGTGCTAATTGTAGTCTAAAAACAGTACACTTTCTCATACCTCAAGAGGGGATTCCTACCTGTGAGATTTTTCCTTAAGATTGGGAGAGAGGTCCAGAGATACCGCCTCATTTCAATTACTATCTTACATGTACCTTAAAATGTTATTTCTGAAAGTGACAATCTCGACTTATCCTGACAAACGTTTGCACATAAAAAGCGTAGAGAGCTAGAGAAGACGGATAAGAAAGACAGAGAAGTGGCTAGGTTGCTTGATCTTAAAAAAGATGTTCCACATGAGTGGAATCAGACAGGAAGGTGAACTGTAATGATGGCCTTCCCATTTATGCGCACCACGATGGTTGCATTCCTGTTCTGTTAGCAAAAGTTGGTTCAACAGATCCAGTCCAGAGAATGGAATCTATTACCGCATCCGAAGTTACCACAAACTCTGCGTACTACGCAGCGACAAGTCAAATGCTCCGGTTGCACCCAACCCTCCAACTTTATCGCCATGAATGAACAAACCGGAGGAAGAACATCCCATAATCACGCTTTTCAATTTTGCTGATAGGAGTGTAAATCTCTTTCTAAGGCAATTTATTAGCTGGAAGAGCAGGATTCAAGTCCCTACTAAAGCATGTTCGTGGCATATTTATTGTGAACTCGAAGTTCCCCCTTCTTCACGCATTGTTTGGTTCATGGAAAACCTAATTTTGCTAGCATACGGTATTTGCTTGATAGTTTAGGTGTTAATTTAACATAAAACAACCAACTAACAAAAGAATGGATTTCATTTAGACACTTACAGCACTGATTGTTGATCAGATAGTAAACTCCTTGTTATCCTGCCTTCCTCAGGGAGGAATAATTGTTTACCACTGAAAAAGGAAGTGATTCTTTGATAATATATTTTAACCATCTTGTATTGCTACTGTTCATTAAGTCGTAGAGGACAAGAGTCGAGCAATAGAAATTAAAAGTAAAATGAACCCGTATAGGTCCTCATTCGGCTAAGGCAATAATTCAACTCCGCATTTATTACCCTCAGAGAACGCTTGCAAATCGCTGGTTTTATTCATTCCACCTTGGTAAGTAAACGACAAGGCGACATGTTTAGGAGAGACTAAATGAATAGGCCCTAGAAACGCGAGGCTTGCGCAGGTGGAAAATGCGGTGCAGCAAGCTGGCATACTTATTCAAGTTAGTTAAGTATTGCATAACCATTGAACTGGAAGGGAGCCTCACTATCTGCAAGGAGTCCTCGCAATGCACACAGCAACTGCACTGGAGGGAATACAGCAGTTATGCTTGGCTATGCTAAATCAAGTGAAATTCAGAATTAGAAAATTGACAGTAGGCTAGCTTTTGTTCATATAAGTGGAAGAATGTGGCAATGGCAGGCGGGCATCCACTGTGATCAGAAGAGTGACTAACGTAGAACCGCAATCTCTGTTGGTGTGTTGTACTAGCAATTCAGTGAATTACTTGCTTTTGTCATTCTTTGTTTTAATTTTTCACCATTTGCTACATTTTCTCTTCTTCTGGTTACCGAGTTGCAATAGAATGGCCTGACAGTTGATTCCATTCCCAAGAGATAAGATTTCGCGAGGAACCATAATTTCTTTATCACTGGATATTAGGCTAGAAAATGCAGCTTGCCACCCAATGAACGGGGAATCAGGATTATGTTGGACCAATTTTATGAGTTAGATAATAAAGCAACCCAGTTTATGATTATATTATGCCGTTGAGGCCTCGTAATCGATGGGATTGCTTCCAACTAATTGACCCCGAATCTCTCACTGACCAGTAAGGGTTAAGTTAGGTGTCACTACATCAACTGGAATAATTGCGGCTTAAGAATGTTCTATTCTTTAAAAATTATGCATAATATTGATTCGATGGCATTCAAGCAGCCTCCAAATAATATGTCATAGCTCACAAGTATTCCTCTGTTTTATAAACTATTATACTGATTTCCTTTAGCATTTTTTCCCTGTGGGATAAAAAATAATACCAGTTAAATGACAAAGAATTCGGTCTACTGTTGTACTCTCTTCAAAACACTGATGCCTTTATCTGTGACTCTTTGGAGCTCATCATGAAGGGATGGTAATCCCAAACTCCTGATCAAGGCACCGCATTTAATAATGCGGTGGTGGTGAAGGTTGATGTAAAGAAATTTCACTATCAAATGACTAAGGATGAATGGCTTTCATATTGATGTGCTTTTCGTGGATGGTATCTCTCGTAGGAGGCCGAAATCACATGAACTAATAGGAATACATTTACACAACTTGGGGACATTTAATTAACGCTTATTCGGGTAGAGCAGTAACAATTACCAACGCTTGGCCACCCAAAGCCCTGCTAATTTTAAAATGACAAAAGGAATGCAACTTTACCGCACTCCGAGCCCATATTACCAATTCCGGAAGGGTAGGCATTAAAAGCCCTCTTTAAAGGTCGTGGAAGGCCGAATTTATGAGAAATAAAAGACGCATTTACTCGCTATGGGAACATTTAAGTGCCGAGTCACCTAAAAGTTCAGGCGAGATTGAAATTACTGAGATAGCGGAAAGACACTGCACCATGAACACGTATCGCTGTTTTTGGAAGAGTAAGTCATAAACGACTGTTTGTGAAGGCCTCATGAAGGATTCTAAATCCTTCTTTCGAATAAATGAATTTCAACTTGATTTCAAAGGAGTTTAAGCTTCCAGAGATTGTTATACAACACTTAGAATTGATACAGGATGAGTTCGAAGTGCAGACACAGTCCAGGAGCAGTGAACAATGCCTCAAGCATGCCTGCTTGTCGTGTTCCCTTAAGACATCCCTCTGAAGCATACAATCACACACGAATGAGAATAGGTAAAGCAATAACGGAGGTAGCTAAAAAAAGGTTTATTTTTTTCAATGAGTCAAAGCTTTTTATGCTAGTGGATTGGCAAGTTGGTATCGCATTAAGAATAGGAGGGCAGATTTTGGTGTTGATTGCTTTGATAAGTTAAATTTATGTACAATCTTTTATATAGTTTTATAACTTTTCTTACAAAGCATTGGGTGAATTTAGTTTGCCGTCCCATAGCATGAAAAGTTAAAATCAGTTGCCATTAAAAGAGGACTTCTCATTTAAAGCCCGCCTATGGAACTACAAGAGCCCATTGTCCTCAACTCACGGTTCACTCAAATTACAGCGACCATCTCAGGACCAAATGGCTTTTTCAATGGGTCACACAAGCTAATTAAAGAAACAGAAGTAAGATGACAAAATGTGCTTTTGTTCCCATGTTTTGGAGTATTTTTTAAACCAATTAAATTGTAGCACTTTAACTTTAAAGGCAGCGTTGAATCTGCTTAACTATTAATAGGATGTGATGCCATCAGATTCGAGACACTGCCCCATGGTAACACTTAAAATTGTACCAATTTTTTAGAAGATTTTAGGCATCATCTGCCCTGAGAACTTTAAAAATCAACTATTAAAAATGATTTAATTCTGATTAACGTTTGGGCTTTTCACTGCCTTATATTTGAGCTACGGCAAGAAGGCAGCCTTTCTGTCTCATTTTACTTGTTTATACCGTGCTTTTTGCAGCAGTAACTTCATACTACTTAGCTAGGCCATTGAAGGAATCAAGGCACCCTAACACACGAAAAACGCTGCCAAATAGTCAACCATGATTTTATGACCTGTCAGATGAAAGCAAGAATTTTGTCAGAGTGCAAAATAATCGCGTTAGGGAATAAACAACTCATTCCAGTTATTCCCGCGTCCATCAAAAAAACTTCCATTGGAAATCCACTTGAGCATGACACGAATTCGCGAAGTATGTTACTTTGGTGCGCTGAGACTGAGAGTGGATAATCCTTGCTGCCGAAAGGTGTCACATAAGCACAATTGCCGATTACAAACAGTCTTCGAACAAATAAGCAAACAAGTCTCCATGGCGAAAGAGCTCATCTCCTTGGTTAAGAGAGCTCAAATCCAGACCCAAGCACAAAGCATTTGATGGGCTAGTGGCTTCAAGGGTAAGTCTGCGTTTTGCACACGTCACTACGGCAATTCACTGAATGATTCTAACCTCTAGGGGCGATAGCAGCGTAGGAACAGACTGTGTCAGCACCAGTCCCTTGTTTATTTCTTCCTCCTCTTGTACAAAGTAGTCAGCCCGGGAAATTTGGCATTTTTAGATACTTAGCTCTTCTATGCTGTGAGCCAAAGTGGCTGCAGCCCATACGACCATGGGCCTTATGCATGCATTTTATCTTCACACAGCAATAATAGAGCAATTTAATGTAAACTGAAAGGATGGCATTTCCACAACCATCTCCACATCGGTTGGTCAAGGCAAGAGTTGGACTTGGAGTATCAGCAAACGTCTAACGAATTTTGTGGGATAGCTTTACTTTTGCTTTGACAAGGATATCTCTGAAATTAATCTTAAAATAAGGCATTTAGCACCTTATCGCGACAGCCTCTAATTCCTGGTGCAATGATCCAAGTTCTTTCTAAGCAACAAAAGTGGTCATAGTGCTAGGCCCGAAATTACATTGCGTGCGCACAGTAGAAAAGAGAGCTTACTGATATGCTCCAAATGTCATCACACTAAGCTTAACCAAAACCCAAGTGTCGTATCCGGAGCTCCTTTCGGTCAGCTTCCTAGCGCTAGACATCACAAAGCATTCAGTTCGCTAGTTATTTGACCACAACGTCACTGATTGCTCTTGACACTTAGACTAAATCTAGAGTTTCGTCCTGTTTGGAAACTGTGTTAGAGGAAAGCGTGATGTGCTGGCCATCTTGCGCTTTCGTAACAGCCTATAAGCAGAGTTACTCAACAAAAGATAACGCATTTAAATGCAGTTTACGGAAATCATTGCCGTCAGTGCTGACTGATCATATCTATTTTGGTGCCATCTAGCCAGTAGAGAGGTAAAGGAGGTTTCGGGTGTTCACTAAATAAACATCTTGACATGAGTAATATAGACAGCTTTGCAGCGAACTTGACAGATAATTTTAGGACCATGACCAAAGTTGTTTTAGCTGTTTATAGCTTTCTCACAGAACACGGGGCTGGGGTAGTCGAGGAAGACAGACCACATTTTTAGCACTTCGCTGAGAGTTCATTACAGACCCACAAATCCTTAGCCCATTCCCGTCTTCCGTCATGTTAAGGTGTAGTGTTCAGCACTCCCCAAAGGTCACGTCTTCCAGGTGACGTTTAATGGTAAAGCCTTAAATGTCTGCGTAACGGAGACGAAAAGCTATGCTAATGTAAAACACAAGCTATTTCTTATGTGACAGGCAGTCCCTCGAGGTTTCATGCCTTTTTTGCAATATATATATTAAGTGTTAAATAACATTGCATTCCTACTTAGTTCCGATATCAAGTTGAAATTTTTAGTCTTACAATTCAATATAAAATAGAGGGAGTAGAGTTGACCGCTTTAAGGAGAGCAACCTACAAACCCATTTTTGCATCAAACTTTTCAAACTAGCATGCCTAATGCCAATAAGCTTTAATTCTTGGAGCAGTACCATAAAAGAAGGTAGAAAGAGGCATACAGTTCCCATTTTTATGATGAAGGAAACCTGTTTCGGTTTGAATATTTAGACCTCAGATGGTGCACTAATCCGGTCGTGGGAAGGCTGAAAGCGGTTGTTTACTGGAGGTGGAATGCTGCCAATAATCACGCTCGTAAACGTGAGTGATTGAGGGAAGGGCAAGAACACGGACACTCCATCAACTCTTCAGCTTACAATATTCGGAGGCATATATGAGCTAAACCACGCAGCAGGTAGTTTGCTTGTCATGATTTGGCATCAGAAAAGTGGAATAGATAGCGGAAGCTTTAAATGCCTAAATAGTAAGATTCACATGTCTAGTTCTATTGCCACTCTCCTAGCGACCCACCGCTTAATTCGTTTGAAAAATAAATGTGCACTTTTCTCCCTTGAACTACATCGTACGAAGTCATGCATTTCTACTTCCTCCTCCAATCATTAGAACCCATCAATTTACACCTCAGAGTAGGCTAATCAGGTTAACTGTCAAAATAGAACTATTTGTCTAACTCTTCGCTTTAGGCACGCTGACAATCAAGGCTCCTTCCTTGTTCTTCCCTTAATTTACGCCATCAATACGTATTTTGCCCTAATTTAGGCCTTCCTTCCTCAACAGGGAAATCTATGGAGATGTACCATTCCAGTTTTGATTAGGGAGTATTTCTGCGAGAAGCAAAGAAATGGCTCCCTTTGTTTTCATGCAACACCTAATTTCTACATAATCCTGTTTCCTACTAGACCATTGTTTAACCCATCTCCCAATAATTGAGCTGCGACACACTAAGAGAGTCGCTATGAATTTCCTACGCTGGTCTCTTTGGTGATGGTATAAAGGGATCAATTTATGGTCCATAAAGCAACCTTATGCGATGCCTTTATGCGACCCAGACGGTTTGATTAACGGACAGTCAGGTGAGATTTATTTGCATTCAGAAACTTGCGCTTTTTAAACGGAACATTGCAGACTTTTTAACTTAAGGTGGAATTATTTGTGGAACTAGAAGGAAGTCTTTTTGCAGCTGCCCAAACCAATCCTTCTTGCAATAATTTAGAGACTGATGCAGCTACTCAATTCTCTAACCAAAGAGTGCCAAGTGAAAGCGAACCAAATGATTTTATTTGAAATGGGAAACCTCCTTTTAAATACGACCCTTCTTTTCACCTATCGAACGTGAAAAACCTTGAATCAGGAGGCCTGTCGCAGGTTAGACACAGTGTGAGCCATTTAAGCAATTCCTCTAGGTCACGTCTTTGTTTCGGGTTAGTTTCATACTATAGTTGGACTAAAGACGGTGTCGGCGAATTGAAGTTAATGAAAACGAAAGACATGGAGTCTTTGCTTGGACCTCTTGCTCTAATCTTGACGTTAAATGAGTGGATTTTAATATTCACCCATTCCATAAGACTAACACAACATCAAAGTGTACGTTCAGGGTTCTTATTGAGCCAAATTTCTTTCCTCCTATTGTAGCAAAGTTGACAGAACAGCTAATCAACCATTCTTTGTCAACAAGCGCCTTAGACGACGGGTAGTGCCGTAAGTTTGCGGCTAAAAGCCCATCGCCAAATAAAGTGATATGGATTGAACTTATTGAGAATAGAATTTGGAGTTAAGCAGTGGTAGTTGCTACAACCCCTCTCCTACAGGCATAGCCTTCTTAAAAGCACCAACGAATCGGTTCATTTGAAGTGTTCCCCTTGGTCAGTAATGCTTATCATTAGCCCCTAAGAGTGGTGAGCTGACATTCTGATTAACGTTTCGGTTTTTTAGTCAAAACACCAGTAAACTAGGTCTAGCCCCCCTGGGCTAAGTAGTGACCCCATTGAGATCACAGGCATAATGTGACTAAATATCGACCCATCATCCACTCAGCTAAGGCACTTTTTAGTTTTTTGTTAACAAAGAGTGTTCTAATTACAAAGGCCTGTGACTCTTTTATTCAGGCACATCCGAGATCGTCAAGGATCTCGGATGGAGGAAAAGCTTATCCTATGGGAAAACTGCTTTGTGCAAAAACATTTGAATTTTACCGTTGTCAAGACCAAGGCTCACCAACGAGACTAAAGATCAGTGTGATGTAATACCAAATTGTTACTCCTTGCAGGTGGATTCGGTTTCTTAAGTTTAGTTAATTCTTGAATTACACCAAGACCAATAGTACCAAGATTGGGATCTCTTCATTCCCTGTAAACATGAATAAAGCAAGGCCTAAGCAGCATAACATCATCAAGCGGTTGAGTTGACATCTTCCATAGACATAAGTTCACATCTAGTAGTCCAGGCCAGCATACTACTTAAATCTAACTTGTGTCGAATGTGGTAAACACCGCGATAAACACCATGAGTAATTACAACCTGTACTAATGCGTGATAAGCTTTAAAACATTGCCAGATGATGAAGAGAAGCTGTGTAGTCACCAAATTGCTAAGCTTTCCACTCCTTAACTTGTTACATCTAGTGGTCAGTCACATATCTGGCGCCCGGTGGAGGAGACAAATACTTCAGCCTTCCTTTTAGGAGCCACCGTTGGGTGAGGCAATGTGCAGGTAAGTCCTGCTCTAGCCTCGAACTGTGACTCTATATCCAATCATAAATCTTATGCTTTACGAGGTAAAATAGTCTACACTATAACAACAAAACAGTGTCTTCTCTATTACATACACAAGTATGTTTGAATCATAAATAGTTCGAGGCGAGTTAGATGTCTCCGGCGCTTTGATTTTGCCCAGCCTTATAAAGTACAAATCACATTTGGCACCATCTTTTACAGAGTTAACCAAATAATGGAGATAATGCATAGCTACTATGGCTTCCTTATTCTGGCATCTGATTTAACAAAGTCGATTCATAATGGCCGAATTTGCTGTAAAGGTGCATTAAACAGCCATTTTGTGGTCGGAAGAAGAAATTGATGTCCATAATTTACTGTAGTATAAAGCGGAAAAATAGTAATTGATCTACCTTACCAGTTGTCATACTAAATCAGCCCACTTCATATCTCACAGATAGGTCAAAGTCATATCATGCCTATCTGACAGCTTAATTCTTAAGGAACCCCCTTCACTGCAGCTTATTATTTAATTTGGCATACTTTGACACGTACCCACTTGAAAATCTTATCGCAGAGGTAACTAGAAAGTCTTTTTAAAAAACATCCTCTACAACCTTAACTTTCATCGAAGTTATCTCACCATCTACCTCTACACCATATTTAGTTAATTACTGTGGCACCTTATATACAGCTTTGGTCATGGATGGATTCTTGAAAAGCCGCATGATCATCTTCGGTACAAAAATCCGGCTGATGAACAGTGCAATGCATTCGACTCATCATGCATTAAAGAACTATTACTGTTTTGTTCAGGATCACTACGGCAGAACACGCAAACTAATGCGCCACTGGCCTTATAGTGGGCTCGCATGTGCGTGAACTTTTGACCAAAGCAATGGAAATGAAATAGTCCACGCAAATCGCAAGGTGGGTCAAACTTAACCTATTGCAAAGTCATACAACGGGCAACAATCTAGCCACTACGTCCTGACACGGAATACCTCCCATTAAACGTCTACGAGTTCACACAACTCCCTTAATGGCATTCAAGTTAAACTGTGGATGGGTTTCCTCCTCTACGCCATCGAGTTTTAGTCTTTCTCATGGCACGCTGTCAATGGGACCCTTCACATTGAAATGATTGCTTGTCGATTTCCTTCCAAAAAAACAAAGTAGGTACAATGGCATGTTTGTACCACTGCTCTACAAATAATAACCACAACCATTAAGTGCGCGTTGGGACAAATATATAAGTCTTATTTTTCCCCAAAGGGCGCCCTTAATGCTACCGTAACAATTGTAGAGAGTGACTGTTTCACAAAACGAAGGAACAATTTTGAGAATTGCAGTATGACTGGGCTTAGTTTAATAACAGGTTAACTGAGAAAATCAAAACGCTATTCAAAATGTAGCCTCAGGCCTTTCGCGGATTATCAGTGTCAATGCTGATTTAAGGCAGGCAATAATTCAAATGTACAGATTTGATGGCGCCGCTTAATAACACTGTACCCATAGGAATAGATATGCTTCAGCGTTTTTGACATTGTTACTTTTGATCGTAATTTGTCCATAAATGTGCTTTTTGGGCTCTGAATGATGACATGGTCAGTCGTCCATTGCGCCCTTCAGCCGGCCCTCTTCAAATGCCAAAGGGAGTTATCTAATCACTCACTCAGTCTGTAGACTTGGAATCACTGTCTAGTTAAATGAGCAAAATAAGAGCCAACCAAATAACTAGCCAAAGTTTCGACTAACCATACCTTAACGTTTGTAGGTGGCAGATTAAGGGTTGTCTTAAACGATTAATTATGCCAAAAGCACTTCCACGGATGGGTCACCATTAAAATGGATAGTAAAGAAAGTGACCTGTTTCTGGAAAAATAGCGTTTTTGAAAAGTACCCTCAGATTGGCGCTTTGGGGGAGTTTATTCAGTGAGTAATACTTATCAGCAGACAGTAAAAGTACTGAGGTGATATTCTGACTGATAATTTTTTTCTAATCATCCCATAAATAGCTTTCACTTGGTCATTCCGCGCCGACAAAGTGACTAATCACCATCCATCCAGATAAGATGGGTTTCAGGTCATTTGATAAAATTATTTTCTATGACTATAGAGAGTTGCAGCCTTTCTATTTGGAAACAAGCAAATGCGCCACAGCCATCGGGTGAGCTGTACCAAAGCTGCAAAAAGAAATTTTTTCACTAAGCTAAAGTACGATTTTGTGAAGTGATCATTTAAATTTGGCTACGGGTTGCCATATAGGGCTAAGATAATTTAACTGCGCCATTACAATGAAACGTCTTGCAACACGCTTCGTACTTTAATGTTAAGTTCATTTGTAAGAGCCACCTTCATATCTTGGGATTTATAAGTAAGGTAGAAATTGGTTCACAAATATATCAGCATAAGCCAAAGCGGCACAGCGTGCAACAAAATGCATCCTGCCATCATACTGACTATTGACGTGGAGCTGGTACATTTCATAACCTATATCATACTTAAATTATCCTAACAGGTTTGGGTAGGTCGGCTTAAGAAGCAGGTATCTTTTAATATCATATCCTTTGATTTTAAAAGCCGGTAAGTCCATGGTCGAATATGCCACAGCGATCAATGGCGGCAGTGCTCTGTGGCGTCTGAAGTCGTAAGAAGTCATAGTAGCATGGCATAGGATTCATTACTGACCCACACAAGGGCTGTTGGGCAGCTGGCATAGCTGCGCGGTGGCAGTACGATGGACAGAGACTAAAGTGCCTGGATGGTCAGAAGTGGGGATAAACAATGTAGTAAAGAAGTGCACCGCTCATGACAATGTAATTTCAAAGACTACATGCGGGAGGACCACTAGCCCCATCCAGTTTTATGGCAATGTTACAACAAACGCTGTCTGTTCTCATGTTGTCTGTTTGAATCAGCAGCAGGAATCGCATGAGGTGGGTCAGCCCTGCAGCTATTAATTATGACATTTCAAAGTCGCCATTGGGCAATTATTCCCAACTTAATAGGCCTTAAACTCATTCAGAGTGTGAAAAGTTGGAATTCAAGCATTGCGCTTAAGCTAAATGGGTATAAGATGCATGTGACTAATCAGTTTCCTTTAGCCATGCACAGGAACATCTGCCACATCATTTCCATAACACTCGCTTAATTCTTTAATTGTCTATAACTTGTGCATTTACCTCAACGTAAATAAGAATATTTGACTCTAACGCAGTGTTTTCTACTCACTTTTCATGACTGTGACCCTACTTGAACAAATGAAATTGTTGTTCCTATGCTGCTAGATTTTAAGGTTTCAGTATTCAGAACGGATCATATCACGTCAGCTAATCCTCTGAGGTATCCAAAAAAAACACTGCGGTTAGTAATTTGAAGCTATCTGGAGGGCGTTTGAATCACCCTAAGATGTTTGCGTTGAAGGTTGAAAGGAAGCACATCTCGGTATCTCTTTAGCAATATGGGATTGGCGATGGAGGAAAATCTCACCCGGGATATAGCCAAGGCTTGTTTGCAGTAAGATGTGCAACAGATTAAATGTGAAATCTATTAATTAGGATCACAAACCAGTAGGAACTTTTATTGACTAGTTTAGATGAAATCCATTCACGTTAGTCATTTCAAAGTCAGCCAGCATTTTTAAAACACGTGTGATGAATCTAGTTTCAAAACTACGAAGATAAAAAATTTGCTAGACTGATTAGAACGATAGAAATATTAAAATTTCAACGGATAGGTTTCATCACTTCAAATCCAGACAATGGGTATCAGCTATAGCTACATATTAGAAAACGTGTAAGAGCTTACTCCGATAGTCAACACCCATCTAGATAGGACAAATTTCTGGTCACTTAATGGCCATAATTGTCTTGGCTAGGTGGAGTGTGGCCTTTGCATTCATGACCATTTAATAGGGTCGCAGACTTCAAATATTTATCACCAAAGTTTGAGAAAGAAATGCTTGTTCTGTAGAAGGGCACTTGGACTAGGGATTACGGAAAACAGCCAGTTGTAATGTTAAACAACTACGTCTTGCAATGGGTTCCATGTTTCAAAGTTCAGCCCATTCTTGGAAGCTTCCGAGAACATCTTACCCAGATTGGCATTCCTTCATTCGCCTTGGTTTTCCCAAACACAGCAACAATTAGTCCAAATAACAACGTCTGGCAGAATGCTTGACGACTTGCATAAGCTGACTAGTTCAACGTCAGTATTCTAAGTAAGCGTACTACTTAAATTTAAGAGGTTTTGGAAGGCGATTAATACGGCCGTGAGAATTTCCGAATCCTTACAGCCTACATTGACCTGTGATTAATAATTTGACGCTGTTGGGTGAATCAAGGCTGCGCAATCAGCAAGTAACTGAAGTTACTTTCCTCTAAGATTGCTCCATCTAGTAGTTGGTTAAATATTCGACGTTTCTAAGAGGAACAGAATGAGAGCACCTTTCTTTGAAGACAAATAGCTGGGTGGGCAGATGCACTAATTGGTTCTGCTTTAGCCGTCAAATAATGAAGAGTCTTGTGCTTTTGCAGTTAAGGTGGTCAATGTTGCAATTAACAAGTCTCTCCTCCATGACGTGACCTAGCTTACTTAAATCATTAGGGTCTTTGTGAGTCTTAGATACACGCGGTGCTGTATTCTTCATTTGTTCAAATATCAGCATATTTAAAGCTGACTGATTATCTACCAGTTTGCAAAGCAGAGCCTAAAAAAGCGCTGAGCCTATTCGTGTTTGCGTTTCCTTTTGCATCTCATAGACAGACCAACTTCAATTTCCGCTTCTCTGTTAGCTTGGTTGATAGGATTTATCAGAGTAGTGACAAAATGCTTTCACTTCTGTGTGTAATTTTATTTTGCATGCTTACCCATTTTCGCCTCTGAAAAGCAAATGATTGAGTCATGACCTCCACAACCTAGAGCAACCATTGTATCCCCATCAAAGTTATTACGCTATGCAGGTGTCCTGTTTGCACCTCCCTTCTTCATATTTAGTTAACTAATGTAGCGTGCCACTTGTGACCCAATGGACTCTCAGTAGGCTCCATGGAGCTTTGCAATATTTAAGTTTGGTTATGGATTGGCTTTTAGCCTTCGCAGTTCCACCCCACCAGTACAATCCTTCATACAGTTAAGCGCAATTCCCTGCTATTTTCAGTTTTTAAAAAGGGAATTCTTAGATTGATACATTGGTAATTTATTGTCAACGATCAGCAAACAATAATTGCAACCATTAGGAGCACCTTTTCAAATAGAGCAAAGCGTGATTTTGTTATTCCACTCTGAAATATAAGCAAATAAAATGCGAAGCAGCCCTTACTGTGTTGATAGCATTTACAAAGGGGAATTACTTCATAAAGGCAAGAAAAAATAAGCAATTTCCGCCATGGTGGAAGGTGTCTGATTAAGGTGATCTTGACCTTGCCACTAGTTAGTTAATGGATTGGGCCTAGGTTAGTGATGTGTTGACTAATGGAGATAAGTGAAAGTCTAAATGACACCTTCGTACTTTTACGGATTGGCAAAAAATGCTATTAAAATAAGGACATGCACTGCTTTGAATGTGTGGGTTTAGTAAATGAATTGCAACATTTAACCGCTTGCCCCTAAAATTTGCTTTCATTTTTCGTACTTCATGTCTCTTCACTTACTGTACCTTTGTGCTTTTTAGGCTTCGATTTACGGTACGATCGGTCGTTCGGATCGTTCTTTGTTGCTGCATATGCATATGCTAAAGGACGATTAAACAGCCGACCGGTACGAATGTCCACTTTAATATAGCATTATTCTTAAAAGTGCTTAGGTGAAATGAAATGCAATAACATTTACTGCTCCTGCTCACTTAAACAGACAAAAGCGAGGGTTGTGAATGTACAGTAAAAGCGGATTAAACAAAGCATACCTAGTGTTAACCAGTCATTCAATCATTAATTATTTAAACAGCCCAACGCACATAATAAAAGATTCATCCTGTTCTGGCAGTGCCGACCAGATTGCCTGTAAAAGCACAAGACTTGCGACCAAGTGCAGGGCCTGTAGTTTGCAACTCAAGTAAAACAGGCTTGCACATCGCCTTACCCAGAATTAGGCACTGGAAGGATGACGACAAACACGTAACCGGTTAATTTGATGGAACTAACCTAGCCGAAATAAGTTTAGCAGCTTAAAGGCTACGCAGTCTCGAGCCACCTGACAAGGTCAAAGCTTGTAAGCCAGTGTGATTTTTAATTGTTCAAAATCTCTGTTTCAACGCACTGTTTTTATCCTCAGCACCCCTTGTTTGCAAAACAAAAAGAAGTCCCTAATGTGTGTCTGCTACTGGATTGTTGTTTCTTCTGTTTTGGTCCTATTCCTTCCTTTCTGCACATCGTCTCCTGCCTCTATTTTGTATTTGCGAAAGATGCAAACGAATGGGCAGCTGATGCTGCGTAGCGATGGCTAAAGTCAATACGACCCTATGCAAGCGTATTCAAGCAAACGAAAAAAAGAATCAGAACTGCGGGAACACATCTGGATGGCTCAAATCAACTGATTAAACCATACATTTGTGCTACCCATGGTAACAGTCACAGAGATAAAGATGGTCACTCTGAACAACCTACATTGCCACAGTCGTATCCGTCTGCCTGTAGAAGTGGACGGATATAATAGAAGGGAAGCTAGTAGCTTGCGTTGTCTTTTTGCCCATCATCAGTGCGAGTTGATGAAATCCAATTTGTTCAAAAGGGTCAGACTGGAGAAGCGAAGTGCTTCTCCAGACTCGATTTTAACAGCCTAGCACTTCAAACTTCCCAGAAGAATTGTTTTGAGGCTTAGAGAAGGCACGAACTCCGTTAAAATAATGCATCCATACCCTGCTTGTCCTCACTTTTGGGAGGTTTTCATTCCTTTTCAAGCGGCAAAATTTTTTGAACAGGTGAAACTGGCATGCTGGTATCTCATTAACAAGGAGAAGCCAGATTGCAGTTCTGATCGTTTTAACGAGTAGCATTTCTAAAAAGCTTCTCATGCAATAATTTACTTTGTTTTTCAAATAAACACACGACGTTAGTTGTCCTTCTTATGTTACATGTCTCACCAATTAACCCGCTAACCTATTAGCCTGGTGTCAACACGAATGTGCTCCATCCACGATTCACTCACAATTATAGTGGACTTCTCAAGACTAGGCGAAGTGATAATTCATCCGTGAATAGTGATTCGCTAAGAGATAAAGGCAGTTATTTAAGGCAGTTCAATTGTGAAGACAAATAGTTTTTCCTCCTTTTGTTTGGTTATTTATGGCGACTACCTAAGTAGGAAGGCATTAGCACAGACGTCAACAATATTAATGTGTCCTGTTAATGGTGGGTCATGAAGTTCGCAGACGCATTACACTTAGCTCCATGGTAAGTTCTTGATTCAAGTTATTTTCGGAGAAGGTTTAAGGCATCACCATACCCACAGGTTTTCAAAGTTTTACATCAAAACCGATTAAAGTCTAATTGCCATTCGAACCTTCCACTGCTCTGTTTTAGCTGTGATTAGATAGCATGCCTCCAGTAGCCAACTTTTATTCACTGAGGCCGATTTTGTTGGACCATTAAGGTTGAGCAAATGGAGTGTGCTTTTACAGTAGTCAGGGCATTCTGTCCACCGAGAAGAAGAGGATGTGACCTTCGGCCTTGAGACCTGTAAAATGAAAGCGAGTGCACCGTTGGTGCACAAAGCATATGTGTTAGAAAACAAGCAGTCAGCCCCATTAAAACGTGTTTATTTCGAATATCCTTACATCCGAATTCTTATCTAGTCTTGCAAGAATCCGTAAAGTGTGTTGCTTTGTGGTGCAAAAAAACACTTGTCTCCTGGGAGATAAACTAGC
The DNA here is from genome assembly GCA_001870725.1 of Taenia solium. NCBI lineage: Eukaryota > Metazoa > Platyhelminthes > Cestoda > Cyclophyllidea > Taeniidae > Taenia > Taenia solium. The sequence continues at coordinate 32,001 of MIEF01006413.1, forward strand.
TCCCTGAAGACGACACATGCCCTCGATTTCTTTGTACAAACTGTTCCCGGCCGTGTATACAGTCATCCTCTATGTTAAGCAACACCAATTCCGAATCCAAACACAAATAATGGCTCTGCTAGTATATTAGGTGAAATTGCTGGGCAGTATTTGTATAGCTCACCGACGTAATTTAAAAGAATAATTCTAGCCCTGAATGGCAACATTGAGGCAGCAAGCATTACCCCTCGAGGTACTAGGGAAATCTACCCTATAGCGGGTTCCTTTTCTAGAAGGATCCTTTATGTCTCTAATATGAAACTGCCAATCAAAAAGATTTTAAAGCATTAATTTATCGTTCGCTTTACATGGACATGTTGATACGGTTGTAGATGGATGAAGAAAAGTGGCGAGCAAGCCATTTTGTGCGGGCTCACATGCAATCATTCTACTCTCGCGGAGTAGTGAATGGTGTGACTCACTGGAAAATGATCGACTGGTAATCTTACGCCCATCTATGACCCTGTTAGGGGCGGCGGATGCTAACGCCAAATTATCAGCATATAGCCACTAGAGTTTGCAATCCCGCTTTCATTCAGATTTGTGTGAGTTGGGCTTTGTCGATATGAGAGCATCGCAGAACTTATTTGGTCTTAAAATGTACCATCTAAGATTTCATCGTGCATATTGTTGAAGCCTAACTTGAAGCCTCTAGCCGGGAAAATACAACGTAAGAGTCATTGGCAATCGCGTAACCAAAACGGAGTGTTAAACAATAAAATCGTGGCAAACCATTTTATGCAACTTTCTGTTAAGTAATAATGCATTTCAACCAATTTTAGAGGTAAAATTTAATTTTCCGAAGTAGCTGATTTGATTTGTTAATATTAAATTTGGTCACTTTACGAAAAGCACCCAACAAATATTTTGACCTAAAAGCATTTAATTTGGCATGCCTGGGGCCTAAAAAAAATTTTCTTTTTTTAAAAGCTTATCATAGAGAGAGGAGATGGTGGAATGTAAATACCACTTTTCAAGGTAAAATGATTAGCCCTAACAACTTAGACCTTCGATGGTATAAAAACCTATTTTCGTATGTTAAATATTTTTGCTTTAACGGCGCCGCTGTGGCGCCACAGTCGAGGGAGGAAGAACACAAGTTTACCACTTTGAAGACATGTGTTAGCACATTTACGCAGACATCTTAATAAACAGTTTGCCTGCCATAACTAGACGTCAAGGAGAGAGAGTGGAAATGAAAGCAGTAAAGGCATTAATGGTGGGATAATGGTCTTATTTTCTTCCCTCAACTTATATTGTATATATTCAAATTGTCAATATTAGCACCTCTGAGCAGGATTTCAAGGTTAGCTGTCAGAACGGAGGAACTGTAGTAATTTTGCACTATTTCAGCTGTTATTTTAAGCCATTGTTTTGGCTAAGCGAACAATTAAGGCTCCGCCTTTATCCTTTCGTTAGAGGGCATAACTTCCGAGCCAATACAGAAGACCCCATTTCTTCCGCATGGTGGCACTTTTATGTTCCGCTATAGTCCTATGCCTTCTTACACCTAGGTATTTGCAACCTCTACTAAGATAACAGCTGCTAGCCTCGAATGAAGCGTAACTCAATGAGAACTTGCATTAATGATAGCTGATTAAATTGAAATGCGCTTTTACAACTCCTTCTTGATTTTTTATTTTATTATCGAACTCAGTTAGTTATTGGGAATAAAATGCAATGAAAGGTGTTGTGGTCCTCTTTTGCTCCTTAATATCTTCACTGCATCAGATATCTTCTGCTCGTAAGGAAGACTACCACGCATTTCTCGCTTCCGCTCTTTGGTGACGGCTGGAAGGGATGACCCCGCATTTTATTGAGCCACTTTAACTATTCCTATGCAACCTGGACGATCTTCTAAGGATAAAATGAGGCGAAGCTCAACTGATTCATGTGGACAGTCAGATAAGATTTGTTTGCATACCAACCCAAATTTTTATCTTAGGTAAGATACATGTATTTATGGAAGAAAAGATAGTCCCTTTTGCAGCGATCTAAAACATTTTTCGTGGGTTATTTGGGGAGCAACTGGATTCCAAAACCAAGTGACCCGAAACGTCTAACGAGGAATCAGGACACCTCGTTTGTGTATAACCTATCCATTCACCTCTGAACAATGCGAAACCTAGGACCAAGATGTCTGCTGCAGATACCAAATGAGGTGACAGTTGACTTCGTTACGCTCTGTATAGCAGCCATTTGGGCATCTCCTGCAGATTGCGTCTGTAGCCTACTAGTTTATGTTTAGAGGATGAGGGGGTTAGTAAGGAAAAATATGTGCATTATTTGCAATAAACATAGTACAGGTAAGTAAAACTAGGGCCATTCTGTTAACAGACCTAACGGCTAATAAAAAGGGAATAAAGGGAGCGTATCTAAAACTCTTAACCTAACTTCATGGTCTATATGAATGAATTTTATTATTTACCTAGCTGATCTAGGACAACATCAAGGTGTACTTTTGGGGACTTCATTAAGTGCCACTTTCTTCTCTGCCACGACTGGCTAAATGAAATTCCCTTATCGTATGTACATGACGGCTGATTCGAAACTGCCTAGCCACCGGGTGAATAGAGTTACTCACCCCTGAGCTCGTACCATCTAAGGAGCAGTTAAGCATTTACAGTCTTTCAAGTCTTCTACACATCCATCATGCGTATTCTGTCACACCATTAAGACTTTTACGACTTCTTACCCAATAAGCCGAGATCTATTCACCCCTTGAATGAACCCGATACCCTTCCTAAGAAATAATTTACGCCTCTATACCAGTGGGATTGGTCGAAGTGCTGCTCTTGGTCGTTCAGGACAATACAAGGTCTTATGCTTCAAATGACCAAATTCGGCCATAAAACCCTTAAGTTGGGGGTGCCGCTTTATCCTCATCTTCGACCAAATATATACTTTCCGAGTTTTGACCGTGATATTCTATTCTCGAAATGAGACATACAGTCAATAGTAAAATTGGGGGGATAGGTAAAACATAAAATGAAAACGACCAAGTTACTTCTTCACTACCAAATTGTTTTGCAAAAGTGAAATTGCAAAGAAACCTCTTTCATTGTGTGATTCCTAGCAAACACCACAACATTTCAACTAGCTATTTTTAAAACATCCACTTGCAAAGTACTTAGTATCACCGCTGTAAAGCTCCTACAATGACGAAAACAAACCGCCTTTCAGCATCCAGTCCGACCATCTACACTCCAAAAACCTTTATCTAGCAAGTATCTTGGAGGAAAGTTAAAAGCGGCGTGTAGATGTCGGCTTCCCGCCAAGAAGTAAATGGTTCTGTTTTGCTACAAAATTTACTCTTCAGACGGCGCAAACACTTGTTTGTGGATACTTTGGATACATATTGTTTAAGTAATGGTGGAATTTTGCCAAAGCCACAATTGCTAACCATTTATGGAGGCATATAGTGTCCTAATCACGCAGACATCTTAAAAAACGCCTTTATTTACCATAAAGTGATATTGAGGAAGTCGAATGGAGGCATAAATTGTAAAAGTAAAAAGGGTGAAGTGTAGGTCTCACATTTCCTCTTGAAATAGCTTAGGACGTTGTGCAATCTTAGCCCTTTTTATTCCTTGGAGCTCCCTTATTCTCCCACTGTTTTAACCACCTTCTACTAGCTGAGCTTTAACGCTTAAGAACATCCACCAGGGGCCTCTAATGCTCACCCATTGGTGAGAGCTGAAAGGAATTCAATCCCATTCTGGTAAAGGACTCCATTAACTCTTCTCATGTGGTCCAGACGGTCTAATTAATGAAAGATAAGAATCCAAAATCTCTCAGACTGACGGTCAAGTAATGCTTAGTTATACACTAACTCCTATTTTGCCTAGGCTGCAAAGACGAAGATGACGGATTGGCCTTGAGGTAAGCGGAAAAGTTAGAATTTGATGAAATATCAATGCAAATGCTTAGTTCTCTAATCAGAGATCATCACGTAAAGCAACCTTAAGTGAATTAAGGGGAATCAGAAAATCCTGCTCGGCGTATAATTACTCTTTTAACCTCTGAACAACAAAAAAATTCCGAATCAGAAGGCCAGTCGCAGACATCACATAATGTGATAATTGACTACTGCGCTTCGTTTAGCGGCCAATTAAGTGCCTGCGGTGGGTCAAACCTGTATCCTAATGGATTATAACTCGAGGAATCTGTGATATTAAGAATCCAGAGGCTCCTGTGTTAATAAGTCGTGTGGCTAATAAAAAGGATACTAAGGGAGCTCTCCTGAAACTCTTGTCTTCATGCTATGGTTATTATAAAAGGATTTTATTGTCTACACATCTTCGATAACTAGGTCAACATCGGAGATCAGTTGTTCCCTTCTCTGGTGTGTCATATTTGACTGACTGCCTGGCTAAGCTCTCATTCGCTTTTGCACCTGACAGATCAAGAACGCTTTGGACGACTTGTCATGATGTCATTAAGTTCAAAATGCTACCACGAAGTGATCAAATGCACACTCTGCAGCCATCCAGAGGGGCAATTTCGTGGCGGTTTGGTAACAGTGAGCCCATTAAGCATACAGAGCTGTGGCATTCCCATTTAGAAATACTTGAAGCGCTTCAGATCTTTGATGCGCTCTATTAAGGTTTGAGGCAAAGCGGAGTACCCTATGGAGAAATAAACCACTGTGAGGGATTAACTGGATTTAAAACTCAAGACCATTTTATTGCTTCAACAGCTAGAATTACAAAATTGTTTACTTAATAGATTGAGTCTTGCAAGAGACCTCAATATTTAAAATTTACTTCGTTTACGAAGTGGGCCAAAAGCAATCCTACTTAGACCGAAATTTCTTCATTTCTTGTGTTTACAATTCAGGGATCGAAATCTTGCACCATTGAACGTCGAACTGACATCTTGCAGAGGAATGCCCTCCTGCAGTTTATTTTACAAGTCAGTATGTCACATAAGTAAGACGTGCTCTTGGATGTGACCCACGCTGCAGTGAGGCAGAGATGTGAGAATCTAATAGTAAATGCACTCTACACTGGATTGTACTTCGCAATTTGACAATGTCGAGTGGCTTCCCCAAATTTGTCACCCCTCAGACCTTCTATACATCATTCCACCATAACATTTTACGACTTCTTGCCCGGTAGACGGCGATCCATTCACAACTCATACGTGTCCGATACCCATTCTGAAGAACAGACTACACCGATGAGTATGTGGAGCAGAAAGAAGTGTTACTTTTGGCCTTTCAAGACAAAGCATGGTCTTGTGTCTCAAGTGACAAAATTCGACCATGAGGAAAGGTGAGATGAGAGATGTTGCTTCATTGCCATCTGTGTCCTCTTTCCAGACGTGAGACAGGGAAGAGAGGTAAAAATTAAAGGTAAGAGGAAATAAAAGTTGTTAGGCTGCTTTACTCAATGACAAAATATTTTAAGAGGGTGTAAATTGTACAGCTGGGATGTCGTTTAAAGAGGATGGTGCTTTGTTGTGGGGCTTATTTCAATAAATGGACTTGAAAAAAGAGACCTCATTAATAGCTTGATTTCTTGCAGATGTATCAGCCACTTTTTAGCTAATTTAAGTGATTCCATCTGCAAAGTATCTAACTCTGCGTTTGCAAAGCTGTCATTATGAGGACACTGAATCGCTGCTCAACTGCCTCTTGGCAGACGCTCTGGCAGTCCGTACTAGGAGCCACTTTTTGGAGTGTTGCATGGTGAATCTGCTCGGTCACAATACATCACAATCGTGTAATTCAGCTAGAAAAAATACGTGAGGAAAAAATGCGGACGAAAGGTAAAACAATTCGACTTTCCTGTGATCCGGACCCCTTTTCGTCGAGTTGAAAATATATCTAAGCGGAGTGCCACATATAAACTACGGAGTTGTGCAACAGCTGTGAGAGCCTGTTTGCTTCAGGATTGGATCATTTACAAGATATTCAAGCGTAAAGAATGAAAACCTCTTCGACACTAAATAAAGCACTATCTACTTCTAGATGTCGGATAACACATACCTTACAGCCACAATTAAGTAGTCTTCGTGACACCAGTCATTCACGAAACTGATTTCGTGTCCACTCATGGGTATTTCGGGCATTCCAATGTCCACACATGGGTCCACAGGAGTGTGCATCTTTCTCAGTACTGTACTTGCTGATATGGATTCGCGATGTGTAATTTCTTGAGCTCAAGGAATTTATTTCCTCGGTTTATGTTTTCTTGCATTTTTTCATTTCTTGCTCGACAGCTTACTCACCAGCCTACTTACCTGCTTAATGTGGAAGGCGACTTCCAGTAATGGAGAAGCATATGCATTCCGCAAGAACCATTACTACGCAGGAGGATACCAGCGTCTCTCCCAATGTTGATTAATTTGTGCCCCATTATCTGGTTAGTAAATTAAAAGGCTGATGTTTAAAAGAACCATTTCCATTTGCATTTGAGATTGGAGTTCGTACGTCCCTTTACCAGCTAAAATCGCTTTCACCTATAGTGTAAAAGCCTTTTTGTGAGTAAGTGGAAGGAAAAGTGGATTAATAATAGGTCACGATGCACATTGGATTACTCTATGCTTTCTGTTTGCGGTCTCACTGAGTGCCTTGCAGTAATGCATCAGATATGGATACATAGAGAAGAGGAAATGTAATGCCTGTGCCAAGCCTTCACTTGGATGAAGATGCCTTGGGTGGCTTGGCTTAAGTTTTGGCAGACAATGTGTAAAAGCAGTGCATGTGTAGTAAAAGTGATCTGAATTGCAACAATGCGGCTAAATCCGACCTGATCTTGACACTGGTCTGCACACACATATGCCATTGCGTTGAACACCTCATCAAGCACTTCATTACATCTTGCCCAGTGGTTCGTAAAGGAAGGAAATTTATCTATAGGCAATGAGGTCTCAGAGTGATACAGTGCTTTTTCACCATGGAATGCTGGTCTTATTCCACAAACGCCCCGTTCTTCGAAGCAGAATGGCAATTCTGCAGTGATTAGTGCAAACCAATAAATCCGTATTCCCTATTTATTAGCTCTGCTGACAAATGTCAATCACAGGCTAATTAGGGAGGCAAGTGATCCTCCTCATCAAATTTTGCCTTAACTCGCAATCGGTTTGCTACCTAGATAACCAACTATCTGCTTGAACGTCTCTCATTACGCAGAATGTCCTCAAGGTAGACCTGGTGCACATTGGGACTTGTTCCATTACGTCAATCAAAAAATCTCATCTTTCACTAGGGCCTGCAATTGCGATGTCGTTGGTTTACTTTAGAAATTATGCCCATTGATATTTATGCACATGCATCATGCACATGTATGGGCAGGCGGATGGAGGAACGGATATGAAAATGGGCATAACTATACCGGTGCACTTTGGTGTTTGAAATGCACAACGGATTAGGCATTATTGTTTAATGACGAAATAAAAAGTCGAAACTGATTTTCTGCATTCCCCATCGCTACTCCACTCGGCTGACTTGCCCATTCGGTTGGTGCTTCGCATTTGTCTAGTCGGCTTTCACCTACTGAAATACGCTGCATCATCCCCTAAGTGGCAGTTCAGACGGTGAGATTTGCGTTGAACTTTACATTAATTTCTGCGCATGGCTGCTTTCCGAATTAGATGCAAAAGGGCACCCACGGAGTGCGTAAGGAATAAAAATGAGTTAAACAACCATTCAACATCTAATCAACAGTAATTTACTAACATTATTCTCTTGTGAAAAGCTTCGTCTCTGAAAGCAAACTGCTTATTTTCAGCCACCTGTGTTCTCATCCCATTTCTTTTTCAGCTCTGCTCATATTCTTAAAATCCCATTTAAATTCCATTCCGCTCTACTCTGCTTTGATTCAAACGTGATTATGGGATTTCCAGGCTCTAAAAGGGATGGATGTATACTTGTGGTAAGGAGCAAGGGATGATTACGAGTTAGTGCCCATTACGAACTTGTTATCTCTCTTCTATTTTTCTCTAACCTTCTTAAGCTGAAAGCAATTGATTGCTGGGCTTTGAAGATGAAATTTGGCGTAACTAAAGAAAGAGTCAGGTAATTTGACAACGCTTTGTCATATCAGATGTGAAGCCCAGAAACCTGCCTATATTTGTTTGGTCAGATCAAAACTGTACTTAGCAAATAAGTGTTCCCTACAAATTACTGCAAAAGTTAACAAGTGGATGAGACCTACGTGCAAGAACCGAGCAGCTGCTGTTGTTGTCAATAGCAGGTTCTCCTTGTAATGAAAAAGTGGTTTGTAAAAATGCAACTGCTACACCGTTTCCACCCCATGATTCAAAACCATTTGTTAACGAAGAATGTAGTGTGAAAGTAGAGGTGAGGGATGGGGGAGTTTCTGAATGCATCCTGTCTTATTTGTTGGCCTCTCTTCACGAAGAAATGTAAATGAAGGGGCGGATTTTAAGATAAATGATTTTGAAATGGAGAGGCGAGCGGTGGAATGTTGATGCATACTTCCCTCTGGAAGCACAGTCATCTGGAAAGTGGGAAATAAATAGGCACATTTTAGGTTATCCCTGCCTGAGATAAATAGAAGTGAGTGAGAGTAAAGTAAAGGAAGTGAGACTAGTAAGTTATGGCCAAGAAGCATCTCGAATCAAAGTGGTAGTCGACCTAACCTACGATGGATGAAGTTATTTTTTGACGACTGATGATAAGTGAGTTCTCGCAGTAGTGGACACTGTGGTAATCTGATGTCTTGTAAACACGGGCATCGTAAATTTGTGTTGTCATGCGTTACAAGGTTAGGCACCTACAAGCTGATTTGGCTCCAAACAGTCGCGATACTTCCTTCCGTTGTAATTTTATGAGTTTGCCACCTATACCAATCTTTTGGCCTCCCTGATGGAGACGAACAGTAGACAGGTAGGTTAGAATCCACATCTACGCTTTTCACCATGTGAGTCGGGTCGCATATACGGAGCGCCACATTCATAGCCATTTTTCCCTTGGCTCTGTGGCATAGGCATTTGCCTGCTACAAGTCCAAGATATCAGTCAGGCATTTTGAGATACAAGCGATCAAAGTCTATTTGTGAGCCAAAGCACTCCGAATGAACGGTCGGTTAGGCAAGAGTTAGGACTGGAAGGCAGAGCGTAGTGAGCTAATGTTCGTTATTATTCTTTACGCTTGTTAGTCAATTACAGAAGTTACTGAGTACTGCAAAGTGGTAGTGGGAGAATAATAAGCTACAAGTACTTGTCTTCTTTTCAAATAGAAAATATTGATGGAATTCTTAATGTCAGGTGGCCTGACCATAGGTCACATAATGAAGAACCGTTAGGAGTATTTTAAGTAACATAAAACGAATCGGGTAGATAGCTAAGGAGAGCACCGCAAAATGCTTCATTCATCAATCCTTTCCCATCGAGAAACACTTCAGCGCACATCTTGTTGATAATTTGTTCACTTGCGGTAGGGAACTTTGCCTTGAGTTTCAAGGGTACTGCTAGCACTTCTCCCCACTGACTGATTCTCTAGCTCCGACCACTCCTTTAGAGGAAATAAAAACAGCTTCCCCCCAGCAAATAGGGAATTTGTGATGAACAGCGAATAACCGCATCTACTAAGAAATGCATAATTCCCTGAGGCTGAATTCATGAGTGTCTTAGAAATGTCGGATTTTATCGGGATCAGGTGCATTGCAAAGAGAATGGCTAATGGTAGGCTATTTACTCAGCTTTGCAATCCGGAAGTCATTTCCCATCACTTATTTCACCTATCAGTTAAGGGACGAATGAGAGACTGGACTTCTTAAAATCCTTCACCTCTCATCATTAATCCAAGGATAACACGAAATTTGCCTTCGTTAATAGGAACCGAAAGTCTTCCTAAAATCTGTACGCCCCTTTGAGTGGTGATTTGTTGCCATAATATCTCTACCTTACAGAGGATTCGAAATCTCCCCTGGCTTTGCAAGAGATTCAAGTTTTATCCGTAAAGTAACTAATATCAAATGGTAAATAACAAAAGGGAGATTAATGTACGTGCATACTAGTAATCGCGTGCATTTTACGAGCACTGCACTCCAAATCCCATCCATACATTTCGTCATTGGACAAGATTGTCACACTTCATAATCTTTCATCAATCAAACTTACTTTGTCTGGAGGGCCTGCTCTAAGATTTGCAAGAAATCCTGTTAGTCATGAGTAGGCTGCTTTTGCAGCTACGATTATCACATGTTTGATTTTATAGTTTGGTACCGCCGCTCTGCTAACAATAACTACAACCGGTTACAGCACCTCTTTAATTACAAAGGGTAACTGTTTCATAGGAAGAAGAAAAAACCAATTAGCCATTTGCACTTGGGTGATACGAGCAGAGGCATATAGTAGATGGACTGGTGCCAGCTTACTATTGTTTTAACTGAGAAATAAAAGCGACATTTAAAACATCGCTCTCGAACATTTGTGGATTAACAATGATTGTTAATGGATGAAGATAGAGATACCTTCAAATGCACCCATTTATTAGTCATTTCCCAGAAGTCTTTGCTTCTAGAAAAAAGTGTGCAGCAACACTCCACCAACTGCCCCTCAATTTTAAAATCATTGCTCTTAATCCGTCCGTTAGTATTTCTGTAGACTTTGACATGACGGAAGGGAAGAAACTTTAGTCAACATTATTTCCAAATGCACAAAGTTTGCTGGTCAGCGAGGACTGTAATTTGCACACTAAGGGCTGTGATGGAAGAACCACCTCAGGTGTCGGATGCTCGATTAGTCATTTATGATTTGAACAGACTAGCGCAGGTAAAGAAGTAGAAGAACATTTTTCGGCGGTGCCGAATAAATTGCACTTAAATGCACAAAATCCATGAATAGATGGAGAGCCTGCATTTGCATATCTATTCACTCAGAATTAGGCCCTACAGGGTAGGCTGGCTCATTCTCTACACCTATAAGGCGTCGAACGCCCAGCTGACTATTAGATGGAACAAGCTCAAGGAAGGAAGGTTTAGTAACTTGCAAGTGTCAAATTGTCAATATCAATCCAGTACAATTTGTGGTTGTTCCAAGGTTCTTACATTTCCACTTCGATACGGTGTTTATTTTCTTTAGCACTCCTTAGTTGTGCAATGGAAAGAAACCTCATTGTGTTCCTATTCTCAAAAAATCTCTTCATTGCATTAATTCCTACCGTTTCACTGCAGCGCGAGGTCTCTTACCTACATTGGCATGATCACCTCAATCTACTAAAACCGACTGATTGGAGACGGAAAAAACGGACAGCTAACGTCACTCAGCAGTGCCTGAAACCACCGCGACCTTGTGCAAAGGCGTTTGTGCGAAAGAAAATTGAATCAGGAACGCATATATGTAATTGGATATCTCCAAACAACCGACTGAATAGGCTATCCAAGTGCGCATATACTTGTGTAAAGTCTAGTGATAGTCAAGGAGGTAAAGATTGTCGCTTAAGGTCACCTCGTCTGCCTGTTGATGCAACCTAGTGCGATAGCAGGAAATCAAACACTGTGGGTAAACCCTCTGCCCATCTTTACTGCGAGTAGACGCAATTGGATATGTGCAAAAGGATCAATCCAGAGAGAAATTCCGCACCTCAGGAAACTAATTTAACTCGATCTCGAGGCAGTGCAAGCTTCTCAGATAAGTTATACAACATATGAACTCAATAAAGAATGTGTACTATCCAGAAACAATAAATATTACACATCCTAACCTTTTGCATCATTCAAACAACGGCTCATTAAGGAGGAAAAATCACTTTTTATTTGAATATGAGCATTCATATGCGGGGTAGAATAGACAATAGGATAATCAAGGTGGAACGGTAATGAGGATAGTTAGAGCGGTATTTTGCATTTCGCATAGAGCGGCAAAACTTTATGCAGATAGAATAGACAAGTTTGTGTCTCATTGAAAAGGCAACACTAGATTATAGTGGTGATTGCTTTAACGAGTAACATTCCTAAAAGGGCTGCGCCATTAAAAAAGACCACACGAATTTAGCTGTCCCTATTATAATGCATGACTAACTAACCTAATGACCAAATGCCGAAAGAAACGCAGGAGTTTATTGTGCTCCATCCACTATTGGCTCCTAATTATAGTAGACTTCTCAGGACTGGAGAAGCGACTTACAGCAGCTGCTTAAGGAAACCCAAATATGAAGAAGGAAAGTGTTATTTCTCATTTGTTTTGCTAATTTTAGCGAATTCATAAGTAGAAATGCTCCATCCTAGACATCAGAACACAAAATACCCTATTAATAGTGGATTGTGATGTCCTCAGTGATGTGACGCTTAGCACCAGGGTCTGCCCCAAACTCAGAGTAATTGCAGAGAATGTTTTAAGCATCCCTTCATTCACGAGCTTCGGAAGTTAGACCCTTAAGGATATCAGATTCTCTCTGATATTTTGACTTTTTAATGCTCTCTGCTCTTTGGGTTGCCGCAAGATATCAGCCTCTTCACCCACATTTTTATCAACCGATGACAAGTTTGCTAAACTCATAAAGTTGTAGTAATAAGCTAGCTTTTACAGAAGCAAGGGCATTCTAGCTGCTTAGCGTTCACCTTCGACCTTGTGATCTGTCATACAAAAAAGAAGAGTGATGCTGGAGTACAAAGCAGCTGCCCTAAAAAAATCAAAATTATTGTAATCTCTTATCATCGAAAATACATCCAGCCAAATTTTTCTCCACTCTTATACGAGTCCGCAGTGTGTTACACTGAGACACCGGAGGAGATTTGTCGCCTACCGAAATAAGTCGTTTTCATGTTTGGCGGATCATCCTCACTACCCGACTCTGTCGCATGCTCACGATCGCTTTCCACAAACGTTCTTGCTTGGGTAAGCGATCGTGAGTTCTGCGACTAAAGAGTCCATCCCTTTGATTGGGTGGTTTGAAACCCTAACCAACTCACAATGCAATTGCTCTGCTTGCTGATCAGGCACAATTTGTAATCTAGCAACTTGCATGATTCATCACTGCAGTGTGGAAGAGTAATCGCGTCTTCGAAGGGCCAAATCAGCATAGGAACATATCGTAGCCGCGAAAGTTGCCCTGTGGGATAGTGAGGAAATTTCTGGTGCAGCGGATTCCTCTTTTGGAAAAACTCTTCCTCCTCTGACGTAAAACACCCAACTCTGAAATGTTTTACCCCATTAGCTAGTCGTTCGCCTCACATAGTCATACCCACACGGTCGCAAGTAGCAGGGAAACCGGTTTGGGTGGACAGCATTTGTTAGCATCAGGTTGTTAAGACAAATTTACCCATTATGCAATCCTGCCTTCGTTCAGCTGTGAATGACCTCGCTTCTTGTTCCTGTAAGAGCATCGCAAAACTGATTTAGTCTTTGAATCTTCAGATCGAGACATGAGACATTCCTGAAGGCTAAAGCTGTCATAAGCCTCAGGACAGAATGCAAGCAGTGTGCGATGTATGGCCCAGATGCCATGTCGTCCAAGGCAAGGGCAATGGCGGAGTCTTGGGTTCT
>MIEF01006428.1:0-26468 GCA_001870725.1 Taenia solium
AGTTGCTTTCGTGACATGGTTGTCCCCTTCGTCAATTCAGACCATTTGTGGGAGTCAATGGCTAATGTTACCATCGTTCTCGCAGTAGTCCAACATCGTATATCAAATGCTGCCTTCAGGTCGCACATGGTTAGAAATACATGTTTTCCTTCTTACCACAATTGGCTCTACGAATCTTCAACTTTTGGCTTAACTCAAGCCTCCAACGCTTCAGTTGCCTCACTTCTTATTTGGAAGAACAAAGTCACTTGGATCGCCTCTTAGAGAGAACCACCAATTTCACTCATGACCTCACCCCGACAATTCGCAGTATGGTGCACCTTCAATGTGTACACCTCTCCATTTTTGAACAGGCAAGACGTCTAAAATACATTTGTCTTAATTGACTATGAAATCGCTATCATTCTCCACCTAGTGCTGTTGCTGTTGTCCAACAAGAAATGAATCGTAAATCGACCTGTGTATCTGTGTTTTCTTCCATTTTCCTCTGTAGCACATTGACTCATTTTACACAGCACATGGAGTGGTAAGCTATTTAGCTTCCGAACAATCCCATTCGCGCCTGTGTATGTGCGTCTGTCTGCACTTCACCATCGAGATAAAATGCTTTGCAAACGGCCCAGATTTTCTATTCCTTTGTCTTAGCACAGGGACACCAAGATTGTTCCACTGCATTCTCCACATCGCGAGATTGTTACTCATCAACTCATCTTCCTGTGCTGTAGGGCTTACCATTAAAGTAGTCCCAAAAACAGCGGTAAAGATAAGTGAATAAAAATGGATCAAGCCATCCTTTGCCTTGTTTTGCTAGCTTTTCCTTACTAAATGCGGGAAAGATGTGAAGGAGGAAAGCACGTCGAGCATATAGCTCCATATGGGAGTCTGATCTCCCTAAGAGGTATGCAAAAATATCGTGCACTAATAAGTGTTTGAGGCACCGAAACATTCATCTGTTCATTCATCAGTGAGCTGTAAATGATTCGTTCCACCTTCAGCTTGATTAGGAAGTCCATGGAAGGAAAAAAACAGATGCAACAGCTCACACAAACGTACAGATACTAGTGTCAAGCCAAAAAACCAACAGATGTTAGTGTACGAAAGGAATAGACACGACGGCCACACCTTGCCTCATCATGGAATGGAATCTGAAGTCTCCATGTTCACACAAGCACACTGGATATCCCTCATTTTGGCACCAACACAATCCTGTTGCTCAGTTCGCGTCCATTCTTGAAAAGCACTTTTATTCTATTCACAATGGGCAAATATAAGGATAGGCGGAACAGCGGTTACGGCTTTTATTCCAATAGCACAATCGATTCTTTTCCTCCAAAGATCAGCACTACTTTGATAGTCAAAGCTGATTCTACCATTGAGTTGTTGTTGTTGTATCCTTTGAGGCATTTTCATGAAACCATTACAATCAGGATTGAGACGTATAATAAAAGTAAAAAATTTGGGTAAGCTTAAATAAGATAAATTGACCCATCGTTCTAAAAGATTAGATTTGTTAACAATTACTTCAAGATGAGTGGAGTGTTCAAGAACCCTGCTTATTAATTAGTTAACATACCCACAAGCATGTTAAGTAAACGAGCTGCATTTTTGGGGTGATAGTAGGTAGAAAAAAACTCAAACACTAAGGCCAAATTAATGCAAGATACATGAAAAATCGAAGAGTTCAGGACTCACCGAGGAAGATGACATTGCGGTAGTCTATGGCGGTGTAAGATGAGGGCTGTAGGCCCCAATCGAATGGCGCGATGAGGTGGAGGCCGAGAGGAAGGCTTGAGCAGGATAGTGACGAGGACCCTCTGCTGGGGTTGCGGTTTTGCAGACGACTCAAATCGTCAGCTGTAATTTGGCGAAGGAGGAGTCGGTGGCGTGGACGCACGCCAACTAGCGGCTGCTCTTTCGCTCCACTCGCCAGTGCCGCCTCCCGCGCCCGTTGGTGCGATTGGTACTCCCCTCGGGTGCACACCGCTACCTCAGCCTCCATCGGAGCGGCGGCGGACTAGAAGGGATAACGTGGCGATGAGCAAGACGGATACACAGCCGTTGCCGTTGTCCTCCCACCTGCCTGTCAATCCACTCATCTAGCTATTTAACCATCTAGCCATTCACACATCCATCTGGCTATTCATCTAGCCACACAAGAGCGTCTGTTAATCCTGAATTCCATGCAACCAGCGATTCGTTCTTCCATTAATTCACTCATTTATAAACCCATCCACCTATTAATCCGGTCATCTGTATGTCCATTTAACTAAGCCGTCCAATAATCTGTCACTAATCCAATAATCTGAACGTTGGGTCATCAATCAGATACAAAACGGGCACACATTGACGATCAGGTTTAGGTTAAAACCACGTAGACGTTTTCACCGCGCTAAAATGCGACCTTTTGTGACGTGTCCTTAAAACCATAATCTGCACCGAAAAGAACAGGAACCATTAGTGCAATCCTGATTTATTATGGATGGTAAATCCTAAATAATCCAACTTAAAGAAACAATCCACCCCTTGGCTCCTACACTATCCACCACTGATACCATTTATACAATTATAAATTCACCTAGGCGTCCATTTATCCAGCAACCCTGCTATCCGTTATCCGTTTCGTCACGCATCCATCAAGTACTTCATCCGGCCATTTGTCCGTTCGGGGGTTAATCCATCCAACCAGGGTCAATTTTTCAGTCTATTTAAATACCCATCCACCTATCTGTCTCTCCAACCACTCAGCCATCCACCATTCCAACAATTCAATTAGCCATTCAGGTGTTCATCCAACAATCAGCCAATTTACCCATTCCCGACCCATTCATTCTCTTAACAGCATATTTAGCACTTTACTCTTCCAAATATTCATATATCTATCCATCCATTCAACTACCTGTTTACTATTTTGGTCCGACTGTGCTATTCACCAATATGCTGAGTACATACACTGTCATGGTTGTGAAAGGAAAAGGTTTGTAGCCATTTCAGGTACTGATTGAAGTTTTGACGATTACTGACACCAGCCAATTATCCACTCATTAAGCCAGCAATTGGAATCTCCGCCCCTACGACCATTCAACAATTTATTTATCGCTGGTCGCTCAGGGAATCCATTCCTCTAATGAGATATTTGTCAACTCATTCAACGATCTATCCGACTATTTGCTCATCAGGCAATCCAACTATTTACTCTATAAAGCAATCGTAAGTCGTTGACACGATATTAATCTGTTACACCGTAGACAAAAAAAAACACACACTTTACTTGATTTTTTGACAACAATCACATTCATTCTATCAAACCGTGCCACTGGTTAAGGTATTAGGTAGTCTTTCCATCGAATAAGAGCGCACATCCTCATAGCAGTGATACATTGCATATTAAATATGACCTAACAATTATTTGCTCCAGATGCTTTAGCATCAAAGCGTTTCAATCCTTTCACCAAGCTAGTAAGTCCTATCTTCGGCCCATTTACCCCTGAATTATTTGTCCACGAGTCTACTAAGTCATTCAACCGTCAAATCATTTATCCGACCCTGTGGATACATTCCAAGATAACCCTGAGACATTAAGTGCAACTCCGATCTGAGATACCATGGACGCTTAATAGCTTTGCTATATTTATCTGGAGCCGGCATAAAACTCATCCATTCTGCCTACGCAGCTCACCAAAGAGCCGGGGAGCTTCAAAACCACTCAGACAAGTGCGCATATCGGCAGGGTGGTAAAAATTCGCGCACATTAAAATGAGCTGACATCTGTGTGGTACTGGTGTTAGTATAAGCATGCCCCATCTGTTTATCCATTAAACATCCAAGACGGAAGCGTGTACACCACGCGTAGGCGTGATCACACAATATAATATTGGATGCAACACTACCAATACCAAGAGCATTTTACTGCAACCACCCTTACCTTTGTACCGGATGAGACGAGCTCAGGAAAACTCTAGCTAGAGATTCCAAATAGTAATTGACAAGGCTGGACTGAAGTGTTCAATTTAAAAAAGTCAGGGATTGATGATTAGCCACGTCTTTCAGGCATTTCATAGGGAATATTTGAGACTCTCCACTTCCAGTGAGGGCGAACCATCAGTGCCACCCTAGGTGGTGTTTGGACTCGGAAATGTCGTCTCTTTTGAAACAACCTTTAGGAATTCGCATAAAATTAAAAAACCCTTCCTCAGCTAATGTGCATATTAAGTCAGAGTAATGGATTAAGACGTTCTGTTCAGGTGATTTTAAAATTCCAAAATGCTACTACCTCTTCGCAAACCAGGTGCAAGTAGTATTTGGATCGAAGTCGTAACTCTCATACGTAAATGCCTTCAGTGTGTCCCCATTACCATATAGGAATTAATAAGCCATGGTACTTCTTGAACAAAAAAAGTTTCTAACTTCTGGCAGACACGCTATACAGTCAAGGGAACAAAAATGTAGGACTAGATGAAAATTAATGATCGCCAATGAAATGTTTTTGCCTCAAAAAATTGTCACGCTAAATGATAGTCTCTTCATGTCAGTAGTACTAAGTGAAAAAGTCTAGACAACCACACAATTTCAGCGACTTCGGAGGTTTGAAAAACGTCAAATGTTGAGCCAAACATATGAATGATCGGTTTTGAAAGACCGCCATCTTGTCTAGAAGCAGTGATAGGCATAGCAATAATAATGGATTCATTAATTTCAACAACTACAACGTTAGCATTCTCTGTAAACAAGACTTTCGTAAAACCAGAGATTAATGAAGGAAGAAACGAACGAATGATGGCTCTAGAAAAACATGTAGCATGAAATTTATCGCAAGTGCAGAGTCTAGGAAACAAGAGGGCTATGAGAAATGAATTACGCGTATCACCCCTTCCCTTCCAGCTAATCGGCCGGACCTGCCGCTCGCAGTTCCCTCAGCCTCCTTTGCCAATGCGTCATCCCACCCCACCGGTCTATTTGTTCACCACCACTGCTGCCTAACCTGGTAATGGAGCCCTACGGCTCCCACTGCAATGGACATCCTGGCACAAGAGTGAACCACTCTTCAATTATTCCTTTGAACATTCTTTGAATAAATAGTGGCAGCAGTCACTTTCAACCTGTACTAAGCAGGCAAACAAGAAGGAAGAGTAGAGACAAATAAAAGTTCACCTAATAACAAGCATAACAAATGACCATCTGTCGGTGTCAGTGCAGAGGAAGAGAACGGAAAGCCCTGAAGCTCATGAGGCAACAACGCTCCGTAGGCAACAAGTTAAGCATCAACCAGAGGACAGAAAAGCCTTCCCAGGATTTTCTTCATCTCCCCTACGTATGGATGATCTTCACGATCGTTCACCTCCAACCACACGGAGGCCAAGTGGTCTCCCAAATCGCTCAACGCATGGGTGGTTGGTGAAGCATTCTAAGCATGTTTGGCTACGGGTTCGAGCACTATATCCACTCAGCTAACACCCTTGGAGGGAAAACAACAAATGATTCAGAAACCATTCGGTTACATATTATTTCCCACTTTTTAGAATGTGTAAGAACAAAAAAATCCACCAACTTTCAAGATCTTGCTGAAGACTGGAAACTAAAGCATGTGTCATCGCAACAATCACATCCATAGAAGTTTCTAGCACTAAACATTCCAATTCAGACGGCTTGAAAGACTACACAATAAAACCCTTATCAATTATCATGATTTCACTACCTCTCAGAAGAATTGAGGCCCATTTCAATGAAACTGAATTAAATTTGTCTGGTGTTGACAGAACCATATCGGAAAGAAATAAAGGTCACCCTTCAAAACTACCCTTACCCTCTCTCTTAACACCTGATCATGAAGATTGTTGTAAAAGCCCTATATACTCTGTTTCAAATATGACTGTTAAAAAACGTCCCAAAAGATGCAAAACGAGAACACGCCATTGGATGCTACCTCAAACATCCTTTTCTTAACACTAGAAATTGTAGGTAGCATTTGAAAGGCAGTCCGTCATTCACGTGTTTCTACCACCTTTCTCTGTTTTAGCTACGAGGGCTCGATGAAAACATCTCAAATACTGACAAAGACATGAAGTGGAGAGGGGCATAATGTTAACTAAAGTATACGGTTGGACAAAAAGAAGTGAATCTCCAAGGCAAAGAGCGGAGTGAAAACGATACGCTTATTTTTCACTCCTCCCAGTGCATTGCACAGCTATCAGTCAGTTGGTAGGTGCGATACTCAAATCTGTCTGTCCTGAGAAATTCGATGCCTAAGGGGGAGATGTTGCGTTAAATTTCTCCTAGTTGTGGACTATTCTGTGGTCTGGAAGGAAGTAAAATAAAACCAGGCTGCTATGCAGAAAAGGAAAGTTTGAACTTCGGGTCTCGTTGGGCCGCCTTGATGATCATTCCTGCAACAAGGGGAGAGAAGTGGGCACACAGGTGTGCTGCATTGCAAAACGTCAAGATAAGATCATGCGTGGAATCGGTGGTTCTCTCTTCAAGAGGCAATCCAAGCGGTAGTCCAAGGGCCATTAAGGAGAATGAGATAACTCAAGTCTTCATCTCATGAAGAAAAATATTAGCCTAAGGCTTTACCTCACATTGAATAACAACTACGCATGGAACAGGGGGTTCGCCGATCAGTGGTAAAAGTTAGAATGTAATCCACACTGTTGGTCGACGGTTTAAAAATGTAGGATGGTCTGTTCAGACAAATGCCTCGATTCTTCCAAACAAAAGCTAAGTCAAGTAACGCATTGGAGGCTTGAGTTGGGACAAAAGTTGAGGAGGCCTAGAGCTAATTGCATTTCTAACTACCTGTGAATCGGCGGCAGTATTTGATGTGCGATGTTGGATTACTCTGGGGAAGATGCCAACATTAGCCGTTGGCTCCGTTTCGCAAGGTAGAGGTACTGTAAGTCTTCATTTTCTAGAAGTAACAACACACGGAGTATTGACAGAATACAACAATTGTTAGTCATGTTGCGTTCACACAGAGTGAAGTCATTTTACGAATGATTGGTGGGACATCGTAGTAGCGGCAGAGCAACAATCAGTGGCACTTCAAAATGAAGTGGATCATCAGAAGGCAGGCGATAGTGTCAATGACGGTGTTCAATAAGTGGTAGTTGCGAAAGGGGAAAGAATAAAAGGAATAGCACTACTCAAGTTCAAACTGGCAGTGCGATGAAACAGTGGTAACCATGCAATTGTGCAGATGGAAGGCTGAGCAGACCACTCGAGTGCACAACGCTAAGAGTGGTGTGAAAGATCGCCCTTCGTTAAT
Source organism: Taenia solium (assembly GCA_001870725.1). Lineage (NCBI taxonomy): Eukaryota > Metazoa > Platyhelminthes > Cestoda > Cyclophyllidea > Taeniidae > Taenia > Taenia solium. The sequence goes on from MIEF01006428.1 coordinate 7,259, forward strand.
ACGCCATGAGCTTTCCGACGCTGTGAGGACGTTGATATATAACGCCAAGTAGAAATTCTCGTCAATGCCTAGACCTGCTTACCACTCCAAAGATGGAACCCACAAATCGTCTGAACTGATGAAGAGGACAACCACCTGTGAGGAACTTTCTTGGCTGATGGAAAGCAACACTAACAGTTCAAATGCAACACTAGCGTTCAAACTCCCTTGGAAGGGTGGATTGTTGATACCTGCAGAGAATGCGGCGTCTACGATGGTAGCACGAATGTGCACTGTTCAATTATGCGTGTTAAACCAACGGATATTTGGCTTTGTCACGCAGTGAAGGAGGCCGTGAAGTTGGAAGGTGATGGGGCACACGGTGAATTAATCATAATTGGGCAAGTGTGTGGTTCGAAGGTAATAAGGGTGTATGTGATGTTCATTGGTGTGCCAGTAAAAGTGGAGACTGTATTACCACAGTATCAAGAGGAGGTTTGACAGTTCACTGAGAGGCTTTGTGGCTTGATGTGGTAATTCTGACACGCGAACCTGCTTGCCAATGAGAGGTCGACCTACACGGTAATGAGTTAGACTGCGGAAGGATTATAGACAGACCAATCGCCACCTAAGCACACAAACGCGTCGTGTAGATAAAAGGTGTCTGAGTGTCTATTTTGATGCACTTTGCAGCGCATTAGCCTACTGACTGATTGGAGCTTTTGGTGTATGAGTAATCGCGGTGAAAAGAGTGAATGCATTCCGCCTCCTGCAAGGTAGTCTCCACTTTCACTTGTATCGCCAATTTCGTTCCAACGAAAGTGCTCTCAGACAGCCACACAGGCGAACAGATAGTGTAATAAAGATGAGAATACTGCTGCCGAGCAACTTGCGACAATATTAATTACCAGACTGTTAGGAGGTAAAATGCACCCTTAAATTGCCTAATAAAGGAAAAGTCCCAACAAACGAACCAGCCGACTTCGTTAGTAACATGCGGAGGGTGAGACGTTGTTGAGTGGTTCCCTAATCGCTAGACGCAAAGCAGCAAACACCAGAATTCCTAGGTGTTTCAGTTTGAGGCTATCACATGTGCTGCGCACGAACACATCACAAACATACACAATGAATCATCCGAATCAAAGGGAAGTGGGTGTCGCATTGAGGCCGCACGGTATTGGCTCTCCGTTTGGTCGCCCTCGTGTGTGTTTAGGACGTCGGCTCACCACGCAACTACACACAATCTCAAAGGTCGCCTTTTCGGCCATGGCTCCAAGTCGGCACGCAGCGGCAACGTTGAATCGCGGCACAAAGTGCGTGCATTTCTGCATTACCATCGAAGGCATGTTGCACAGGCACTGACATGCATACTGCGCGCATACACGCATTCCGAAGCACTTGTTACAGTGGGTATTAATTGTCCCTGGCATTTGGTCATTCATTCCGGTCGCTACCTTGACGCTAAGCACACCAACAAATGGGTTTGGGTCACCGACGTGTGTTGTTGGTGTAACGTTTTTGGTGAAAACTTGCGCACGATTTGACTGACCGCTTCGGGCGATCGTGTTTGGCATCACTGATGTGGTGATTGGCTTATTCGCTTAACAAGTTGACAAACCGGGAAGGACGCCATGCACTTAACACTGGAGTCACGTCCTCCCCTTTTGCGACGATGTGCTGAGATTCCGCTTGCAAGGGTATTTTGTGTTTTCGAGGTTCCTTGGTCGGTCGGTCGGTCAGTCAGTCAGTCAGTCAGTCTGGTTTGGTAGAGGGCCGGAGATTGAATAGAGATGCTTCACTTGAAATGAGGAAATGACACGTAGGAGACAGGTGTGGGAAGTGAGCCGTTTGATAGACGAGGCGGAGGTGAGTGTCATCCGGGTGAGTGAGCCTGTGCCATCCACACACGAGTCCACTTAACCCTTCAGCCATGACATAAATGGCTTTAAAAAGTGGCGAAAAAAGCAAGACTGGTGGATGTAGTGAGCCGCGAGGACCTTTCGAGGAGTGGATGGGCCGGCAAATAGAGTAAACAAAACGACTAGCAGATGAAGCGAGGAATTGTAGCAACTCGATTAACTTTCATAAACACACCCACAGAAGGATGAATGTTGCTTAAAAGTAGTGCCTGTTGGTGCTCCTGATGTCTATGTAATTTTCACTTGGTACTTTACTTGAAAGAAACAGGCGGATGGAGGATTGTTAGTCTGTCCTTTCGAAATGCATGCATATCACCAGATGCTGATTAGACTTTATCTTGAAAATGGTCGTGCCTCGTTGACAGTGGCTGAAATACGCTAAATGGCAAGGGTTATCGTAAGTTGATACTGAAATGAGGAAACTGACTGGAAGTTCGCAAGATGCTATCTTAAGATTGAAGAAGTCGAAGTCAAAAACGGGAGCAAGAACGAGAAATTTTGAGGTCAGGATGACATACTTGGTTTGCTCCTTCCCCCCCCCCCTTTCGTACCTTTCTGAAGGATCTCATGGATAAAGCACCCAGGAATGCACAGTCGTGTATCATTTGCGGACATGGTGGCAAGAGAAGAGGTTTGATTGGTGCTGAAGTGTTGCAAGGGTTCAACACATGCGGCTGGCATCACATCACTTAATCTTACGTGAGCAATATGATAATTGTTATTTCCCACTGTAGTGTACATACGAAGCTTTACTTGAAATATAGTTTTCTTCAGCCAACAAAAAAATTTGTAACGTATCATCAAGGGACAAATGAAGGACCGCCATAGCCCACTGATTCCACGTTATCGCTCACTATTTGTGTTTTGGTAGTTATCTGTGACTACCTTCCATCTGCTATTACTTGTTATTAAGATGCGTGTGCGAATCGTATCATCTTTGCCGCTTCCACTGGGATTCTTTTTGACGGTTTTATATGAAATTTCAAACTAATGCACCGGAAATTCCTTCTTTTTACAAAAAAGACATGTATTAAATGTACAATGAACTAGGCGTACCATAATCCATCATAACACTGTTAAATTGGCCACGAAATCTTTTGATAATTGTGCGTCTCCCTTAAGTGTCTCCAGCAGCGGCCATAGCAAAGATGATGCGTTTAACGTCCAGCCCAGCTGCAGCCACTCTTCAAGAATGCGGCTGGTCAATTCATCAACGTGAATTAAGCCAAAAATACGACCAATACGTCGGTGACCTTAAGGGAATTAATCCGATGGTGTCATAAACACATCATAGGTGATAAACCCAAATGGTGTAATGATTAAAAATAAAATGCGGCGGAAGTTTATGCTGTAAAAACGTCATAGAAAATGCCGGTGTGGTAAAGCCATGATGAGCTGTCAAACTCGAGGTGAGTGTCATGATGTCTACAATTACGAAACGACATTTAACCCTCCTAGTTTGTGAAACACAATTTATTACTTCCAAACTTTTTGTCCAAAATCACTGAACTTTTTTTAAACCAAATCACTGGAGAATCAATGCAGTGGAGAAAAAAAAATAATACCCACAACTTTAGACCGCTTGAATTTAAAAACAAAAGAACCACAGAGACTAAAGGCTACTGGCATAGATTGTGCAATTCGCAGGGACTAAGGATGACAGTAGATAGGTTTATACTTTTAAGTGTTTATAAAAGGTGCGTAATATACAGAATGTGCTGGCTGGTAAAAATCACTGTTTCAAAGGCCACACCAAAAGGAACCGCATCCGGTGTGAAAGTCCTCTTGCACTTGTGAGTTCGACTACACGTTCTTCCTCAATCTCCTACGATTCCACTTTTATACAAACAGTATAGAATTGGCAGTTCTTCAGCTCCTTTTGCGCGGTCGTAATAAAGTTACCTCCATACCATATGCATTGCAACACATTCGGAGATAAGTCAGATGGTTCAAACTTGATGTCGGAGCGAGGTGGACACAGAGAGTCTGATAAAAGACCACACAAACGCAAAGTATCCTCTGACTCAAAGAGTTCAATTTGCCCCTAGTCGAAAGGGAAACTCTACCCCACACTGACTGAATTGACAGAGCATGCATTTAGGGGGCTTCGAAGCAAGAGACTACAGAGAGCAAAAAAAAGGACCCACCCTAATTAACAAGAAACTACGTGCTGTCACGGCGTCGACACAGTTGAAACGAAAGTCCAAATAACGGCGAGTGAAACGCGAAAACCAGTACCACTGAAGGTTAAGAACTACATAGGCAGGCCATTGAAATATGTGGACAACCAGGACCAAAATCGGACCGTAATAGAAAAAAAAAAGGCATACAGAAGTGACTAGCGAAATTCGTCCTCGGAATACGAAGAAAGTCTAGCAATATACAAGCATCACGCAGCACTCCAAACAGGGTAAAAAAGGAAGAGAGTAGCGGCAGAACCTGGCCACGTAAGAGACAACTCACTCTCACAGCATCGATGGATCTGCCAGTTCCATTAGATCCTCCCTCACCACCACGAACAATTTCCAATGCGGGTCGTCGAGCGCTGGTCCAGAGACGGGAAGCTCCCCCAGTGCTACCATTGGCGCTGCTGCCGCCACCAGCACTGCTTCGATTGGCAGCCGCGGTGGCTTTCGATCTGGCGGCAAAGGCATTGTCCTCCGATCCCTCCACCACGTGGTCGATGGCGTACCATTGCTCCGAGGGTTTGCCCATTAGTTCGAGGACTTTTCTGACATACAAAAATAAACAGATACAGAAAAGAGCATTTTGACTATGTGCGATTTGACCGCACAGCCATTATATACTCGTTCACAATGACCATACTTCCAAATTTGCATGTGTAACGACTGGGAAGGCTACAGTTATGACATCTGCAAGCGACCCTGCACCAAAAGAACAACAGGCTTAGGTAACTGATGAAGAGAGGTGAATCCGCAGCCTCAAAACAGAAAAAAATCAAAATTGAGCCGACTTTTGAACAGTGGTAGGGTGGGTAATTGAAATCAATCTCCAAAGACAATCAAGAAGACAGGCTTAATACTGTCCCAAGGAAAACTCGGATATGGAGCCGAATGTGAAATGGCAACAAAGTGGAAAGCAACAGTGAAGGTGGTGTATGGCTTAGTGGACTTTCCTGATACTGAATGGTGTAGGCATCGTTTTGGCTTCAATTAGACTTGGCAAATAAAGCTCTACAATGCAATTTCTGTTTTTAGTCAAGGTGGCCAACTAACTGAAATTAATCGGATTTACGTAGCCAAAGTGTTCAACTTGCATGAAGTAGTCTAATAACCCAGTGGAAAGTGAGCCGAAGGAAGGAGAAACATCAACAGGGGACCGTCAAAATCGACGACAATTAGGATTACCTCCACCAAATGCCCCAATGCTTAATATCCAACCGTAGCCACTAAATGCGAATAACGATTCGTAAGTTTCTTATTCAACAGCATAAGGCTTTCACCCCAAGGAAGTCACTTGAATTGCCTTAAGCTGCCATGAGCTACCACCGGGCGAGGTAAAAGGAACGCCAGGAGCTATTATGAATGCATCCCAATGAGAAAGGAGTCAACTTAGCGCAGGGAAGGAAATGAAGTAGCTTCCATGAAGTTTTTATTTGTAAAACCACCCGCTTGCCCATTGAACTTGATGAAAGAAACCAGGAAAAAGTAGGGCCACAGCTCGCTGCGCGAAACCGCGTTATTACAAACACAGCTAGAGACGAGACATAAATGCGCAGCAAAGTGATAGTTTGAATGGTAAACATCGACAGAGGGCGTTTATGAAGGAATAAACCACTCTTGGTTTTTTCCCATGATTCCAGGATCTCACCAACTTAATTGCATCATTCTTTGGAGTGCAACTTTTCCATTTTTTTTTCATCAAATACGACTATTATAGACCCAACGAAAACAAAACATTCACAATCTCACTCCCTTTCTCTAGGCACCCAAATCACGGGGTTGGCGTTGTTTTCAAAACAATAGTTGGAGCTTCTTTAAATGCGAGTCCAAGCGTTTATGTTAATTTAAGCACACCTATTAAATCCGTGAAATGTGAGGCATGCAAACTCGAATAGCAACGTGTTCAAATGCCTGCTAAACAAGAAGATGCACAATACAGTTGACCAGATTAGTCACGGATAAACTGGTATTGACAACGGTGGTAACTTGTCCATACTCGCCGACAGATGATGCATTTGCAATGCGAAGAGGCATCTCGAGGCGACGATCCTACGTAACTCTCGCTCGAAAGTGAAGTAGACCCTTGTACCCAAAAACGAAAACAGATTAAAGGTTAAAGAACCAGAAAAAAAGGCAATTCCAGGCCCAGAATTGGAGGAAATGAGATGCCTTGGCGCATCCCAAGAAACAATCTTCCATCCAATTTAACAATATGAAATCAAGCAATTCAGGTAACCCAGTAAACACGTTATTATGACGATTTGTAAGTAACTTGAAATGCGCTATACACCTAAAGCAATGTCTACAACGCCCAAAAGTGCCAAAAGTGATTATTGCTCATTCCGCGCATTATAGAGCTGTCTGTGGGCAAAAGATAAGAGGGTTGATTCAAGAAAGGCATCATCCTCAGGTTATGAGAATCGGCCAACAATAAGCATCACCGGGTTTGAGCAATACCTCCGCACGGTATGATTCTGTTAACTTTATTAACCCCAACCGCTGCCAAATCGCAAGCTGGTTTGGTTGGCATGTCTTCCAGATGGTTTCGTCGGACCATTCATGAAGTCGTGATTATGGTTGAACCACCAAACACCTACCAGCACTGTTAACGCCTTGACCCTTCTTCAGCTGAACACAAAAGGCCTTGACTAACGGACAAGACATTTTACGGTAAACAAGTTACCTTCAATGCCACGTGACAATTGTATGTGGGTGTATGCATGAATATGCATGGCATTGTCTCAAAGGCCTAAAAAAACGTAGGAGTTTTTTAATCATATCTACCAAAACGAAATAAGGATATGGAATACTTAGTCCCCTAATGGAAACCAACACCTAGATAAAGGGTGCACTTCTAAAAAATTTGTCATTTGAGCAAACATGTGGAATAGGACCCCAAACCTAAAAAAGGTCAGATACTGTAGGCGGGAACATCGCAAAGAAGCAACTATTACTTTCGGCGTTTTAGCAAGCTGTTCATTTCTTGGTTTCTGTGCGGGTATGCTCGGGTTACCGTGCGAGTGACCACTTAGTCCGCGTCTGCGTCAATGGTAAATAAACTTGAATCCGCAATGGAATGTTTAACTACCTTCAAGCATATACAGCGCGACGCAACACGCATCAAGTAACCGGAAAAATTTGTGTGGTTTTTAATTCTATGACGTGTCAGACCTTGTGTATACTCATAAAAGGCTTGCAATTCGGCGTTTGTATTCACCGTAAAACAAGCAATGGAGTAATATACTACACATCCCACCGTTTCCTTATTATTTTTCACCGTCATATCTCATCACCGCAACCTGGTGGGTGTGATTTCACCCTTTTACCTTTCAATTCGACCAAGTCCAACTCACACCTAAAGTTCCAAAACTAACCTTTTGTACTATTGGCACCGAAGCAACTCAAGGTGTGCCATACCACAGCGGAGGTGATGAATTACTCAAAACCAGGAACGCCCTTTACTTTGATTACAAAACAGTCGTATGTGTCACCGTCCACCAACAACATTCCACACTAGTATGCTATTAATTACTTCTGGCAACGCTTGAGGTCATACGGGTGAGAACAAAGACTTAGTTTAAGCCGATACTACATGGAAAACTCGTGAGGAAAGCTAAGATACTAGTCGTATACTTGAAAACACGAAGCAATGGTATTGTCGATTTCCTCCCTATCCCTTTCCCTCGTCTTACAATAACGTACCACACATTTTGGACTGTCTTCTGATTGAATGACTTGCCATGGAAAGCAACCACAGACCTTCCATATACATCACAGGTCATCAAAAAACGCTCCTTTTACTCACCACCAATCTCACACTTCCGTAGCAGACAATGCACCATTCCCACAGGATTGCGATGCTCCCTCGTCTCTGAGCTGCGTTTCAAGACCAAATGCTCATTCGTTAAAGACCAAGCAATTACAGTTGAGGTCTATCATACAACTCGAAGGTGCGTCAGAAAATCTCTTCTTTGGAAGCACCCATGACCAGTTAGTAAATCGAATGGGAGGCAATCACCCTCTACATGTTAGCTTACTCGTGGCTAGACTTCTACCTTAGGAGAAATGGGAAAGTAAAGCCCCATCCTATCCTCCTCTTCCGCTACCACCTTTGTCCTTGCTACTCACTACACACTTTCATCTTATGGATTTCATCTCCCCGTGGCACCATTGTTGCAGTCGCGCGATCACGTGAACGCACCCTAACCCGCAGAATGGGCGGTCGATAGGTGGAAGATACAAATGAGATGGAAATAGAGTTAAATTTTGGCCTCTGGAGACAAAGTGCATCAGTAAAGTAGAATCTACAAGTCTATCTTGTTGGGATTAATTCAGAGAAAACAGTGTATTTTGGTTTTCATCGAACAATACAAGGATACGATTTATCATTCTGGGCATACAACACATTGCAGCAAAAGTGCAGACCACGATGAGCAAACTTTAGTACTTATTTCTCTTAAAATGAAGCTAAGTAGTACGATAATAGTGATGGAGCAATGAAGTGTTTCAAGCTTGACAACCCAACCACAAACAAATCCGACGCAACAAAGCATCAGACAGGAAATGAAGTAATGACCCAAGATACGTTGAGTTTAAATACTCATTTACAATGGCACAAAGCTACTCAGAACGATCTGCATACCTCGGAAAATGATTTGATGACCAGGAAAGTGCAGCCGTATGGACGTATGCACATAGAGACGTAGGTACACACACACAAGTGCAATCAAAAGGCACTAATTTGCACGAAAGTATAAGCAAAAGCAGTAAAAAGATAGGGAAGAAGAGGAGAGCACCTCCCACTCTACATTCTCCTCATTCCCCTTCAAGGGAGAGAAATTTCCATAAACCGCATGCCAATGTGGGCAGCGTGAACACACATGTTACACGATTTTCTGCCCATTAAAGGTGGGGGATAAATCTGGCGCGACGTAGCTGAGTCAACTAAACTTGGAAACACACCCACACTTGGCGAAGTGTGGCCGACGCCCAATGCCAATGGCCGATGCTCTGTTAAATAGGTTATGCTTCACAACTGACTACACTGGCGTGTAATTCACATCAAGCTGTCTTTCAACCCCTCTGTTCATCTATTTAGAGTGCATTTTCCGTTCCCAGTGTATGAGATTTTCGTGGAAATGGTGATTACTTTCATTCACAAACATAAATACGCACAATTTGAAGAAAAAAACGATATAACTTCGTCCACATCCTTTTGGACTCAAGGAAACCCGGTTTACCATGAATGCCTCAAGAAAAAGGAACTTTGATCTTTGCATAAATTAATTTTTTGAGCATCTACCTTCGAGCACATACTTTTGACGAAATCCACCAGCTATAGAACCTTGTCTCGTCTCCTAGACCACTACACACACGAATCCACCCAACGGAGATCACGCCATAACAAAGCCCACCTAGGCAGGCGTAAATATAGTGACAGTCCTGTGAGTAATTTTAATGTCAATGTGATATTGCAACCTTTTGCACAAATTCAGCCCTTATTCTAATACCCGCATTCAGAGCCCCTTTATCACCAGAGTAAAGTTAGTTTTAAGCTCCCACATCTTCTGATACCCGTAATTGCTATTTATGGGTTTTCTAACCCATAAGACTTTTCACAATTAGCATTCCTATCCGTTAGTGTTCCTAAGGCCAATATAAATGGATACTTGAGCATCCTTGTTGAATGGATGGTAGATGCAAGACTGTTAATCCGTTGGGCATGCATAAACAAGTCGAGTGGAATGACCTTACGCTCCTCCCGGTGTCATTTGACAATGCACGTGCAATCAAGAACTCACAACCGCCAAAATTGGGAAAAAAGTGGAATAGAGCAGTCTTCTCAAATGCGTATACAAAAATCTGCGCAATCTGATTTGTAGGTCTATCTCGGAGTATACCTTGTACAAAATATGAGCAGACCCAAAATGGGAGCAAATTCCACACAATGTCTTGCGTAAATAATCACTCATTAGTTAGGTAGCACGGTGATGCCTTCAAAGCAAAGAAATTTAGCTGACCAAATAAATACCAATAGAATAGTTTTACATGGCCATAACCTTGAGAACTCACAAGTATGTTAAAATGGGATCGCTGAACAGGCTGCTTCCGGAATGGGATGCCAGAAATCCTTACAATGAGGCACATCTCCTACACCTAAAAAAACCACCTATCGGCCCATTTGAAATAGTTTTCGCTAGAAAAGCATTTGTCTTCAGATTAAATGTGAAAAAGCAAAAATACATTTTAACCAACCAAAAGTGCAATCTAATTTTGTGAGAAAGGGGTCATTTGTAAGGGGGGCAGGTGGATCTCAATCTCACCCTTTTTCCACTCAACAAGTACCCTAAGAGTCGGCACTAGGTTGCTCCTCGGGTAAGGAGTCCGCATGAATCACCAGCTCTGACCCAAGAAAAGCTACCCATCTTTCGTTGCCTTAATCTATCCCAGGTAATGCTAAATGGGTCTGGAAAATACAAGATATGGAGAGAAGTCGTCCACCAATAACACCGGGAGATGAGGTATAAAGCGTTCCATTTAGCGCTAACCCTGAGCGCCAACGATACATTGACAGTCAAATTTGATCAACCCAAGTTGCAGCCACAAAGACGATATCTCAGTGCTGCCTGCATAAAAGAGCTAACAGTAGCTCAAAGTATTTAAAACTAAAAAAATTGGTTGACAAGTATGTGGTTACTATGGCAAGAGTAACACGTGCCAAATGAGAAATCCGGAGTAGGATTGAAGTAGTGCGCAGAAAGCAGAATACAGCAAAAGGCTCAAAAACTCCAAGATAGAATGGTCGAAGGGAAGAGGTAGCCTCAAATGAAAATAAATCTGCTTTACTGACAATGAAAAGTGGAAGACTTCTAAATCACCTATGCAAGAAAGGTGAAATGGATGGGCAGGAAGGGGCCCCCAAAAACATAGTAAGGTAATGTCCATCAGAACACAAACAGCTTGTTCAGCTAACCCTGCTCAAAACTATCCCAAACTAACTGCTATGATGCTTTCCAGGCATCAAAGACCTGACAGTAAGTTGCAAAGCGAGAATTAAAGCCTATTCACAAAGCCACAGTATCAAGACCTTTAAACCCCTTCTTTAAAACACGGAAAAACTATATAACTAAAAACACAAAGCTATCTCTTTGATGATATCCGCCGCAGATGCGCATGGAATACCCTTCGCTCAGGATTTCTCAATTGCAGTTAAAAAATACATCAAAGTGCGTTTCGGAAACCCAAATTTGCGAATGAAGCCTTTTGAGCTAGGCATAAACTGTCGAGAACTTTACCGACCATAGATAATAAATTACCAAGTCGGAGTATTTTACGATGTCATAAGACTAACTTTCGCAAGAAAAGTTAGCCTTCTGCAAACAGAAATGGCCTGATTTTATTGCTTTCTTGATCGACTAGTGACAGAGAGGAGGGGCGGGGGGTTCAGTTTCGATCTTAAAAAAGGGATTCAGGACATCCGCTGCTCCTTGAAAGCGAAATCAAGATGACTCCAAAATTACACAATAGAAGCGCGCCAATATGGGAGCTTTCATTGAAGAAGACGGAAGCAAGCGAATGACATACTCGAAATTGACATCAGGATTATCTTTTTACAACTTTACTTAAGCCGTGAAACGACCTCGGTGTCCATGTAATAATAAGGCCGTTTTAAGGCAGGAGTCATTAGCTGGCAGATCATGAGACTAATTTTAAAGGCAATGTTCGGGTGAAGGCTGGCGGAAATGCAATAAAACAAGGATGAAAATCCCATAAAAAGGAAGAACAATGAAGAAACAACTCCCTTCTTCTTCTCCCGATTTCGGTGAGTCGTGATAAGAGGGACGTTCAATGATTTCCGCACTTCTCGGAATGAGTTACATCACCATTTCATTGCCATCTTCTCTTCCTGATGTCACTAACAGCAAAAGTGTTTTTCGACGAGGGCGCAGCCGCTATCTTCACATTAAACTGTCAAAACCAGCCATCCTCTCATTTTCCTACTTGTTCCTGGGGTCACAAGTGCACGACAGATTGCGCGGAACCGTGTCATAAACAAGGCGCTTGACCTTAAAGGGATAAGAGGTGAGATATTATTAGTCTAGAGGTAATTACACTTTATTTCGTTTGAGCAGTGGAACAGCAAAACGCTTGCCCCGTGGGGTCAACTTTCCCTTGCGATTTTAACACCGAACAGGTGAAGGTTTGTCTGAGCTTAGCAAAAAACTGAACACGCAGACCGACAGAGATAGGGTTGCGCTCCCAGCACTTCCGCCTTTAGCCCACAACACCAGTAATTGACGGATCATCCTTAAGCTAATCTGCATTCTGGAGCGAGAGTTCGCGGTCAAATACAAAGGGAACCGACTTTTAGATCGAGAGGGCCAGATACTTTCGCCTTACGTCCACACCACTGCCTGTAAAAATGAACGGTCGGTAGCTTAGTAAGCAGATATTAGAGTTTAAAGACTCTTTACTTGCTGGAAAACTGGACCAAAATTGTGATAGCCAAAGGAATCTAGTTTCAGCATAGGCGGGATAAGCGGTACGTTCACTTTTTTGCGCCAAATTCCGATCATGCTCACGTATTCTAGTGTGGTAAGCCCCAATATCCAAGGTTATCCCACATTAGAGCGAAATAAATCCTCAAGGAGTATGAATATCTACATTGGTTGAAGATTTTATGATGTGAGGAAGTTAGATTTGCACTAGCAACGAGCAGCAACGAAACGGGTGAATACTTAGGTCAGAATGTTTCGTAAGGCCAAGACAGACAACTCTACTAGACACCATTGATTCATCACAAGTTCCATTTTTCATCTTAAACTTTCTCACCAACTTTCACTGCTTTGTCAGCAAGCAAGCTCAGAACGATAATGTCATCAGCAGTTGCAGTAGCAAGAGGGAAGTAAAAAGGTCTTTTATGAAAGGCTGATTTAAGAAAATGTGTTGTTTTGGGAAAATCTGACCACCTTCTGCTCTGCAATCTGATAAAGAACATTTACAAACAAAACGACGCAATTCAGTGCCATAATATTCTCAGGCGGTATCGTGATTTTTCTCCGCGTCGTAAAGCTGTTAGACACTATCATCGTCTCGATCAACATTCTATCAAATGCCTAGTTCACCTAGTTGGGTTGAAGTAAAATGCCTCGCATTCAATAAGAGCTCAATTTTGAACTTGCCTCTATGTGGTATTTCCGGTAACCAAAATTTGCGTCTCGAAAGATGACTATTCTACGTCTTCATCATAACATCCAAAGACAAAACAAGGGATGGTCAAGTGGTGTTGGAGGTGGCATTGACCATCAAGTTTCTTCGGAAAATGGGGCAGTCCATGTCTTATGATTCAACACCGCAGAAAGACACCTCATTAGTCTTCCAAAAAGAAGTTACGAAATTCGAGTACTGAAATGGTGATTCTTTATCAAATGGAAAATTTGGAAAAAAATAATCGACGAATACGACATGAGATGGAAATTTAATGACTATGATACCAAAAAACGACAAAGCTGAAAAATATGTTTTCAATGATAATAATTGTGCATCTTTGTCACAAATGTTCAGCGGCAATCCACAACAAAAAAGTGAAGCGACACAAAGACGGGAATTCTATAAAAACGTTGATAATGACAGGATGATTCCAGTGTTAAAATTTTGCAAGAGTTAAATGCCATAAGGCCACTTTTTAAAATTCTTTTAAACTTTTAGAGCATCTGAGAAAATACTGAACCGAAACAAAAGTCGAAAGGCAGGCATGACATCCATTAAAAATTTCACACAGAAGAATTTACTTGCGACTCAAAAATGCTTGACAGGGCTCCGGTTTTAGCATAGTGAACTCCTCGAGCCATATAGTCTTGGGCTTAAAAGTTTGAAGAAAACAGTGACTAGCCCAATATCCCAGAACGAAAGAGTGGCTTAAGACTAGTGATGTAGAGGCCTCAGACAGAAAGGTTAAAAACTACCACAAGGAGACGCATGACAACTTTAAGCCCCTTCCCCTAGAAGAGATAAAACATCTACAATCAAACTTCTCCAGCTTGAGAAGGTCTACCGGAATTACCTGATACTACTTTATAGCTAAAAGGCAGCCAGGCATTGAAGAAGAACAAGAGAGATAACAGTTATCTCGCAAAGGAAACACGCCAATTTTCAATTTTGATAGAATGGTTTTACACAAAATAATTCAACCTTCAAAATGAGATCTATCAAAGATGAGTAGGAAAACAAAGCCAAGCGTATCTGATGGAAGACAAGTAATTTCAATTTAACCCCTCTCCGAATCCATGGGAAGCCGACAGCGGAGTCGGGTTTAAAAACACCCATGAGTTAGACTTAGTTTTCCTTTAAATAAGAGGGCAAAAGATTTTCCACACAGAAATGGTTCCATTTCTTTCCTTGGAAGCTGTGGATTACTTACAATGACAATAAAGTCTGAAAAGTTCATTCAATAGAAAACGCTGAAAAACTTTGAGAAAGAGTTGGAAATGGCCTGCGAACCATGAAACACTTATGACGACATCAATTTAGCAAGGACCGCTGAAAAGCTGCAGCAGCAATCCACTACAGAAACCCAATTCTTTTCCTAGTTCACCACATGTACAAACGAGGAAAGGCCGATAATAAGAAGTGGAAGTTGGAATGACTAAAGCTAAGGAGAAGTTACAATGGGTCCAGAATTTAACAGAGATCAGCAATATTTTTATGGTGGGCCTAAATATTCACCAAGAGAAATCCAGTTACATACCATGCAATGAAACATAAAGGCAGATGAGAAAGCTTGTTAATGGAAATAGAGCGAAGAATAGTATAGAAATGACGCGAATGCAATGAAACAATCATAGCAACACAAAAAATTTAAAGCAGGTTATCAAGCAATGGAAGCACGAGATCCAAGTATATCACGAGTGACACGGTATCTCTTTACCAACGATTAAAAACCATTGACAGAAGGTGAAGAAGAGATGAAATCAACTTACGGGCTTTTGGGAAGGTCACAGAAGGCGCCACGGAAGCGCATGAAAGGTTCCTGTACCAGACACCACATGGGTGGCAAGCAAGTGGCCTCGACGTGCCGCGCCAACGCACTCCTCTTCGTCAGCTCCGAGACACTTGTGCCCGGCGGTTCACCATCTACGGCGCTAGGAAGAGTGCGCTTCAGTCGCACGATCTGCCATAGAAAAAGGAGATGATTAGGGGTCCTATCCATACCAATGTCCAATAAAATTTGGCGATTCCGTAGTAAGCTAGAACCACTCTATCATCCAAGTAGTGGTTACCCGCATAAATAGCTTATTTGATGACTATCTAAATTCCAGATTTCACGATACGAACAATAAAGGTTAAATTTAAATCTGGCAACATAACCTTTATGGAGAAAAGTGTTTGTAATGTTACCCAAGCAAAATGGATGAGTAATGGTACTTATTAAGAAACAAACTTCACCATCCGAGGGAGCCTTGGTTACACCTCATACGCTATTGGCTTCCAAACTCTTCTGCGCGATTAGAGTAATTCTACCTCCAGACCGGTATGCCCTGCAACGTCTTCAAAATTGAGTTCCACAGTAGTCAACAAACCAATGGTATGATGGAACGACACAAGTCCATGTAACTACTCTATGATCGCCAAAGCCATACAACTGCTTTTGCTAAGTTTAGTCTCACGCCTTGTACGTTGATTTGGCAGTGACATTTGAAACAAGACACACTAAAATGCCATATTAAAGTAGCCATCTGCTGCCTACATGGAATTCAAAGGCTATAAACTACTCCAACCGCCAATTCTAGGCGCTAGTATGGCCCGATTCGCCTAACTTGACACGGAACATGAAAACTCATTTGGAGGAGTACTGTAACAAGGAAGAGGCGCGGACATGATAAGATAGTACACATTTACAAACTTTGTTGTGTTTGCTATGAATTTCATCCAACACCAAACTCAGATAGAAAAAGGTGTGAGTTGAAAATGGACATAGTGAAAATTGGTGGGTAATAAAATAAAAAAGTGACATACCTTCACATCATCAGGAGGAAATAAAACTAAATCTCTGTGAGGATCATTCATTATCGAGGCCTTGTTCCGCACCAGATATTGTTCATAATCGATCGGCTCACTGACACAGGAGATTTTCTTAATTGAAAAACGCCTGTGTCCGACCCAATCTCAAAGTGGTGACAAGTTCATAACTACACTTTAATCCACAAACTAAAATTAATATTGTCCATGCAACCTCGACTGGCAGCTTAAAGATGCACAAACGTATAGAAATGGGAGCCAGTAAGAACAATTCATATCCTAGCACTCGATAAGAAATCAGGCTTGCAGTAAAAACACTAGATGCAAAACTACTCACAAAGTTTGAGAAAGCATCCTCGGGAGCAACTTCAGTTTCAGCAGGTTTTGAACTAATCACTCCACCATGGGTAAGACGTTGAACAAATTTTCGTTCCTTAGACATGCTGAATCGAAGCCTTCACTCCAAAAATAGGGTGTAGAGTATGGTCCAAGAAATTTGTTTTGTCAAAAGACGTTGTTAAACCCTATAATAAACCTGAAATTCTTATAGAATTTTTAACCATATAGACAACGACCAACAGATAAGCAGCAGCACAACGCCAAAAACTTTCGACAGCCCACGCTCAATAATGATTCGTATAAACTAAAAGGGACCGATTAAGAGTGTAGACCTTCAACATGTATTTATTATATCAGACGAAAGAACCACCACTAAATAATAAACGATACCACCCATTATTTTTATTTTGAGGCAAAAATGTAACGGTCTCACTATTACCGTTAGTAGGCACGGAGTTATTGTAACATACGTTGATTACAACGTAAAACAAACCAAAACCATTTACAAAGGTACGTAATTCTTAGTGCACTTAAGTTTAAAGATCAAGGCCTATCTCCAACAGAAACTTGTGACGAATATGCCAAATGACTAATGAATTTTCATCGGAATGTTTTTGAGTTAAATTGCTGCAATGCATTATGCCTAGCAAAACTAGATGCGGCGTCCCGAAACCTCCTTTAGGGTAAAAGAAGGCATAATACTAGGGCAGAATGCATACATTATGGAAACGGAGGGCTTTGGGGGCTGCTGGAATGGCCCGGAAGACAGCCAACCGCCTAGTAAAATATGGCCACCCAAGTGACCGAAACCGGCAGTCCGAATAAACAAAATACTGCACAGCCCCTCCCTTCTTTCGAGCGCCGTCCCCGACGCTCCCTTAGTCAGTCCCTTGTGTCAGCCATCACAACGCTATCAGTTCAGCGAGATGCACCCGCGAGACGACCGTGCCAGACATCGAGATTCGAGCGCATGTGTTCTTGTAGTGCATCACTTATGCGGAGCACTCGATGCGACAAATGCGCATTTCTTAGTTCTCCTCTCCAACGATAATTTGGTCCAATAAAAGATGGGAGTACGAATCCAAGCTTTCGAATGGGTCGAGACACATGCAGTGCATGTTGTGACTCCAGGGTGTTTGATGTCGTAGGATAAAGGCAAGGGTTTCGTAGAACCCTGAGCTAATGGGGCGATCAGACCTCATAGGAGAATAATGCATGCGACCAAAGCGTGCAAAACACAAAACGATGCTATCGAACGGTGTCCTGCACATTCTACATATGTAGATATGCATTTTGCCGAAGGTGAGTTGCTCAAGAACAGGAGGGAGAGCTTACGGAAAATGCTTGACCACAAGATCGCTGATCCCTCTTAGCATTGCTACTGGGCATTTAGTTTGCGGCTAATGTCGCCTCAGTTATTATTAGCTTATTCGCTGAACGAGAGGGCGAGGAAGGTGCCAAAGACGGACGTCGATCTCAGCCCCTCTGTTATGGGATGTAGGGGATTCTCCCACCCGTAGCACATGCATTTCTTCCACACCGCCAAAGTTTGCCAGAAACCGTACGGAGCAGGATAGAAATCCACCAAAGATAGGTCCAATTTCCGCTGCCACAAATGAAGCGTCCCAAGACTTCCCTTGAGGTAAAAGAACGCATACTACCAGAATAAAACACATATTCTGGAACCAGATGGCTTGGAGGTTGTTGGCACGGCCTGGATGATGGCCAACCAGCTAGAAAAATATGGCCACTTAAGTGAGCGAAACAGACAGTTCGAACAAACAAAGTATTACAGTGACGTTATATAGAAGCCTATAATTTAGAAGTTATGGAAAAAAAAGTAAAAAGGACATATTTTGCCGCAAGGTCTATGCAAAATATACTACGAACCAGTATTAGTATTGGTTTTCCACATTTCCGAGTAACCTAATGGATCAGAGTGCTATAGAGTTGTAACAAGTACGCAGTACACCAACTCGAATTCGCATGAGCCAAATCAAAAGTAAAATTACCTTTTCTTTGCAAGGGAATTTAAATAAAATTTGTTTAGTTTAAAAATGCCACTAATAACAGGACAATGGGACTACTAACTAAAGTACAATTTGGGGCTTTTCAAATTGTAGACAAAAAACACATGGGATTGATGATAAAACTTCACCTTAGAAGAGCCTAAATATTTTAGCATTTAACGTTAATCTACGGGCATCAAGGTCAACAGCGGCTCGTATTTAATAGACGCTTGACAATGTAATTAACAGCGAAAGGGAAAAGGCTTGGCACCAGACTTATCAAATCACCACTCACATGGGTGGAGTATCCTCGTGTCCAGTAAAGCTTCAAAAAATAAGCCTTTTTCGGCGGACTAAGAGAGATGATGATTCCAAAGGCCGAACCATTCTTGTCAACAGCATACCCAGTCAAGCTGAAGAAGCCTCTCACATTAATGGGCGCTTTTGCGACAACAGAGTCATCACATCCCACTACACTTGGTGGAACTTCTTCCTCGTGGACTTGTATGAACAGTTTCACATCATTGCAAATTTCTTCTTCCTTTTGATTTCAATTCTTTATTTCTTCGGAGAAACCCCAATTAATCCACTAACGACGATTGCGCCACTTGTGGTCGTTGTTGGTATCTCGATGATCAAGGACGCGGTCGATGATATGAAGCGTCACAAAACGGATCGTGAGTTCAATAGAACTCCCTACTTAGTCCTATCCCATGATAAAAGTGGACAAACGTCACGGTGGGAGGATCGACATTCGCAAGAC
>MIEF01006430.1:0-38256 GCA_001870725.1 Taenia solium
GCCTAATTAATTTGTCCCTCAAAAATAGCATGAAACCCTGCCAGTAGGCGCAAAGTGGAACTTGCTATTACTGTGCCGCAGGAGATGTCGATGCATCCTCTTCAAGTGGCTGTGCTCTTTACTACACGCGATACATTTATATTTACTGCCAGTTTTTTCACCTTTCGCAGCAAAGAAACGAAAGGAAATAAATTAATTACACAATATTAGAAGATTTTTCCTTAAGAACAATAAGAGAGCAGTAAGTGCACAATGCGACTCACAACAATTTAACGTGTAAGCAGCATCATTAGCGAAGTTATAGCTTGTGGGGGAGAAGAAAGCGAACGAATGCAAAAACGGATGATTGAGTGATTGAATTAGTGAGTAGATAGTGACATTACAGGGGTGGATTGAGGCAAAAGTTGATAATTACGATCCACGAATCGCTGCGGACATCGCAGCGGCAGTGGAGAAGCTACTACCTCCTCGTAAGTAGTTGCTTCTTACGACGTAGCCAAGATGGCATGGCAAATGTAGTCGTTGTGTAGGTTTGCATCTTAACGCACGGTTTAACTCACACAACCCTTAAATGAGGCCTTCCGCTTGTCTTCCATTTGAGTGATGGCGAATGCTTTACAACAGCCTCTCCGTCATTGACGTATCTCAGGCCTGAACCCCTGTTTCGCAACATTTACTGTTGACCAAAGGATGACACATCAGGCGAGTTGAACAAATGCACAGAATTACCTGGACAATCTTGTGTGACCCAAGTAAATGCGGACGATGGTGGATTCGAGCTGTGTCGTCTCTTCTCCTTTTCCTCTTCTCTTTTTTTCCACCACTAAGCAATTCGTATACAGATGATCTTTAGACCCAGTATACGACTCATCACATCGAAAAACTTGTACACGAACAGAAATGTTTTCGTGTTCTTTACTCTCACTTAAAATGAGCATCCGTATGAGATTATTACAGGTAGGGACGTCAGATCTTAACACAAAGCTATTCTGAACTGCAGTGAGGTCTGCCACCAAGACATTCATTTGCACGTTTGTTAATTTCGATGCTCCGAACTTGTGGCTGCGACATGGTTTACGCGACTTGTTTCGCTCCAACACAATTCAGGTGGCCTCCATTCCATTTTCGACGTTGCATGTAAAGGTTTGCTGTAGCTTTTGTCTAACGGCTACCGGTGAGTGCGTGTGAGCCCCTTTGTCGAAGCGAAATAGCAGATACTAGAGGGTGATGCTCGTCAACACAGGCGACAGTTAACTGTCCTCTGGAATGTCCTTAAATTGGGCAACATCAATGTCAGTGCCAGGTAGGTCTGCTAGCATGGAAGACGGCGTTCCATTGAGTAGGAACACGACGCCTGCTAAATGAAATGCAGTTGTGGATTTCGGCATGGCATCTGCAGTGGTCTTGGAAATGAGGAATATATCTGGTTCTTCTAGGCTTCAATCTCTGTCAGGCGACATTGGTGACTAATTTAACTATCCCAAAATAAAACTTCTATCACTCTGTCACATTAACCGAACCTCGATGGCATTAAATTCGACCGATCCGCAGCAAAGATAGCCATTGAATGAAATGCCACCTGATAGGTTAATATTATTGCGGAGGCATGCGCTTGACACGTCATGGACCAGTCTTGCCGGCATTGCATTGAAGACTCGCCCGCAGATCCATCAAAATATTAAGTAAAGCGTGTTGCTACTAGAGTTAAAAATGTCTATCAAGCACTGGTACAACGTACTTGATTTCTCGAGTGATTAAATTGGAGGAGCTGGGGAGACAATATCTTCCAAAATATCGGATGAGGACCCTTTAGACCGGAAGCAAATGTTCAATCGAATCTTGTGAATGAGACCAGTCTTGAAGGATTTAAGGTTACTTCTGCCCCGGAAAATCAGTCCTCTTCTCCCATCTGGAGATGAGCCTTAACTTATTTAATTCCTTGAGCAGACACGGACATTAAATGCGCTGCCATTGTTCCTTTTTATTTTGACATCCACTTATTTCCAGAGAACACATGGGATTCTGATAATCACATCGAAAGATAAAGCAAAGATGCATAAGAGCTTGACCACTACTTCAGACGCCCATGTCAACTCCTGTGCCATGTGCATCATTAGGAACATTCCTATTCTGATCTGACCCGCAAAAAATTGCAGTGTAAAACATACAGTCACGAATGTTTGCCAAGTGCCACCTGCGGAATGCCGCAGAGTAATTTTTCGTTTTCACTGACAGAAAAAATACTTAGTAGGCTTAATGGCAGGCAAGTGGAGAGGCGCAAAGTCTATTTGCTTTACCAGCATCCAATCGACGTTTCTTGAAATGAAGTAATGGACCACGATTTCATCTCGACCTTTGGAGCGACCGCAGACAGCCTGAGAGCAATTCGTAATGTTGGTGAAGTGAAGTGTTTGGTGCCGTGTTAAGTTCGCACAGTGGTGCGCCTCTTCAAAAGCACCAATATAGGCTTGCTAACCATAAGCACTCAACTTCTCTTTTAAAGTTAGCCGGCGCTTTGATCAGTCTGCTTCAACGTCACTTCAATCTTTGCGGTCGCCAACTCAGTCTTCAACTAAACGCGAATAGTGCTGCCAAGCCCAACTGTCCGAAGGAGGGTGTTGGTGCAAAACTCGACTCACGTGCCGTAGCCTAAGAATGCTGCTGCGTAAATCGAAAACCAGCCTTCAAGATAACTGCAAACTCTAAGGAGCACATCCTCATGGATAGATTGTTCTCTCTTTCGCCATGTAGCCACTGTCTCACTTAAGGTAAAGCTGTAGCAGGTGTGGATGCCTAAATCTGTGCTGAGTCACAAGTGAAGAGTCACCAACAATAGCTAATTGTGCCAACTACCTCTGAGAAGATCACGCACGCTTCGCAGAAGAGTTCTTCTTCGGCAAATTTAGGGATTGCAGGAATATTTAACAAATCTATGGTCTGTAACAACACTAGTGATATGACAGCTTGTACAAATTTGTCGCAGGATCCTATTTCCTCATATGCGGTTGACCACTATTTACAGACGCTAAAGAGATGGCTGTCTGCAACTGTTCAGGCGGATCTAATAGTTCATTTTCACACTCGGCCCCTATCCTCACTTTTTTCCATGTCACCTTCAAAACACCAACTTACGAGACTGACGCACCACGAAATCGCCAGCGGTTCATTTGCATGTGCTATGATCTGCTAGCCTATGTTTCAACAGTGTTCCATGACGGATGATCAGGACCAGTGCCAGACCATTAATAAAAACGGTTGGGAGGTAGAATCCTCATTCAAAAAGACTAAATGAGACGGACGCCTCCATTCGTGGCTCACGCATAGTGGGCCCACATTAGCATGTTCTGTACACTTGGCATCCATGCCGCATCTATGTTACCAACCTTCCCTCTCACACCTCTCCGCGCATCTTTCTTAGCCAACCGATCAGACACTTCCTACAAGTCCATTCTATTCAGCTGTGAGCTAATTTCCTCCCAATTTACCCCGCAGATTTCACGTCGTTGCAATTTACCTAATATGAACACATAGCACAATCATTGTGACAGGCATTGACTAACAGCTTATGGAAAGTCGGTTTGCACCAAATCGTGGTTTGCATTTGGAAGACAAAGCTGATACAATGAGTACATCCTTGAGGTTTGACTAGAGCTTCACTCGATTTGATGCTACTTAACATTTCGCAAAAAGAGCATTGTTCTAGGATCCGAACTATAGGCGAAATCATAACGTCGAGCTTGAGCCAGTTCATCTGTGGCCTTGGTAAGAAGGACTAATATCCTACCTATTGCAACGGTTGGACAAGCTAGGTAGAAGTGGTGGGTAAGAGACTCCATTGGTCAGCCAGCCGATGGAGGAAGCGCATACATTAGCAATTCCACTTTGTGGCGATTCATTTAGGGCTGTTTCCAGATCTCCCTTCAATTTACTGCATGATTAAACCTTTAAAACTTAGTAATGGTGCATAATGGAGGCTCAGAGGGCATGTTGATTTCATTCCACTCACTCAACACTGGGGAATGGAAATAATGCATGCGCGGTAGCACTGATGCCTCCATTTGTCTCAAGCATTGTAATCTGCGATTCTTCGCTTTAGGCTTTGAAAGCAATCCCATTGGTGGCGTCGGTGCATGTTTACTCATGAAAAGTAGAGACAATGCGCTAAACGGTTCAGCGTATAACGGTTTCTCCAACTCTGCTCATAGAAAATTCGTAAATGAGCGTTATTGATGCCGACAAATAGTCGTGGCAACCTGTCATTTCTGAGCTAATCAGCTTTTACCGTAGCAAGTTTGGGTGCGCACTACACAGCCTAATTTAGCATACCTGACCCCACCTGTGCAACTGCATTCACTACATCCACAGGATACCTTAACATGCAAGGAAAATTTATGCCACTTTAAGTGGAACGAATTTATGCTCCACGAGTGAGATCGGCCCACGGGATCAGCTTTCGAATGTTGGAATGACATTTGTTTACTAAAGTTCAGGGGAAATGAGCCAAGATCGAGATGCGAAGGAAGAGGAAGAGGAGAGTAAGACAGTAGGCAGCATAATTGTGCCAAGTAGGAGATGCTTTCTGGTTGTGCATGAGTTCGCCCTGAGACTATGAAGACTTGGAGGAAACACAGAGAGACCAACTTGCGATCCTAGATGCCCCAATTGTAAGTGGTAACGAGGAATCGGAAGACGCAAGAAGGCTACTTGACGCAATTATTATCCACCCGGATGACGAGATCAAGCTTCTTGCGGAGATAGAGGTAAGTGTGTGACTTGCTATTAATTGCACGCCTCCAAGAACACTGCTATTTCCTACCTGCTTTCTTGTAAATTTGCTTTAGGAGATGATTGTGAACAATGATTCCCGACTGAAATACGTCCTCGATGGGCAGGCCATCGAGAATCCCTTTGCTGTTGATCGAGAGGAGCAGCTACGATGTCTCACGGATCTGTTCTGTAAGCACCTGTGGTATCTAATCGTGCAACCTCAGTGCCTATCTAGTCCATCTCATATGGGTGTAATAGTGTATTGTGGAACTATGCAACCTGGTGCTTTAGCATTCACCTCAAAATACTCACCAATTCTATACAATTCGTTTGATTCTTCATTTTGTTGTGCTGTGAAAGGTGAAGCGAAGACTAAGGGTGGATGCAAATGTACTGCGTGCGATGAAGAGCATAGCGACTTGGATGAGATGCATCAACACCTCCTGCGACACAGCAACTTCAAGTTCTACTTCTGTGTGCGTTGCCTCGAGGGTTGCAGCACACTTTCGGAAATGGCGTGTCACACCATGGCACACATAGGTAAGGTTCGTCCTTTCCGTCTAGCTAGTGAAACACACCTCATGCGATCTGTCTCCATTAAAGATGAAGTTGTGCTGTCGGCATCAAGTCCGAAATTAGTGGAAAGACCCAGAAGTCCTGAAAACCCAGAGCCTTTTCATTCCTGTGTGCCCAATGGGCCGCAGGAGTGCTTTGTCAAAGAAGAGAGCAGTGAAGAATACCGCTGCATTATCTGTGGATTTACATTTGACCGCTTGGATGTGGTGTTATTCCACACGGAACAGGAGCATCCCACTGAGCGAGATGTCATCGACCGATTGCGCCTTCGTCTCCTGCGTGCTGCATTCGATCCCAATGGCTATCGCCTCAATTACGCAGATGAAAAGGAGACTGCATCATCGTCCACTGCGAGTTAATGCTAGCTAATTCCATCAGCAGATTTTTGGGGACAAATTTATCTTGGTGTTACCGAATGTGAGATGGGATGCCAACATCGGCGTCATTTGTGGGCTAAGATCGTGATCCTACTTTGATGTAATGGGAAGGGGCAGTCTTGCTATTTAGTGAGCAGCTTCTCACTTTTATCAAAGCCTTTTATTGAATTTTCTCTTTAGATGGTGTACCATAATTGGGGGTATCAGGCAAAGGTGGCAAGAAAAGCCTCATGATTTCGAATCTAGGTGAAGTCCAGTGTGTAGAGCAGGTGCAGTTCAGTTATGTCCACCAATGTTAATCGCGTGCTGTTGATGTGTGTTTGAATTGACGTGAGAGAGAAATGATGGGTGATTTGAGAAACGCAGTCTTGCAGAGAGGCTAACAAGTAGTTATCCTTTGCGATGCAGATGCGAATGCCCTCAGACTCGATTAGCAGATTGCAGCGAGCCGTTTCTGATCTCACCATACAGAGTTCACATAACACTGTGATGAGCTGTGGAACCAAGGAAAAGTCTAAATGCCCACTCTAAATGCTTTTCTTAAATTACCAAATAATTTGGATAATAAAACCGGAGGGTGAGAAAAGAATCAAACGTCCTTAGACCGCAAAAGCAGATGCTGCTTTTGACACTCTTTCTGGATTTAGAATGTGGGTTTTGTTTTTCACAGTTTTGTTACCCTTGCTATAGTCCACGATAATTGAACACTGGGTGAAGCGAATTAAAATGAAAACTAGATCAATATGAAGCTAGCGGTTCTAATGTCTGCAAAACTCACCAAGCCGATGCGAAATTTTGTTGAAACCATGCTGCCTAAGGTGCAGCAAAGTACGGCTCAGTACAAGTTACTAATTGTGTCCGGGCCGGGACACCAGGCCAAGAGGAAGAATGAAGTTTGCTAGGCTAAGTTTGGCAGATTGATGATTCACCACAAGGCCCCACTGTCACCACCTTCCAAATTGCATTAGTCGTGACTACGTAAAAGCGATTGCCAGTGGCCAGTGCAGATAAGACTGTGAGTTTGACGTGAGTGAAATGGCAGACCCTAGCAACAGGTATTTCTGTTGCAGTGGCAGGACTGAAGAAAATGAGCGATGACGATTATGATCCATTTGAGTTTCTGCTGTCGGGAGTTTATTCCATGCATTAGAAACGATGAACCAGCCATCGATTCAAATTCGTCTGCTTTTATTCCGATCCCTAGCTCCATCTACAAGCTAATCCTCTGCCGGTTGCCTGCGATTATGACTTTAAAGCCAAAAAAAATTTAAATGTGCTCCACAATGATTTATCCTACTATAACTTACTGGCTCTTGGGAGCGTTTACAACAAGCAACTAGGACTGAAATTAGAAACACGCAGTGACTACCGACCCTCTGGCGAAGGATCGAAGTCGAATGTTCCACAATTCACAAAGGATGTCCTCTTTGCCACACAAGTCGAAAGCAGTGCCTTACACTGCACATCGTCTACCGAGTCATGGTTCATGGGAGCAAGCCAGTCAGGTAGTGCCATGCGCATGATTTCACACCGATCATCTATGCCAACACAGCGTTGTCAACTGCTAGGATGCAGGATGCTTAATTGTCCGTCAAGCCGGAAGTTCTTCACCGTCTGGGCTAAACAATTTAATGCTACGCAGCAATCACCAGCTCTCATTGTCACTTCACCTTCCCATTCTTCTTCATCTGAATTCGCATTTGGGTAGACTGCAACGCAAAAAGCAGGTTGAATTTAAGTAGAAGTCTCTGTAAGGAGGTTCATGAAGGGACTACCCGTGCAACCTATCCTAACAGTAGTGGTATTACTTGGCGTTCAACCGGATTTCATCACCGTAGCCAGTAGCATGTTAAGTGCTGTACGGCGCAAGTTTAAATCAGTGCTTCATCAATCGTGTATGTGCGGAATAGTAGAGACAAAATGAAGAAGTAATGCGCTTTTAAGTAAATTACTTCAAAATACAGAGTAATTGTTGCTTAAACATGCACAATGTTACTTAGAGTCATCGTAAATCAATTCAATGCATTTACTCAGCCTCTAAAGTCATGCAGATGACGAAAGAACACTAAGTGTGAGAGTCAAGGACAGTGCTCTCTGTGACAGATTAGTAGGATATTAGTGAATGATTACTTTGAATATCGAGGGACAGGGAAGATAAGTGTTTTATTCAAGTCAGCAGCAATATGCTTCCACAACGTGGGTTTGCATGAAAGATTAATAATTGTTTGGGGCAGCAGTGCTCGTGCAAATGGTGATGCACGCATGTCAAGTTAATAAAACTTGGGTGAAAGAATGGAACTAGGGGATTTTGGCATGAATGGAGAAGTGAATACCACTGGTCTATCTTGGTAATGCAGTAGCTGCTACTCTAATCCTTGACGCCTGACCACGCCGACTTCACTACATAATGAGTCGAAGTAGAATTGAGAGATTGCCACTGCCTCATAAATGCAAGTAACGCTTAATGCAATTGGTAGCTTCAATATGTAACATTTTAGTGCTAACGTCATTGCCATAACTTGAGAAATTATGTCAGTTATGTTCTTCCACTGAACTTTATGTTGCTTCAACAATATCACCTGCAAAGGAGTTGAAAAAATAGCTTAGTAATTGAGCAGTTTAACGTTTATTCTGCTTTTGATGTACGATGCTATGGGTGAGGCTTCGCTTCTGTGCAGGATCTTCTCCCTCACAGCCGATGGTCTATCGCATGCCTAAAATTTGCGGTTGCATTTAATTGACCTTAGAAGGCAAACAACATAGACACTGCTTCTTAACTGACATTGACGCAAACTTTTCCATATCACGTCAGATAGGATGTGCATGCCACCCTAACTATGTTGGAGTAAACAAGCCACGTAAACCATGTTGTAACCATGAATTCAGCGATTTGAGTTTAAAAAGCATGTGAATACATGTCCTGTTGGCAGATTTTGTTGCAGTCAAACTCAAGTCGCTTCAAGGTCTGTAAATGGTTCCTTCGAAAATTTGCTCGAATATGGCATTGACGTAGATGATGTTCCTACATCTAATAACCTCGTGCGGATGTTCAATTCAGATGGGAGTGAAGAGCACAAAAATATTCTTGTTCATGCACACGTCATTCGATGCGGCGAGCCACCCAATGGGACTGAAGATATTCTTTTTACTACTTGCTCAGTGATGGGGAGAAAAGAATAGGAGGAAAAGGAGAAGTAGGCATCGCAGCTCGAATCCACAATCATCCAGACTAACTTGGCTCACGTAGGGTTGATGAAGGAAGTCTGTGCATTTGTTCAACCAGCCTAGTATATGTCCTTAGTTCAACAGAAAATTTTGCAAAACAGGGATGCAGGCTTGATGTGCATCAACGATGGGAGGCTGGAGTAAAGCATTCGCTTCGCAGTTGATCGAGTGGCGAGTGGTAGACTGGATTTAAGGGTTTCATGGGTTGCACACTGTCAGAATGCCAACATTTTCAACGATCGCAGTTCCCACACCATCTTGGTGACAACAGAGTTGAAAAAGTTGCATTGCCGAGGGCGCTTACGGATGTGGATTATGGTGTCGTAAGACGCAACTGCTTCAAAAGAAGCAGCAGCACCTGCTGTGTAACAATGACAGCTAGTTCTACCTGAGTGCGCGCTGTTCTGAAAGTTTTAGTGATTGTGTAAATTCGCCCTGAAGCGTCTCCATCCACGTTATCGCGCACTTGCTCACCCAACAATTCGCTTTCGCATTTTCTGCTTTCTCTTCCTCCATAAGCTGCTACCTTGCTGATGATGCTGTTTACCCATCAGGTTGTTGTGGCATGCACCGCATTATGGTTTTCCTAAAGAGGTACGCTCAGTCATTGTGCGCGATCTTTTGCTTAGGCTCGATACAAGCAACTTCCAGACTGCTGTGCAGGATTATATCCAGAGAAACAGGTTGGAATGCTGCGTTGGCAATGTTGGTGGGCGAGTCCGATCAAATAATGAGACAATCATGAACTTTTCGGCTCAATACCAAAACTGCACCTCACATAAGGCGTTTGCTGTAAGCAACTGCATAAGCAGGGATCGTTGATGGATGGCTGGTGGAACGACGTCAATATGTAAACGCCATTCTAAACTTCAATCTATTGTTAAGATGTTTGTCAAATGGTAACAGAGCGAATGCATTTAAGCCCACTTCAAGGAGACGACTAACGTCCATGAACACAGCTAGTTCTGGAACATACAAAGCAGAAGGAACAAGTCTTTCGCAAATAGCCTTTATATTAAGAACACTTTGCTAGCTGCTAATGATGGCCTCGCCCAGTTATAATTTGGCAGTGCAGTTAACAGAGGTCTAAATGCATTCCCAGCACACACGCATGCATGATTGCAACTGAAAGAGTCCGTAGCATACACGCTTGACGCCTTTACCCTCCAGAAAGTTGCAAGATTCCTCGCCTCTTAACCAAACTGCCAATGTCGCCATCCCAACATTATAATTCAATCTGAACCGACCATTTCCTCATATACGGATACTTTAAATCAAATTGCTGATAGCACTGAATGCGCATGACAAAGGATGGGTTTCATTGCTGCGCTCGAAGTGCCTCAGTTTAGTTTGTTATCCACAGCAAAAACCCTTTCACATTCAAACCAATTTGTGGTGCAACCTGTGATGCCGCTGCTCATTATTAAAGCGGCTCTTTTCGCCTTCCAATTCGTTGCAACAATTAATATGTGGGAAGGTGCAGTCCTACTTCAAAAAAACCAAATGGGTTTAGAAAGCAGTGGCAATGTTGAAACAATTCTTGAGTTACTGAGTCGCTACTTTTATTTCTCATTGCACACACTTCTTGCAGTGACACCGTTACTCTCTCCAACACCCACAAACTTGATGGTGAGCTTAATTATTGGAGTTGGGTTGAAAAATAGGAATTGTGCATGGATCACACATACTTCATCACATTACAGTGTTCCAGGTGCACATACTGATCAGTTCTTAATGTAGCTTGGTGTCGAAGAGCTCCATATCCTTAAAAATTTCGAGTAGTCAAGTTGAAACTATTTACAGGATGGCCTGGTAGACAGAACATTCGAAAACCTAACACGCATGCAGGCTCTAGTATTGAGCCAGCATTGAGCACTAACTTGTATCACGAACTCAAACTTGAGGCAAGCGGATCACGAACTCTTGTGTCGTATTATTTTGCAACTGGAGATAGCGACAGAACCAATTGACAGAGTACTGCCATTCGCCTGGTTAACTTGTTTTCTCTTATTGCATGGAACTTGACTCATCACAAAGCTCACTTCCTCTAGGTGCAATTGTGCATTAGATGCTTAATGCTTAATGTTCCTGCAAAACAGTTCACACACTATTTCTACACTACAAATCTGCGCTTCGATATTTTGTGGCAGCAGTCCTCAGTCATATTACATTAACATGTTTTCGCCCAAGAGTTTTCACAATTAAAGGAAGTAGCTTGGACATTGTCGGTCGTTTATTCTACACATCATATTTGTGTTACTTGCCGCAGTGTCTCCGATGGAAAGAAGCACTTGATTAGAGCTTATAAAGGTTTGAATAGGACCGGGCAGCTGCAGGTTTAATAATCCTACTTCCTAATAAACATCAGCATATGGTCCAAACGGATGCAGAGTAAGGTCGTTCCAGTTCGAAACGCCATTTGTGACTCAAGCGATCTGACGAGAAACGTGTGCAGCCACTTCATCCCACATTTACGCGCTCATGCATTTTGCTCAATGAAAGGTGAGCAGTAGATCGACACATTCCTGACGGCCAGAGGATCAAACACTGGCAGTTGCGGCGTCTCGCACAAGGAGTCGTCCGCATGTTTATGGATGCATAGACAACAGGCACATGGCACACTCCCTGTGGTGTGCACTGACCACCAGATTATGCAAAGTCGCTTTGCACCTAATCGTGGTTTGCTTTTAAGAAGGCGAAGCTGAGAAAAATGAGGTTTGATCAGGGTTACATTTGATTTACTGTTACTTACATTTTGCAAAAGAGCATTGTGCCTCGATCCCAACCATAGGCGAAATCAGAATGTCGTGTTTGAGCCATTTCATTTGTGGCCTTAATAAGAAGGGTTGAAATCTTCCCCTGTGCTTGGTAGCTGAGTGAGTCCATCGGCCGATCAGCGAAGAGGCGTCAGAATCGAGGCTCACAATGAAGAAAGCACATTTATTTAACATAGTATGAGGCAGATTATTGGGGCTGTTTACAGCCGCCTCTTTGATCGACACCGTTATTGGACCTTTGAAACTTGACGGTGGTGTGCACTGGAGGCGCAGAGGACATGTCAATTGCTAAAAACATAATCCCTCCGTTTCATTCAACACTGAGGAATGGGAATTATGCATGCGCGTTAGTACTGTTACTCGGATCTTCATAAGTAATGTAGCATGCAATTCTCTGCTCCAGGCTTGGAGGCAATCGCACTGGTGTCGTCGGTGCGCATGTACTTATGAAAGCTGAACCTGATGCGTAAAGGGGTTCAGTGCCCATCTAACTTGTGAACTCTGCTAATGGAAAATCAGTAGAATCAGATTATCGACAATGACAATCAGTCGTGGCAATCCACCATTTCTGAGCTGACTAGCGTCTTCTTCAGCGGCAAGTCAAAGGAAACTTTGCATGCCTCAATCTTGCACACTAGTCCTTAACAGTGCAACCCTAGTCACCAAACTCACAAGATCCTCTAAAATGCAAAGAAATAGATTGCACTGCTTTAAATGAGAAGAATCTACGCTCCACTAGTGAGATTGTCTCACGAGGTCAGAGTTATGAGGGTTGGAAATGATGTCTGTTCACTAAAACTAGGAAAATGAGCCAAAGTCGTGACAAGCAGCGGAAGGATGGTAAGACTGCGGACACCAGAGCTGTGCCAAATAAGAGGTGTTTCATGGTTGTGGATAAGTCCCTTTCGTAATTTTAAAGGCTTAGAGGATAAGCCAAAGCAGCAGGTCACAGCTCAAGATACACCAAGTATGAGTTCAAGCGAGGGGATGGAAGAGGAGATAAGGTTACTCGAAGCACTTGTTATTGACCCGGAAGACGAGACCAGGTTCCTTGCAGCGATAGATGTAAGTGCACTACTTGCTCAATTGCACTTTTCAAAATTACTGCAATTTTCACCTAATTTTCTAAGAATTTACACCAGGAGATGCTCAGGAACAATGATTTTCAACTAACATATGTCCTCGATGAGAAGGCCATCCGGAACCCCTTCGTAGCTGATTGAGAGGCACAGCTAAGTTGCCTCATGGATCTGTTCTGTACGCATCCGTGCTACAAAGCCGTGTGACCTCGATGCCTATCATGTACATCTCTTATAGAGAGGATAATGCACTAGGAAAATATTCCAGTGAAAGCACTATTATCCACCCTGAGGGGAGATTTTCGTCCCTGCGCAATTCGTTTAATTCCCTATTTTGATTTGTTATGGAAGGTTTAGAGAATACTGACGGCGGCTATAAATGTGCTGTGTGCGACGAAGAGTATAACGAATTGGATAAGATGCATCAACACCTCCTGCAACACAGTGATTGCAAGTTCTTCTTTTGTGTGTGTTGCCTCGAAGGTTTCAGCACACTTTCGGAAATGGCATGTCACACAATGGCACACGCAGGTAGGATCTGATTGCAGCTGGTTCTCAGTGCCCCTTCCAAAATCGAATCAAACACACTTTGTGCGTTCCCCCTTAGTTGAAGATGAAAGCGTACTGCCGACATCAAGTCGGCTATTATTGGAGAAACCCGAAAGTCCTGAGAACCTAGGTCCTCCTCATTCTCATGTGCCCCAAGAGCAGCAAGAATGCCCTCCCGAAGAAAAGTGCGGCAAAGAATACCGCTGTATTATCTGCGGATTTGCATTTGACCGCCTGGATGTGGTGTTATTCCACACAGAACAGGAGCATCCCAATAAACGAGATGTCATCAACCGGTTACGCCTTCGTCTTCTGCGTGCTGCATTCGATCCCAAGGGCTATCGTCGCGGTGTTACGGATGGAGAGGGGAGTGCGTCATCTTCCACTGCGAGTTGATGCGAATTCCATCAGCAAACTTACAGGGATAAATAAATCATGGTGCTACCATTTGTAATGCAGAATGCTAATATTGACGTCATTCGTAGGCCAAAATGGCGAACTAATTTAATGTGATGGGAAGGGTACAAACTTGCTATTGAATGAGCTGCTTTTCACATTCTCTAAGGTTTGTTTGCAACACTTGACCACTCAAACAGTTTTTCCCAGACGTTGTGCTGCAGTACAAATGCTAGATATAGGACAGAAGTGGCAAGAAATCCGTCATTGATTTAAATCTAGGCGAAGTTTAGTTTGTGAAGCAGGTGAATTTAAATCAGGTCCACTAATGTCAACCGGGTGTAAGTGAAGTGAGTGGCTGAAGTGATGTGGGAGTAAAATAATAGAGAGACTGACAACCAGTTGTCCTTTGCGATGCACGTGCAGACACGCGTGGATTCGACTAGCAACTTGCAGCCTTGTACACAAACCTCATAAATGCCCCCGATTACTTATTCAACGACCTGCATGCATGACAGTGTAAAATGGAAGGTGAGAATGGAGTTAGTTATTATATATCGTAGGAGCGAAACACGCTTTTGACATTTACCTGCTTCTAGAATAACGTGTTTCATTCCATTGCCATTCTGCAACATTTGCCTCATTCCATGACAAAGGACAGTTAGATATCGCAGATTGAGGATAAAGCTAGATCAACATTAATTGGGCGGAGCTGAGTCCTGCAAAACGCACTAAGCCCATGCCAACGGTCACTTGGAAGAATGAAGAATTCTAGGCTAAGGATGGAAGATTGATGCTCCACCACGATGTCTCACTGTCACCACCTTCTCAGTGGCATCAGGCACAACTGCACAACAGCGATTATTAGTGAGCAGCTGGGGTTTCTGACTCAAGGGTAGACTGACCTCAATCTGGAAGACCATTTGGTTTTGCTGACTGCACGACGCTAGCTTAATTGCATGCTGAGTTTGTATAAATTGTAAACCCCAGCAGTGTCGTCTATCATTAACGAAACAATTTCTTTGCACCCGCACTGACCATAGGCTTTAGTGTGGCATCTAGCCCATATATTTGCCTATGAACATGCTGAAGCGGCCAAAATATCATGCTTAAATTAAATGCTGCGACACATTGACGCCTGGGCAACCTGCAGCATGACATCACTTTGCGTCAGTCTGGGGACACTTTCAGTTTGCTGATCCGTCCCAATCAAATCATTCCAAATAGTTCAGCCTTGGGGAACTGCTTACCACCACACCAATGTGGAAGGCAAGGGCAAGGGCGAGAGGACGTCTCCTTTCGCCTGCTGGCACAGCTAGACCCGCCACTTTGTAGGGTGACGCCTTTAAGAAAAACTCAGATTTTGTCGGTGCGTAATTGTTGGTTGCAAGGATAAGCCCTGCCAATTCCTTAATTATAGGTTTGTTGCAGACACTAGTGGCCGCAACCAAAGCAGTTCGCACCTACGTCTGAAAGAGATGCAAATGTTCAGCCTGATAAACCTTATTAGGTAAATTCAACTGACCTCCAGAGACTTATTCCAGCATGGCTTAATGGCAGAGCCAAGAATTCCGCAAGTCATTAAAAACGTCCCATTTCCAGCCAGGCCTAAAGCATTGCTTTACACAGCTCATTGAGCACAGAACCGTGTTTCATGATTGTAAGCCAGGCATCTGTGCTAACCAGGGGCACATGGAGTGAAGCACACCAGACTCGCGATAATGTAGCGTCCAAGGCTGCAAAGGAGGTATATTGCTTGGGCAGAATATACACGCTTGGCTAACGAAGAAAATTGGACCACTTGCGTGGCTCAGTAGACAGCCAGCCCACTGGGGACCAAATCGTGTGACAGTGAATTTAAGGGCATGGTTAAACCTCGTTACGCAGGACAAATGACGTAAAATACACACTTGGACAGAGCTTTATTCCATTCTGGAGGTAAAGCGACGTAACTTTGCACCTACTGGCAGGGTTTGATGCTATTTTTGAGGGACAAATTAATTAGGCTTCCATGAGCATAAAGGGATGCTTGAAGTTGAAGTCACATGCTATTTTTGAGGGACAAATTAATTAGGCTTCCATGAGCATAAAGGGATGCTTGAAGTTGAAGTCACCTAGCCCTCTTGACAATCTGGATTTGCGTGAAGATTTATCTTAAGGGATTCCGTTGAAGTTAAAAAGATAAGTGTATTATGTATCAGCTGCCTATTTCTATGTGTTAATTTGCAGGTAAAAACAAGGCGATTAGGAATTTCGCTGCCCAAAAGCAAGTGACATAAGCCTTTACTGCTATAATAACTGCCGGCTTTTATCATCTTGATAAAATTTGCTTGTTGAAGTTCACCAGATCTACTTTGACGATGATCATCTACGATCATCTGGACATCGGTTCGGCGCACTGTTGATACAAATATCCTCCCTCTCACCACATTCCTTCGCTAGCTGTCAATGCCAGACATACTTTACTATGAAATGACGAAGTTATTTCTGCCACTGGCTTTCTAACAATGCGCTTCTCCCTTACGAATCAGCAGCCCGATGCTAGGCATCTTCTATTTTAGTGTAAATGTTCATAGGATCTAAAAGTAGCGTTAAGGGAACGTTTGATTTGTAGACAGTGCGGTGGGGAATGTTATTTTCCACGTGCGTTGAGACAAGGGCAGAAGTGCAATGAGGAATGGACCACTCTTTTCTACTCTCGTTCAGGAAAACTTGATATAATTGATGTGGACAGAGTCAACCCTGAATCTTCCTATCTTGTCGATCTGAAACTAGCAGCTGCTTTGACAGTGGATTGAAGTTTCGCGGTCCATTATAGCTAGAATCATTTCGCAAGTACATCCAAGGACTGGAAACATTTTGCGTGCTCAAACTCCTGTGTAAGTTCTTGCAATACCGAAACTAAAATACCTCCTGTTTTAGACATTCTGCTTCCTTGTTTTAACTACTCTCTTTCCTTTTTAATTGTAGATGCTGTCTTCATGCATTTTACCCTGCATTTTCTTGTTTCAATCAAGCGGGATCTGTCCGATCAGTCTTCAATTACTCAAGTCGATTGCAGTAAAGACACTTCGGTGTGTTACTTCATCTTAGAATTTAGACCAAGAAGAATAGTTGGGCAAGATATCTCAACTTGATTGGCAGGATTGATGGGCTTACAAGTCTTTCACCCATCCTGAATGGAATCGTTGTTTTCCCTTCTCTCCTCCTCCTCCTCCTTATAAAGCGATGACGTCTGCCTAGCCACAGGATTGGCTGGACCTAAAATCTATTTATCTAAGCGACGAGTAGCCCTGAGTGCTTAACCAGTACTTTTAAATCAATGAAACAGGTATACTCATTTTTCCGTCCCTTTCCACCTCTTTAATGCAAATTCCCTCCTGGAATGATGAAATGAGAAGCACTTAACTCTATGCAGTGCATTTACGATAATTGTTGTATTAGTGATTCGACTGGCCCGTTTCGCCGAAAGCGGATGGTCATGGCCCCGTGCCGATTTTTACTCGGACCTTAGTCTGTAAGTAGTTCACGTAGGAACTTCCGTGCATGGATTCTCCACCATCGATTAGAACATGTACAGACTATGTGCAAACTGCTGGATTGTAATTCAACACATCTCTCCTCCCTTCTGGCACCCGCGAACGATCTGCAAATGACAGTACAGGTTGCACGAAAGGGAATAAAATGTAGCGCAAAGAGACTTTGAAAAGAAATTTCTTTTAGGCTGTGGTAAAGAAACGGCACAAAGGAAGTTGTTCCTTTTGCTCATGGTAAGGCCATCACTTTGAATGCGTTGCATTTACGTGGGTTATATCAAGTCTTTAGGGTGTGATGGAGCCCTATTACGTTGCTGCGTTGCTAGTGCAATCTAGTAGCGATCTGTTAACCAAAAACTGCTGCATAAAAGGCCCCATGACATGACTGGCTTCATTGCTGGTGGCATTGGCATCGAAGATTACTTTGCAGTTACTCCTCGTGCGCTGTCAGTGACTCTCCTCATATTCTCCTACGAGTTGCTGCTCAATCCTTCTCACATTATAAAGTGTGCAGTTTGGCAAACACAACCATCTGCTACGCAAGGGAGGTCAGAAGATAAGAGTGTGATCATTAGTGCTTAGCTAGGCATGCTGTTCCCTTTTCCAAGAGAACCACGCTGATCCCTGGAAAGTGATTGATTCGCCTAGGGTGTCTTCCGTGAAGAAAATAATGATTCGATGAGTATGCATGTTTCCGAGTTGAATCGATGGTCAGCTTAACAAATTAACAGGTGCTTATGACATGCGAATGAAAAGCAGACCGCACACTTTGAAGCGGTGGTGCGGAAATGATGTGACAAAACGTACTCACCTGTCCCACAGTTGACTGACGTGCGATGCTTTGGCCAGCAAGGGGAGGACTAGAGGGGTCGCAATTTCTATGTAGCACCCACAAGGGCAGGAATTGTGATGAGAACGGAAAACAACTCCTCAATGCATGTGAGAGAGCCCACTGTGATGTGATGTGATGTGCCGAAGGAACGACGCATTTCGTCTTTGCGTGAAGTGCTTAGCAGGCTTCAATGACACTTGCAGGAGGGAGCATCAAAAATCGCAGAACCGTCAACAGGACAACGACTTGAATGGGTGCATGCGTCATCATCTTTCCTCCGTCTTTACGCTTCTTCTTCTTGTTACGACAATTCTGCACGTAGGCGGTGCTGAGTGCAGAAACGTCTGATATAAAGAAGGAATAAGTGTGCCCACCGTCGACTATCGATTCGATGGTATGCTCAATGGAAGACGATTCTGCCATGGTTAATTAGCAACTCTTTTTCCACTGCGTTGATTCTCAGGTGTAAGAAGTCGAAATTATCAACGGGCCTGCCGTGAGGTGCCATTCAAACGACAAACAAAACGCGTGCTTCGCCCAGTCGAAGTTGGGTCGGACCGAACTTTGCATACTTGCTCCTTATCTTCCATTTGGCGAACCCCGTCACTTGTATATCACTAGTGACATTTACTGGTAGTTTCATGCGAGGTTGTTGGCGTGCCAAATTAACGCGATGTGCAGGGCATCGTCATGACCATTATCCACAGCAATGCATAGACAACCCGATGCGCTCCTTTTAAGCGTTTCGCCTTCACTGATGAAGCACTTCTTTCACCAATGCCGATCACTGCACCCACTTACCATCATTGTTATCCATCCACGATTCTGATAAGCGGTAGATGGAAGGACTCGATGTGGTACATGGCAAAAGCAAGCGGGAACTGAGTGTTTAGCCTATTCAAAAGCAGAATCAGACGTTTATCAGGAATGAACAGATGCATTTTACCCACCCTGTCATTGGGTTACACATTAAGATCCGGTTCTGAAAGCTGTTGGACTTCCATTAAACACATTCACTTCCTTCGCCGCATCTTCCGTATCGATAGAATAACTATTCTTGTTGTCTCCATTTCCTAAGACTGATGACGAGCAGGGCTAAACTAGTGCGACATTCTATTCGCAGGAACGCGCATAAAAGAGAAAGGCACCTTTCAATTAATAACTGATAAATAACGTAAAGGGCTTAATTTTTTAAAATTTGGATGAGTTCTATTATTGCTGCATACTCATAAGTAGTTGCAAGCGATGCCGAATGAAGGCATGGTTCTATCCACCATTTTGAAGCATAATAGCATGACAACATCGTACGGGTTTCGCTTGTGAGTATCAGGTGACATTTAACTGGCACGCATTGTCAGCTGACTACTTCGATCTACGCTGCCATAGCAACAGCTGCAGGAACGCCTGTAGTGAAGTTGGGGAATGTCAAGTCGAAATCAAAATCAAAGCCATTATATCGGTGCTATGGCACCGTAGCGCACTATTATAATTCCCTTGCCACCTGGTTAAAACTTAGAAATGGTCTTTGCAAAGACTTTTCAAAGTGACTGCAAAGGTAAAATGACAAATGTGGGTCAGTTGCGTGGACTGCTGCAGACTGACTGCCGTTCGGATGCCATCGAAAAAGACATAGGAAAATGTACACAGGAATGGAGGGAATTATTGCCACAAAATTAAGAGAAGCTCACAGCCGTATACGTGTACTTATTTTTCTGCGCTGCCATTTCTGAGGTCGAAATACGATACAGGACACAAATGTGCAATATTATTAGCCAACCGACTTGTAAACCTATTTTATAGTTCTTTTTCTCAGGTCAAACCGTAGGACGCCTACAAGCATCGCGATCAAACACAGACGTTCGTGACATTCGCTTTAAAAGCTAGTCATTCATTACTTGCTAATTTTCAATCCAAATAGGTCAAGAGTGTATGGCTGCCTTTGCTGAGGACTCCCTTATTAGGGCTTCGCCGATCTCTCCTAGAATGCTGGTATGTTCAAACCTCTTCCTTTATCTCATCATCAGTCGGTGGATCATTACTACTAGTGAGTAGAGATGATTGCGAGTGATTGAGAGTGACTTCTGCAGAAGGAAGATGTCAGTGTCACAAGGTTGTAGGACAGGTAGAATTTACTCTGCTTATAATGCGTTACCATTCACATGCAGTTAGGAATTACAGCTTTTAGACTAATTTTTGATACAGATCCATGACCTTTGATATCATGTGATTTCTTCCAATAGGGGCAGTCATTAACACACTGATGGCTTTATGCGCTCGAATTATGTGGAGAGGAGCTTTTAATGCCTTATGATTGATAACTTGAGGGAAGTAGAATGCACTTGGACTTGGGCCTGTAATTTAACTGCGCAAATGTTCTTTTCAGAAAGGTGAAGAATGTTAAATCACCTCCGAATCCATGTCGCGATTTCTAACAGACGCTTCTGAGCTCCCACGCAGTGACCGAAGTAGGGATGAGCTATAGAATCCAAATCGTGTTTGCTATTGAGGAGCAAGGGTTATTCCATTTTAGGGGCACTCCTTAAACGCAGTTCGAGGATTAACCGCATTTCAACCCACAAATGTTAAATCACATCTACTTGTGAAAGAATTAGTAAGCATTTTCAAAGTTGCCTCCCAAGGCGATGGATCGAAACATTCTTGGCAGAATTCCTTTGTCTAATCACAATCAAGCATGTTTAATTCTAACAGCTAAGGAAGGGATGCGCTGTACTTGTGGGTGCGTAGCCTGGTCTTATGGTGAGTTGATAGTCAGCTATCTAGAGAAAGGGTGAGGTGTTAGCAAATGCGCTCATCGTCAAATGTGATCAGACGAACTTCCAAACTGCCAAATTTTACGAGGATAACGACAGCTGACGGGCAATACACAACTAGAGGGTTAGTTGTTTGTTTTACTGAGTGGCATTGGTTTGCACCTAAAAATTGATGCTGAGCAGTGGGCAGATGTTTTAGAATCTATCCAAGATGTTTTGTGCTTCTACGCGTGTGCACAGTCGTCTTTCCTAAGTCTGATGCGCCTCTGCGTGAAACCGATTGTATGCCTCCCTAAGGTTCTCTGAATGACTCCAGTGGATGTCCTCTCGCCTTTTAGAGCGCTCCTCTTCCTGCAACTGTGGGACGATAAAGAGTGTAAGGCAATAACGGAAAGAAACCGATGGCCCCACCATCTACCCATCTACTTGCACCTCCTTGCTAGCACCGCTTTCCTTACAAATTTGGTGGTCTAGTTGTCGTAGATTGAGGCCTACACAGGGCTCTGCACCTAGCGCCTCTCCCCGACTCTCATTGGCTCCTCAGTCTGAGCTGCGGACAGGCGCCTTTTCTCGACCTTCGGCCTCTGTGGCTGATCACCTTATCCCTTCGTCCCCCGCCTTTGCACTCACTTCTTTTATCACATTCACCATCGTCTGTAATTTCCTTTCCCCATCTTTAATCTCAATGAGATATTATTTCGCTTTTCTCCACAGCCTTTCTATTCTTTCCACTTCTGTTCTTCAATCGATTGAAAACTTATCCCACAGCTGCCTTACTTTAATCTAGTTCCTTACAGAACTGCTTTCGCGAGGTTGCACTGATGCCATACTTTCCACTACTTCCCTATATTTTCGTGCTTTAAATAGAAGCACTTTATCCTACCTGCATTTTGCTTTTGACTTCCGCGATATGAATGATTCCAAAAAGTAAGGAAATGAAGTTCACTTTGACGATTTGAACTCATAGCAAAATAACCCTAGGTTGCACTTTTACAGAGTTCACCCGGGGTGACGAAGACATGGGCTATTGTGCAGGTCCTTGAATTAAACCATTGTCAAGTTTTTGCAGGGATGGTGAATGTTAACAGTAATTAATTTAGACAAGTCAACCAAAATACGACATTCCAGGGTAGATTAAAATGAAATTTTGTAATAACACGTGTTTCTTTGCACTTTCATTGATTTGTTCCATTCAGTGCCTTTATAAATCAAAAACCACCAGAAGATTGGTGCAGGTTAGTAAGCTTACTTGCATGGTCACCTCCCACACCAATATCCATCTTTGCTCATGGGGTGAAAAATAGCGTCAAATTCATAGCAATTTTCTCCAGTTAACACTGAAGTGGCCACCGCCTGTTGGCAGCTGGTGAAGAGGACTACGACACTGCCGTGCCCCAAATGCTAACAGGTTCAACCACTAGCATTTCATGTCCAATCGTCATGGGTGAAGTGGTTTCGCGCTGAAAGCGATCTTAAGCAATACTCCAGGAGAAAGTTATCTTTCGCTGTTAATGTCGTTCCCGCAGCTCCTAGTGTGCGCAAGCATTATGGAAGCAAACGTAACTATTCTGCTATGCTAGTGGAAAACATGCAAGCCCGTGATGAGCCCAGCACATGCAACATTTCTACTTTCGGTCTAATCTGTCTCATTCATTTTAATTAATGCCTCAGCTAGGCAGCATGATTGGGGCGGATGCTTTAGGTCTGACGAATGCTGGCTATCAACAGCTCTGAGAGTTGCCTGTCGACGCGATGTCAGAAACAGGAGTGCCACTTCATAGCTGTCTGATCAGAAGAATTGCATTTCTGATTTGGAAAGACTGCATAAAGTCTGCGAGGATAAGGCAGTGCCAGCCAGTTGTGTACTTCATACATGACGTTCACTGAAGCATCAGATAATGAATAGGTTACCACTTCACCATCGTGGCATGTTCTTTGTGCGCCCACTGATAGCTCCTATTTTCATAGTTAGCTTTTCATGGCTTTTAGGTTGTCAGTCGTTTGTAATCAGTTGAGCCAGTCTTGCTCCTCCATGGTCAAGCAAATCAATCACGAAACCAACAAAGGAGTGTTATCGATGTCACCACAATGTTAGACCATTTAGATGTAATCAGGGAGCTCAGAACTGGAGCACTTTGGCATTTTCATGTAGTTTGCGACTGTATTTTAAGTGCGAATGCACTTGCAAAATGTTTAGCATTCCTCTTTGGAAAGGTAAGGTGGTAAGCTTGATTGTCCTTGCGCTCAGTGGGTAATGGTATGATACTACACGAAGCGAACCATATTTAGAGGCCACTTCAAGCAACTCGACATCGGATTACAAATTGCATGCTAGTATTCGTGGCTCATATTGCCATAGGAATGCATCGGTACTGTACTGCTTGTGCTTAAAGCCATTACAGCTGGGCAGCGTAGTTAATAATACTGCTGCAAGTCAGAGCAATGGGATGCGTGAATAGTGTGCAACCACAAACTCTGTCGCACAGGTGGTGATCTTTAATGTAAATTATGCAGAAT
Source organism: Taenia solium (assembly GCA_001870725.1). Classification (NCBI taxonomy): domain Eukaryota; kingdom Metazoa; phylum Platyhelminthes; class Cestoda; order Cyclophyllidea; family Taeniidae; genus Taenia; species Taenia solium. Next base: position 23,403 of record MIEF01006430.1, read on the forward strand.
GGTTGTGAATAATGACTTTGCTGACCAATGACGTCTCTACTACTAATTTCGCAGATTGAGGTCGACAGTTGTTTTATGGTGAAGTGAGTAGAGCTGATTTAAATGGCTGGCAGGCACGAGTTGACTATTTTGGGGGGTAAATGTTGTCTTCCCTACAAGGTAGTAAGGAGAACCATTTGAGGCGATTGTAATCAGGTCCTCATTCTCGTTCTCCCAACACCTCGATGGCAGACGGTAGGAGGCAGGACCTCAACAGAGCCCCTTAGAAAACTGCGCATATTTAGCATGAAATTTGACTGAATACTGCTGAAAACCCTGCCTTGAATTGCATTGCAATCGCTAGAGCTGACTGAGGTGCTGTGGCCAGCATGCAAATCCTTTTGCTTTGTGGTTGCCCCATTGCCTGCTTTCTAGTCCTTGCAGCTATGACCTTCGACTTCGGAACAGACATTCAGAGCTTTGCGCCTGCTGCAACAGATTCTTGGCATTTGGCTACTATACCAGGCAACTTTGTCCTAGTCATTTTTGCATTCACCCCAACTGTCACCCTTCTCTCTTCCGCAGTACCTAGGTTGTCACTAGCCATGGTTGCACCCTATGCTTTCTTTGAAATCGTGCCCAAAAGCACACACCGTTGTCCGCATTCTCCATTTTGATTAAGGTCTCATCCGAAACGATGCTACTTGGCATTTCGTAGAACAAGCAGTGCAAATTTATAACGCTAATCTCAAGCTAGTATGCCTGCAGCTTTCGTGAGATGGGTGGGAATTCGCCCTAGGATAACGATCGTACAGAGATAAATATAGCTGGGGTTGGTAGGTGAATTGATCCAGTGATCAACCATCAACTTGATTGTCCGTTGCTTTGTTGCAAGTAATAGAAAATGACGGGAAGAATACAGAATATGCCTTTTCCTATTAGTCAAACACTTTATAAATAGGATAGGAAAGGCAAAATTATGATCATGGCTCAAAATGATTGCGTATATGCTTGATTGTTAGCATTAAAGCCGAAGGAAGTATGCATTACATTCGAAAGATAGCAAAAACGTGAATGCTTTCTGATTGCTGTGGCTAAGATGGCATGAGATTAAACTCCGGCTATTAGTGCCGTACCACTCAAGTACTGGGATCATTATACAAGAAACAAGAACATAATTCAATATCCCGCACAATTCGTGAGCAGGAAACGTAGAACAAAGAGGGATTAAACGAATGAACTGGAAAGGTGTCTGCTAGATTAAGAAGGGGTGCTTGGGAATGGAAGCGGAATTTGAATGGGGTTGTAAAACAAATTAAATGAAGAAGTGGGTAGAGTAGAGCAAGAATGCAGTTTCGTACGAAAACGAGCAAGTGTGCAGGTAAGTAGCTGCAGGTGATGGTTAACGAGACAAGGTGTGGCGTGGGCAAAATAAAATGCAAAATCAAAAGTAAAAGTGGAAGGATGGCATAACCTGGTAAATTTGGCGAGGAAAGTCGAACCAAATGGAAAGCCTGACAGATGGATCGATAGAGCGGTGCACAAATCGGATCTTAGGTTCGACGACTAGGGAAGACATTGAAATGTGGGCAGACTGTAGGAGAAAACCATGTAACGGCAACCAAATGCACAACTGTGCACAGACAGAAAAGCTATTTTAGGAAGTAAGGTATTAAACAGTTGTACGATCAAAATATGGTATATTTGACAGCAGAAGAAGAGGTCATGAAGGCGAAGAAGATAGGGAAGTAAATAAGAAGGTGAATACGATTCGAGCTGAAATAAATTAAAGAATTTGAAAGGTGGAAGCGATGAAGGGCATGCGGACCCGTAGCCATTAAGGAGTAGAGCGGATTAAAGATGATCGGATGTACGGAACCAAGAAGAAATGAGCAGATGGAATACTGCAGCAAAACGGATGATTTGGAGCTGACTAGGCGAAGTCGCTAAGAGCCTGTGAATTGATGGAAGAAGGAATGGATCGAGGGTTGGAAAGAATACACATTAATTGATAGAAGGACAGATGGACAGTCAAACATCCCGTAGAAGGGATAGAACAATGGGAAAACTAAAAATAGCATAGATAGTTAGGCAGTGCAAATCTGGAATTAATTGTGACATTGGGGATTTGGATGCAGAGGTGGATGCAACAAAATCGCATCTATAGGAATTCCCGACTCTCAGTCATTTCCAATAAATCTTTTATAAATGCTCCTCGCCTTTGCTTTCACTTTTCCTTGTTTCCTCTTATCGCCTTGTTAGCTCAGTAGCATACTCTTACCTATGCTCATACTGCAGAAACCATGCATGAATGCAATGCTATCATCAATGCCTGCCAAATCGCACCGTTGCAGCATGAGAGGACACTTCCTCGAATTTGAGTGGCGAAATCGTTACCTGTGTACGTTGTTCAAATGAGTGGTGGACACCTTAAACTCTAGTCACAATAAGAGTCGTGTAATTTATTGCTAGACCCGCAGACGAGTAGTCAATGCGATGCAAGCAAGACTGGTCCATGACGTGTCAAATGTTTGCTGCCGCAATGCTATTATCCATTCAGGTGGCATTTCATTTGGTCCAATTTAATGACATTGAAGTTGAGTTAGCGTGACAGAGTGTTGGATGCTTTGTGTTAGGATTATTAAAATAAGCGCCATCTATACCAGACGGAGGTTATAGCCTTGAAGAACTAGATGCACTCCTCTTTCCAAGAACACTGTAGATGTCCTGCCCAAACCCGCAGCTGTCTTTTATTGAGAAGGTGTGATGTTTCTACTCAGTGGAACACCTTCTTCTATGCAAACACTCTTAGCTGGCATTGACATTGATGTTGCCCTGCCTAGAAGACAGATAGCTGTCGTGTGTGGTAACAGGCATCGCTGCACAGCATCTGCACTTTTGCTTCGAAAATAGAGCTCGCATCTACTCACTGGTAGTCAACAGTCAGAAGCTAAAGCAAACCTTTCATTCCAAATCGTAAGGGATATGGAGTCCACGAAAATCATGCTGCAACCACGAATTCGTAGCTTCGAATTTAACAAATGTTTGAATAAATATCTTGTTGGCGGATCCCGCTGCAGTTCGAAATCAATTTGCTTTAATTTCTGTGGATGGTTTTTCGAGAAAGTGCTCGAGTGGGCTACTGATGTGAATGATGTTCTCACCTGTAATAACCTCACACGAATATTGAATTCGAATCTGCGTGAAGAACACTGAAGTGTTTTTCTTCATGTACATTTCATTGGAGTCGGTGAGTCACCCAATGAGTCTGAGGATCTTCCGTTTACAATATTCTCGTTGATGGGGAGAAAGCGAGAGGATAAGAAGGAGGAGGGAGCAACGTGGTCCGAATCCACTATCGTTCGGATCCACTTGTGTCCCAAAAGACGGTTCAAGTAGGTCCGCACATTAGTTCAGCTCTCCTGGTATGTTATTCTTTGGTCAGCAAGAAACAGGATCCAGGCCTGATGTACCTAAATGATGGAGGGGCTGTTTTAAATCTTTCACTTTGCAGTCAGTCGAAGGACAAGTGCTAGAGTTCATTTGAGGGTATTGCGAGTTGCGCTCTTTGTCTGAATGATAACCTATCCAACCATTTCAGGTGCCATGCCATCATAGCGACGTCAGAACTAATAAGTTAGCATTGCCCAAGGCGGTCAGAAATGTAGATCATGTTGTCGTAAGCAACAGCTGCTTTGGGAGAGGCAGTAGCACCTACTGTGTAACAGTGACAGCAAGTTCTACTCGAAAGTGCAGTGTCCAGAAAGACTAGTTGATTAAGCAATTTCACTCTTACCTCCAGTCGCCTCCGAAATGTCTCTACCCACGTCTCCGCTCGCTCAATCATCAGGTAATTCATCTACGCATTGTCTCGCTTTCTCTTCCTCCACAAGCTGCTACTTTGCTGATGATGCTGTTGACCCATCAAATTGTTGCGGGTCGCACCGCACTAAGGCATAATGGACTCGAATAGAAGTGGTGTATCCCTACACGTGGGATTCAATTACGCCCACATTAAAGCGCTCTCCCGTAGACGCGTGTTATCTTTTTCGGGGCCCAAAATAGCGGGTATCGTAATCATTCCTGCAATTTTATCAAGTGTCTATCAAACATTTTGCAAACACAGCTTACCACTTCAAAGAATGGAAGAGAAAAGTCATTAATGAGCATGGTAAATTAAAAACCTTAAACTAGAACTTTCGTGGAATTAAAGATGAGCACACCACACATGTTCGGTTTACACAACTCCCTCTGCACGCGAATGCGCTGGGCCGCTGCCGTCGGGCCGCTAAACATGTGAATTGCTATCACTTCTAGCGTTGGTAGTGATAAGTAACATCAAGGACCATCAAAACGCCCCACGTAAGATGACGAGCATTCCACCTCGTCACTGAAGACGCTGCACTCCTCACAAACTTTATGAGTCAACACTCTCTGAACTCACTTAACTAGCCAGCCTTTCCTGTTGCGATTTTTATCCATGAACAAGTTTGCCCAATTGCCCTGCGATATTCATCTTCTTCAATAGTCATGATTTAGTCGGCTAAGTGCTGCGTCTATGTTATAGGAAAAAGAGGAAATCGTTGCAAATGTGTCTATCGGCAGAAAAACTTCTTGAAGAACAGGAGCAATCTCCAAATTCTACTTCTATGCACCACATAGTGAGGCCGGCGTGGTCGGACGCCAAGCTTTAGTGTAGCAGCTGCTGCATCACTATGACATACCGGTGGCATTTGCGTCAATCTTCCAGCATAAGTCCCTTGATTCTATTCTAGCCAACGCAATTAGCCCCTTCTTCACTAACTCAACTGGAAACAACCCTTAAATGCCTGCATCACCATTTGCACGATCGCTGCGCAGCACACATATTTGTTAATCTCCAATTCAATCCACACTAAGGAAACGTATTGCTGCTTGCACAACCCTGGTAATTAAAATGTAGTACCCTTGACTTTCGAGGTAATCATGTGCAAATATTCTACTAATCCATCACAGAGAGCACTATCCTAGACACCCAAAACCCAGAGTCCTGTCATCATCGGTGTAGCTTTGATGGCTGAGTAAATGCATTGCATTGATTTGTGGTAGTAATAAACAGCTACATCGGCTCTTTTTATGCAACAAATGTGCACCTCGATATTTTGTTGCTGCGGTCCCCAGACATGTCAAATCACCGAATCCGCACAAAAGTTTTCACAATTAATAGAAATGGCTCGAGTACTGCTACTAGTTTGTCCTTCCTAGCATGTTTGCGTTGCCTACCGCATTGCACCTGACGGAACGTAGCAAGTAACTTGAACTTCAAAGCCTCGAATGGAAACGTGTCGCTTCAGATCCAGTAGTCTTAATTCAACTCTGTTCATGCGGTATATAATAAACCATCAGAACATGGTAGAAAAATGATACAGTTGCGACTTGAGCGGTCTGAGAGGAAATGTTCATCCACTTCATCCTATGTTTACTTGCACATGCATTTACTTAATGAAAAGTGAGCAGTAAGGCAGCACATCTCCAACGACCTGGTGATAAATCGGTGGCAGTTGCGACGACTCGCACGAAGAGTCTGCTGTATGCTTATGCACGCATGTTTATCAGGCGAACAAAAATGCACATACAATTTTAATATATTCCTCAGAATTCTATTATATGAAGACAAGTCCCTTTCTCCTATTTCGGCGTGTCTCTCAATACCTCCACATAATCACGAAGTGGTTGATCTTGCTAAACCCTTGCAACTTGCAATAAATCTGTTCGATGGCTTTGAGCTTCCTCATTGACCAGCCACTAGAACTTGTTGCCAAAATGTCACATCTAGGAGCCAAGGGAAATTCCACCAAAGTTGCATCCTCCATTAATGGCATTTCTCATTGCGAGCCGGGTTATCCTGTGACACAGTGCACGAACACAGCCACTGTTAGGCATGCTGAGGTCGCTTATTCGGTTAGAGGTCTTAACCTTGAGCATTGACCCTCCTTCAGCAAACATTTTTTGTCTTCACATAGCTCACTCCGTGTGACATACATTGACCAGCATCCTATAATACGTTTATTTGCACTGAGTTGTAAATTGCATTTAGAAAAGAAAAGCTAATTAAGCATGATATCATCACTGAGGTTTGAACAGGGCTTTACCCACTTCGATGCTATTTAGCATTTTGCACTGCGATTCTATCTGTATGATAAATTCGGATGAAAATCTTAGGCCATTTAATCTGTGGCTGCGATGGGACTGGTTGAAATCTTCACTAGAGCAACGGTTTCACAGACGTGGGTGGACTTAGGCTTGGTGAGCGAATGAGTGAGTCCATCGGCCGTCCAGCTAGACAAGTCAGAAATGAGGTGCATGATGGAGAAAGCGCACCTAGTGGCAAACCTACTTTGCGGTGGATTATTTAGGGCTGTCAGCAGCCTCCTCTTGGATTGACTGCGTGACTAGGCCTGTATAACTTAGTAGTGGCTTGTAGTGGAGGCGCGGAGGACATGTTGCTTGTTTAAAACATAATCCTTCTATTTACCTCAGCGCTGAGGACGGGGAATTATACATGCGTGGTATCACTGATTCCTCGAATCTTCTTACGCATTGTAGTCTGCGATCTTGCCCTTCAGTCTTTGGTAGCAATCTCGTTGCATTCATCAGTGCACATTCACTCATGAAAACTACGCACAATGTGCTGGACGATTCAGTACATAAGTAACTTGCGAACTCTACTAATGGAAAATTAGTAGAGCTGTTCATTGATATCAAAAAATGGTCTTGAAGTCTCTTCATTTTAGAGCTGATTAGCTCCTTTGTAGTAAGTATAAGCACACATTGCATGTCTTAACTTTACATACTAGTCCTTAATCGTGCATCCTCATGCACTGAGCTCACAAGATAATTTAAAAACGAAAAGAACATGCTATGGCAAATCGAATGGAACAGATTTGAGCTCCGTGAGTGAGGTCTGCTTAGTGAAGGTTGCTAATGACGTTAGTTCACTAACACTTGAAGAAAATGAGCCGATGTCGAGACACGAAGAGGGAGGAGTGTAAGACATTGGACAGCATAACTGTGCCAAATAAGAGGTGCTTCATGGCTAACCATAAGGTTCTTTGTAATTTTGAAGGCTTGAAGAAAAAACCTGAACAGCAATACGCATTCTTGGATGTCCTAATTGAAAGCTCTAACGAGGAAATGGAAGGCGCAACAGTGCTACTCGAAGCACTTATTATCGACCCGGAAGACGAGATTAGATTCCTTACGAGGATGAAGGTATCTACGAGAATTGCTATTCATCACATGCGTTTAAGCAAATGTCGCAATCATGGTGCCTACATTTTTACGTATTTACACTAGAAGTTGCTCGTGAATAATGATTCTCGGCTAAAATACGTCCTCGGTGGGGATGCCATCGAGAATCCCTACGTCGCTGATCGAGAGACGCAGCTAAGATACCTCATGGATCTGTTCTGTACGCATCAGTATTATAACGACGTGCCATCTTAATACCCATCAAATCCACTTCATACTGAGAGAATAATGCTGCTCCATTATTCCCTTCAAAGAAAAATTTACGATTCTTATGCAGTTGGTTTAATTCCTCATTTTGTTTTGCTGTGGAAGGTGAAGAGAGGACCGGTGGTGGATATAAGTGTGCTGCGTGCGACGAGGAGCACAGCGACTTGGATGGGTTGCATCAACACCTCCTGCGGCACAGCGATTGCAAGTTCTACTTCTGTGTGCATTGCCTCGAGGGTTTCAGCACACTTTCGGAAATGGCACGTCACAAAGTGGCACACATAGGTGAGATTTGATTGCAGCCAGTGCTCTTTGCCCTTACCGAAAACAAAGAAAACAGTCTTTATACGTTCCTCCTCCACCAAAGATAAAATTGTGCTGCTGGAATCAGGTTCGAAATTATTGAAGAGGCCCAGAAGTCCTGAGAGCCTAGACTTTCCTCATTCCTATGTGCCTGAGGAACAGCAGGCATGTTCTACTGAAGAAGAGCGCGGTAAAGATTACCACTGCACTTTCTGCGGATTTACATTTGACCGCCTGGATGTAGTGTTATTCCACACAGAACAAGACCACCCCACTGAACGAGTTGCCATCAACCACTTGCGCCTCCGTCTTCTGCGTGCTGCATTCGATCCCAAGGGCTATCGCCTTGGCAATGCAGGTAAGGAGGAGAGCGCTCCATCCTCCATTGAGAGTTAATGCAAAGTCTACCAGCAAATCTTAAGGAATAAATCTATCTTGACGCTACTATTTGTAAACTAGAATCATGAGCCTGTTTTGATGCAATAAAAAGGGAGCTACTTCGCTATTTATGGGCTGCTTTTGACTTGCCTCAAAGTCTTTCAGCAAAACTTGCATGCAAATGCAGTTGACGCGTTCCCAAAAAATTGATAATGAAGCATCTAACGCCCATCCTCTTAATGAACTACTAACAGCTGAAGCTGCATGCGTGAGTGTTTTCGCTGTATCTTATCTATCACTCAACCCAATGACCAACTCACGCCGACTTCGAAATGGACGTTCTCATCAATCGGTTGAGTCGTCGATCAATTGATAGGCTTCGGAAGTAAGGCGTTCGTTGAGAGTACAAGTCCGCATCCAGGTGGAAAGCCTTTCAAGTTGCTCACTCTGCGAAACGCAGAGGGCTTAGTCAAAGCAATGGGTCAGCATTTGAATAGCCGTGGTCAGAGAGGAAGTCATGGTAACTAACGGTGTTTCTAGGAGTAAAAGCGAGTGCATCACGCTTTCTGGAATTCTCGCATAGCCTAAATATAAACAGTTTTTTCATGTCGCGAACGCAAAGCATCTATGATGCTGGATGGTAGGAGCAATGAGCTGCAATAGTAAATAATTTTGGTGAAGGAGTTGGTACCACCTTCTGCAAGCATGCAGGACGCGTGAAAGCTTTCGGCTATGGTCAGTGGCGGTGGTGGCAAATAATGGCACTCCATTACGGGAGTAGCAAAAATCCCATTCGCCAGACCGTGATCACACGGACTGTAAGTGAACGCCCTGTTCGGGCTGTTTGTTGACTGACCTGCGTGTTAACAAAAGCTACTCCTGGAATTCATTATTTATTTTGTCAAGAATTGGAGATGTTTTTGCTAAGAGACCAGTGCGGATTGCATCTGCCTCGTCTGTTCTGTTTTGTCCATTTTAGCAAAAGATGGGCAGAAATTTGAGGAGACCGAAAAAGGATATGTGAGCATTTGCTACTTCGAGGTTGAACTATATTGAGTGGCCAGAATAGATATAGTGAGCCATGATTTTATGACAGATCGCAAATCACCGTCAAGGACGGTAGGAAGACTTAACAGCCCAGCTCCCGCATTTGGAAACCTAAGAAAAGTAGTAAATGCCCATTCAAACCACTTAGGTGGAGTGGTGCCGCTCCGTTAAGTTGAACTTCAGAAATGTTCGTGCATGTAGGACATTCAACTCGCGATAAGACCACATGTTGTGCCAATGGCAGGTATGCCAGTTCGATGCGCACTTCCTCCTCTTCATCTACTTATCTAAGGGTCGCTAGTCGCGGAGTATGCAGAAGGTTGCAGAACGGCTATAAAATGAAACGTGTCCTTTCAAAAACGATTCAAATGTCAAAAGTATATTTTATCCTCATGATGTAAGAATACATTTTTAATTCTCACCTTCCGGTATACAGTTTACTAATTGCAGGCTATTAAATATTGCAATTTGTCAGGTCGACGGAGTCATTTGTGGAGCTTATGTACGGAGCTGAAACTTGCTAATAGAGTTCACGCGTGTCTTCATATGCATCCCAAAGGATAACTGTTTGTCAGTCTCACTGCGAGACTTTATTTATTGAAACGACCGTCGTTTCTTTCTCACGTCATTTTGGCCACTCACATCACTTTATTGAGACATGAATAAATTTGCCTGTACATCAAACTGGACCTCAAGTAGAATCAAAATTATGAGGTTTTTTCGCCACCTTTGTCCGCTATCTATCAACGCAGTAGCATAACATCCAGAAAAATTATACAATTTGTTAAGTTTTGGAAAAGGTTTAAAAATCAAGAAGCAGCTCATAAAATCGCAAGGTTGCTCCCATTTTACTGCATCAAGTTAGGCTCATAGTTCCAGCCCTCAAACGGTGGCGTTAGGATAAATTTAACCCTTTTAAGTCTGCTGGTAGATTTCGCATTAACTCGAGGTGGAAGATGAAGCACTATCCTTCTTTTCTGCAGCAGTAAGTCGATAGCCTTTGGGATCGGGTGCAGCACGCAGAAGACGGAGGCGCAAGCGGTTGATGACATCTCGTTCAGTGAGACGCTCCTGTTCTGTGAGGAATGACACTACATCCAGATGGTCAAAAGCAAATCTGCAGAAAGTGCAGTGGTAATCTTTACTGCGCTCTTCTTCGGTAGAACACCCCTGCGGCTCTTTTGACAGGTAGGAATGAGGAGGGTCTAGGCTCTCAGGACCTCTGGATTGTTCCAATAATTTCGGACTTGATGCCGACAGTACAACTTCATCTTGGGTGGAAAAAGAACGTATAAAGCTTATTTCTTTTGCTGTCCGAATGGGCAAAGAGCACTGGCTGCAGTCAAACCGTGCCTAGGCGTGCAATTGTGTGGCATGCCGTTTACTTAAGCATGCTAAAACCCTCGAGGCAGTGCACACAGAAATAGAACTTGCAATTACCGTGCCGCAAGAGGTGCCAATGCATCCTTTTAAAGTGGTTGTGCTCCTTATAGCACGCAGTACATTGGTATTCACTGCCAGTTTTCACTTTCCGCCGCAACACAATATAGGAAATTAAACCAATTGCATAAGAATAGTGAATAATTCTTTAAGGACAATCGGAGAGCAGTAGGTGCATACACCTGCATAATACATTGTTTCCTACGTATGAAATGGACTTAATAGGCATTAAGATTGCATGGCTTTATGCCACAGATGCGCACAGAGCAGCGCCGTGAGGTATCTCATCTGTGTCTCTCAATCAACTACATGAGGATTCTCGATGGCATTTATATAAAAGACGTAGTTTAACCAGGAATCATTATTCATGAACATCTTCTAATGTAAATACGTAAAAGCATAGGCAAAGTAATCACACGATTTCCTTAAAGGCATGCAATGAATAACAAATCTTGCAGTTGTTTCCATCCTCGCAAGGAACCTAATTTCGTTTTCAGGGTAGATTATAAGTGCTTTGAGTACACTTTTGTGCCTTCCATTTCCTCTTTAGAACTTTCAATTGGGGCATCTACGGCTGCGATTTGATGTTCCTGTCTTTTCCCATAAGCCTTCGAAATTACAAAAGAACATTTTGCTCAGCCATGAAGCATCTCCTGTTTGACTCAGCTATACTGCCGATGCCTTACAACCCTCCCTCTAGGCATCTCGAATCAGAGCTTAATTACTAGACTACCATTTATGAAAAATTCTGCACTGTTACAGAATTTGTGCTTCAGTTCAATGCTAAACCCAAATCTTCCATTCATATCTGCTACATTCTTACTTTAACGAGTGGAAGTGTCTTGACAAAGAAGTCCGCACAATTCTGTATCCAAGCCAACACGCTCAGAGCTCCGCAAGCATCTTCATAGCCAATGAAATCCAACCTCACCAAGTAATGATTTGATTTTAAATCCACACCGGTTCAGCTTTGCAAGGTATTTCCAAACTAGTTTACTGCATTGCAGTCATGCCTGCAGCGTGCAAGATGGACCAGCTTTACTGACTGCAATCCACCCACCTATTTTCTAGCAACCCATGCAAGTTAGCTCTATAGACTTTACGGAAAGGAAGACCATCGAACTCAAGCTGACACATCAGTGGTCTTTTGGTACTCAGTTTACCAGCAAGAGCTGCTTTCGCCCTATCACTTTCGTGCCCAATAAGAGCTGAATCGAATGACCACCTCTCGTTACAATGCAGCTTTTGGCGCTTGGCTACACTCTAAGTAACTTAAGATCTTATTCTGCCGCATTAGCTCCATCACATCCATCATTGCGCTCTTTTGCACTTACGCTTTATTCTTACGCCGCATTTTTCTGCATTCGTCCACGATCCTATTTACTCATCTGCCAAAATACGCATCTAAAGTAGCCATTTTCAATAGTCATTTGGAAGAAGTCATTGCATTCTGCACTTGTCTGCCCACTGATCCATAAAACCAACCAACCTCGTAAGCATTCAATGCGCACTGCTCCCATTTGACCCATCAGCCCCATGCCGTTCCGTCAATCCACGTCTTAATAACCAATACCTCCACCATCCAGCAATTGTGCTTCCGTCGATTTGCCTTATAAACGCCTATGACAATCTTCTCAACCCAGCCCCAGATGTTTGTCACATTATCGTTTGACACTTAAATCGCTGCTATGAGGTTGATATCAACATTCCGCTGTCTCTTTTCGCAGTAACTTGAGCCTCTCCGGCTTCCTATAATGCCACACTCTCGTTCAAATCATCAACGTGGTGCTAAGCATCATTCACTTTCGTAATTTGTTATGTAAGATGCATTGAGTAGGTCATCGTCATTATGCTTCGAATAGTTCTGCTTGTCAATTAATTGATCACTGCATTTTACAGGTGAAGTCGCACAATAAGAAGATCACGGATCTCCGGAGAAACTTAGTTGAAATGTTGTGCAAATGCCTTGGTGTTGTTAACTTAGTAAATGTTTGCATGGCGATCCTGAGCTAGGAGTGGATTCTCTTCCTACTAGCGCCGTATTCATGCGCTGGCAAGTGGAAGTGGATTAACAGACAGGTCTACACAATGCCATCTTCAGGCTTGCCGACTCCGCGCATTGTGAGTAATCGCAAAGCCATCAAGCAGCACTTTAACCAAGTGCAGTTTGACCTTCAATTTTTATTAATTTGAACTGCCTAGGGTGTGTATGAAGGAGTCGCCTGCCTTCTCTGTCTTTTCTTCCTAGCAAAGCAGAGCAACATTTACTACACCTCATATCCATTGGATGTGATTTGTTATGCGTTTCTAAACATTGTAAAATTCCACCGATTTCACATTTGTATACGTTCAGCCAATCGATTACCGTCCTCCTGCAGACGTGCATTACCGCCTTTCAACTTATTGGCAACGAACCATAGAGTGGCCTGAGAAGTGGAAAAGAACAACTTGCTGCATTTGGCTGCATTCTCTGTGTACTTGAGCTTTCGCTGTTTACAAGGCAAGGCTCCGATGTTGCTATCGAAGCGCAAGCCACATTGAGGACATTTGCGGTTGTAATTGTGGATGACGTGAGAAGGAATGAGGAAAGCGGGATGTACCTCTTCATTGACCATGCAAGGAAACCGAGCCTCGTCAATGACTGCCTTCTAATGGCTGCACCAGCGAATTGGTGCATCTGACACATTCAAGATTACGATGGCTACATTATAAGCCGCAAAGTCCCATTTGGTTGGGTTCACCAAGATGTAATTTGGAGAAGAATGTAGGAATCTGCTATTTAGCTAGCTGCGAGGTGTAAAATGCTTGGCCATGTAAACATGCTTGATTAATTTTCTTCAAAGTAAACAAGATAAGCTTAAGCTTGTTTTCCTTCCAGAACGCCTTTTTGTTTGGATTGAGTTGAGTGATCTAGTGTCAGTGACGTAGATGAGGACATCTGCAGGTATTCTAGTCTGACTTATGCTTCGGAGTGGTTTTCAGTAAGAGTGTATAGTTGTTTCATGCCATAGTATAACTGAAGGGTGGTTGAAATGATTACTCGCGCTATTTTGGTACAACATACCTTGCATCACTCCCATTATTGCACCTCCTTCTCATTCTCTTTCAGTCATAACCCCACCTCGTTGTCAAATATGGCTGCCGTACCTACTACTGACTTGAAAGTATTTTGGCAAGCGCAAAATTGTGCATGAGTTGGCATTTGAGCTGCCCCTTGCAGCACTCACTCCAACTAGCATCACTCATTCAGCTGCCTGTCATCTTCTGTCAAAGCTTCTACCAATATTCATTCCCTCGTCCATGCTCTCAATCCGAGTCAATATCCTGCAAAATCCCTGCTGAACTTTGCGAAAATCCTACGTCATAATGAAGTAAAACTGTTTGAACTTACCAGCTCCTTCCCTGATTTGGGGCTGAAAGTGGTCACTCTCATTCCATCTAACTTACAGTGTTGTAAACTTGTCCATAAGCGATTACGCTAGGACCTGTAGCCTAGAATGCCAAGACAAGCAGGCATCGCTATAAAATCCACTGGCAATTGGATGGCTAAATGTCTTTCAAATGTTTGACACTTCCATATAGATCGGTGTTGTGTCCAGAGTTCTTCGCAAGCGAAGAAGCCGATTACAGAGTGGAAAGCATGGCTGAAGTGGGGAAATTATTTCCCACCTTCATAGAACTGAGGATGAAGTCGCTGACGGTCTTTAAGTGATTCATTGAGCATCCATCATCATTTGTTTGGTTTAAGGTGCTACCATCTTTTGCCGCTCAATGATAAGGTGGCATGGTATTTAGTGCGACCTTTGCAGCAGACAAATGATTTTATCCATGCGGTCTGATCATCGCACACGCATTAGAACCATGTCCTTTTACCAATGCCTGGCGCTGTCCTAATCGGCTATGCATAAAGCAGAGTCGAAGGAGAGCATGAATACCACTGACTTGGTACTTGGTAGACTGGCTAAAAGTTGGTCACTGAAACCTTGCACAGTCGTCTCTTCTCTCTATTATTATAAGACCGTCTACAGCTAACAAAATCCGTCAGCGATTGGTCCATCGGTAGAAGTAGTACAGTGACATCCTTACTTGATCTGATGAGAGGGATGCTGGCACACCCCTTGCGGCTAGTCGGACACCCGCTTCTTAATGTTCGTATGCATGGCGACGATGATATGTGATAAACGTTATGATCATTTGGAGCATAGGTACC
>MIEF01006442.1:0-20168 GCA_001870725.1 Taenia solium
AACCGATAGACATCTTCCAGAGTAGACGGATGCGGCGGTCACTTGAAAGCAATAATCAAGAGTTAGGTCGCAAATCACAGCAGTCTCAATGGATCCTACTGGATACTCTCGAAAAAGAAGGATAAATTGAGTTCAAAAGCCACAATGAAAAAGGATAACCTATCTTTAATTCACAAAACCGATTTTTTGGACCATCTACACCATCGTGGAGTTTTCGACTCAAGACTTGAAATCGCTACGCTAGCAAATAGGAATGGCAAAGATGAGCCTGGAAAAGGAAATTGCCGTTGAAAATAACGAATCATTGTGTATTCCTGCCAATGCATTTCAAGATTTGTGATGCAGCAGCCACTCTTTGCCGCCTTATTCAAACGGCACTGAATGGACTATTTCGGAAACAACGCACACGATAACCAGAAAGCATTCCTGCTTGTGGTAAAAGCACACATGACACCGCCCGCAATCAAGTGCTCATGTCAAATGATATTTGTGATCGCAGGTATGCGGTGAATATCATAATCGACCTTTTCTCAACCCTTTGCAACGTCTATTTCAATAGAAAGCCACATTAACAACACATTTTGAAGCCCTTGACGCGTCTGGAACGGTGGAGTGAAATATTTGGTTTGATAAAAAGACAGGTTTGTTAGAGGTTCGATGTAACGAAATTGAAGACATTACTCTAAAACCTTATCTGACTCGTCCGGTCGCCTGGTTTATCGCATTGCTGGCACGCTTAGCGTCGTGTCGCGATGGCCCGCTCTGCAGTCATCGTTGTTGCCTCCGCTGCGCAGTCAGAGATCCGCTGCTGGAGGGTGACGAAGCAGGAATAACGCGCTTTGAGGTATATGCTGAGCTTACGTCATCTAACGCATTACCACAAGTTGCCTACGCTTGGGTGTCAGGGAGGCTGAAGACAGCCTGACGGGAGCATGCTGCCCTGCCTGCCGCTAATTAGGCTGCCTTGGTGGTCAGGGATATAGAGTTAGAAATTGAAAACAAGAGCTGCTGAATTGCTGGTGAAGACTGTAGTCTTCTGCTCCTTACTTATTACCCACTTGCATAACCTGCATGCATTCCCTCCTTTGTTCTAACCTTCCTTCTTCCCTCCGCCTCCTTTTACTCATGTCTTTTCCCATTTTGGTTCCTTACCGTGCCACAATATTCAGTAATTCTAAGTTCTATTTCTTCTTCGTTGCGTGTCTGCTTCGCTTTTCATACATTAAGTCTGTCACCAGCCTCAAATGCATACACACTGAAACAAGATGCACAAATTTGAGTATTTTAGCTGTTCGTGCACCTAGCTTATCATCTTCACCATCAGACCAACTACTTACAAGCAACTTAGATGACACTCCATCATTATCTTCAAGGAGCTTTAGGTTCTAGACAGGATGTGGTACAGGAGGCGGGAAAACTGAACCGAACAATCACAACAGGACATTTGTAGTCGAGTCATTATGGTAAGTAAGGCAGACACACTAAAAGGTGACTACGCGGAACATTGCAACGATTGCTTTTATAGTTTGCTTATTCTTAACAAAGGGAAGCATTGAAATCAAGAGGAAAAGATTGGGATCCCCCTTAACGATGAGACTCCTCTTGACCATGAGATGGTCATCATCTGCATCAAGAATACCCAAGGAAAAATTGAATCAGAGCATCGCAACAATGTGTATGAAATGTCCTTTTGTGATTTGAAAGCTCACACATCTGTATTCACACTAATGTCACCCTCTCCGATCTAAGTGTGTCAAGAAATACAAAAATATTTCTGCTCGTCACTTCCGTGCTTTTGTAAGTGCAGTAGGTAGGGGAAAACCAACATTAAGCATTACCTGGATGGTGAGCAGCACAGAGGGCAAAACAGAAAAGCAAGGCGTGGCTACAATTACAAAACTCTTCAGTTCCTTCTGGAAAAAAATGGTTCCAAAAACTGAGTATATATAGCGTACTCTCCTTCTTCCTCCTCCTGTGCCCATTCTCTTGTGCAAGAAATGTTCCTATCGCCTGCAGTGACAAGTGAATTCCTCGTCCAGCATCATCCCTTACAGCAGTCTGTTCTACTAGCCAAAGTCAGGCTCTGCTTAGTTAATCAGGCAAAATCAACTTTTCACACAACCGACATTCACGCTGTGTAAGGCAAAACAGGCAGACAAATCGTAACAAACTTCACCTTTGCATATTTTCTTCTCTTCAATGTGCACCACACCGTGATGTGATTCGCACAACTCTATCATTGGGTAAATATTGTCGTCACTTTCTCATTAACACAAAAGACACTATCAAGGTCTCCACTTTGTGGTCTTTACACCTAACATATTGCAATGGCGACTAGAACCAGCATACGCTTCTTCCACGCTGCATCAGCCTGACAACAACTTCGCACTCTTTCTACACGGCTTCCTGGCCACCAGACATAATCGTTTGCGTGCTCACCTTTTATGGCCAGTCAACGAAGACGCTTGAGGCAGCGTAATGGGCCTGCATCTGCGCCAGGCACATACCGACGACCAGATTAATGGATCCATACCAACTGCCTGTGGGTGAGCGTTTAGGGCTTAACTTGACTTCGGCAACCAATTAACTACGTTGTACATTATGCAATTCATTACAGAGTTGTTCACAACCCACTCCTACAAAAGTCGAATTTATCTGAGGGTGAGGGCAATTGTCTGTGTGATAGTGCATTTGAAGCTGGGGAAGGTATTGCAAAAGCACGTGGGATTTCCCAACAAATGTAATAAACGGTTTTGACGTTGATCCGAATAATCCAAGAAGATGATACGAGGGCCAAATAATGCAGGGAACAGTGACTGCGGTGGCCTTGGTGTAGCTCACCATGGCAGCCGAATTGTGCAGATCATGAAAGCGAGTGGATTCCACGTCGTCCAACCAGCCATGCAGAACTATTGACTGGTGTCTCGTGGTTTTGCGAAGGTGGATGGTAACTTCTTGTTTTCCCAGATCGCATGTTGCATCTTTCGCAATCACAGTCAGCAAATCCACTCCAACATGTTCAACGGAAAGTAGAATGCATGCTACTGTCCAACACACCACGAATTTGGACTTGAGTATTTCCTGTGAGATGCGGCTTAAAAAATCTTTTATCAGTGGTAAACTGCTCATGCTCTGGGTATGAGCTGCAATGCATGTGAAGAAAAACATCTTCATTCGAAGAAAATTATCCCACTAAACAATTATCACTTTTTCACATTTGGGCTACACAAAAGAAGTGAAAATGGGGTCATGTCAAATAAATAAGCCTTTAAAAATATCGCGGTAATTCCTGTTGAACAAACCATGCGCTTCTCAATTCCACATCTTCCGCCAAAAATCTGCTCAGACAAACCGAAAACTACATCATTTTGTCTAACTAGACTCGTGAGTATCGCAGAAAGTTCCAATTCATACTCAGTACACAAAAAAGCAGATGTAGCAGAAGAAATGCTACTTGTAAAAATTGTTCTGAATTATGCGAACGTGCAGAATCAGGGTGGAGATTGTTCTCCACTTCCTCGTCAACATGATTACACGCTGGAGAAAAAAAGGAATGATCAATTCCAACAATGTCCATAACTTCAGAAGAATTCGTCTATATGTCACTGCAACCCACGCAATCATTAAAAAGCGCTTGTATGATGTGATGTTTCTTGAAGTCCTTTGTTTTTTCACTTAAACAATCAGTCTCGTTCCGCTGCACTTTTCAGTCTCCCAGGAATTTATGAATTTACTCATCCACTCTCAGATATCAAAGTATCACAATTGACACATACGTGTTTGGTTGTTGATCATGGGCTATTTTGTCATCGTAAGCTTAGCACAGGGAAAGCATGGCACTGGAGGTTCAGAGGAGTAGGAATTGTCCTTGGCCTTCGAAATCAATGTGGTGCTCTAGGAGGTTGATTTTATGCCCTACTGATTCGGTCACAGAATGCAGATTGTTTAGTTTTCATGCAGTCAGTGACACTGTGACAATTTTAGCACTGCTGTTGGTGCTGCCTTAAGCTACCAAGGCCTGTGATCCCTTTCTGTGTTTTCATTGATAGCGCTAGCAAGGGCTGCTTTGGCAACCAATGTACTCCACGCAATATGGTCACCATTGGCTTCCACCGAGTTGGAGAAGGCATTATGCATTGTGTACCCTTTTTAAGACATTACGACCCAGATTACAAAATGTTTTTCTTTACCGGCAATAAGGTTTTTAACTAACATTGAAAATCGTCTTTTTGAAGGTGTGTTGCTACTCACTAGGCGGATGTCGAGATCGCAGATTTCAGTGGTGGTTGTAGGGACAAAATGTGGTCAATTCAATGCCACTTGGCTTTGCGGAATTAAATAATGGACATGTCTCTGTCTGCTGACCAATTCTCACGGTCGTATGAGTGCACGCTCTTAGAATAATTGCAGAATAGTTTGGCATTTGTATGGCTATCTGTATGAAACCTACTATCACATCGCAAGCATGCAGGGGCAGGCTCTATCACCTGTCTCAAGAAGTAAAATACACTCATTGCTACCAAATGGCAGCTGATCGTTAAGTAACACGCTCGTACGCACACACGAAAATCCCAAAATCGCACAACCTCATGTGGCATAGGCTGCACTGATTTGCTTCTGCAAAAATAATTGAGGCACAGAGTCGTTAAGCACTTTACTTTTCGATTACAAACTAGTCACACTTGGGCAATACGTCATTCCACTCACTGCAACACCCACGTGTGGTCGTCATTCAAAATGCCTATTTGGACAAATTACCCATGAATGGATACGCTTTGATAGCTTGCGTTTTAAACCTTAAATATAAGGCAAGCGATTGACAAATATAACATTAAATACTACACAGTACCATGTGTACATATCAAAGCTGTGCTGTGCTTCACTTACAGTGTTTTAGAGATAGAATAACATTTGAGCTTGAGCTTGTGGCTTAAAAGTCTACTTGGTGTTGGCAAGCTGATGTGGAATTCACAAACCTCATTTTGGGCCCGATTACTCTATTATAATTTTTGTATTTTAGGAAAAGACAGCGCTATAAGGGCAGGGTTAGGCTTCAGAAAATCCAATGTGACATTACATCCAAGAACAATGTACAAGGTTTAAAATTATCATACATGAACTGAGCTTGGTGGTCAAGTCGACAAGTAGGGAAAGAAAGTGCACTTTTGGCAGTCTAAATATGCGCACATTGGCCATCATCGACCCAAGCCAAGCATTCTGCGTGTCGTAGATCCTACTAAGATCAAGAAAACTTACGCAATGCCTCCCCTGAATCAACAAGCAAGTCTGGTAGGACATGGATGTTGATGTGTCTTGACCACTCATTCGGGTTACAGTGAACTGTGATTTGGCATGTTTAAACCTTAAAAGAAGCAGAGCAATTAAAGACATAAGTTGGTGAGGTGGAGGAACAATCACTGACTAGCCTGAAGCAGCCTCGGCAAGCCCCTCACTTTCTCTCCTCCAATATTCCAGTTATCAAATTAGCAAATTTAATTAGCGTTGTTAAAACAGCAACAATAAAGGGCGGCCACTTCACAAAGGCAGTGATGATGATGGGACTCTACGTAGACACGACAGCCGATAACGTTGAACGAAAGGTAAACAAAATGCATATGAGGGCTTGAGAGCTAGTTTTTTCAGGCAAACATGGCACCTTACCAAGTTCGAACGGATAAGCTTAGCATTAGGAGTGCCATCCATACTGCCAAAGCAAAACAGTACGTACCGCCTTCTCGTCTTCCTTCCCTCTTACCTACTTACTCATCTGCATACCTATGCACGCTTATTACCTAAGCTGCCACATCAGGCATGGTAATATTGGTGGAAGTCACCATGGCGGCAATCGACGCTTTCTTGAGGCCATACAGCTAGCAACTTTTGAAATGGCTTCCTGCAAGCCATTTAGTGCACCACTGCTAGGGACCAACCGGGGTCACAATGTTTCGCTTAAAGCACCTAATCAATTCTCTAGGAGGAGCTTTGTATATATCGCATGGCGTTGTGGCATTGTGGAATGCAATTCATCCTATAAAATGGACAGCATTGGGCGGATATGGTCTTTTGTCATTGAAAACGTGATAGGGCCTAGCATTAATGGCTGAAATCTAACGAAACGCGTTTGACCGTGATTCTTAGCTGACTTGCATTTGCCCCCCTGCAAAACCAAAATGGGTGCTTTTAAATGCTTGGGGAGTGCGATGATGCCTCACTCTTGACTGAGATTAAGAATTCTTGCATGGTTTCTTACTCAGCATGCTAATATGAGAGCTAATTTGATAAATGCAGATAAAAACATGGTGAAGGGAGAAACTGTGCTGTGGAACAAGAAACAGACTGCAGCGTCACTTCTAGGGCGAAAGTTGATCACCGTGACCCGTTGAGAAAGTAGAGAATGACGTGGCCCAAGTTTCACTTGTTGTGCAGCAGAATAAGTGAAAGTCCCCAGTGAGCGATGCAGCAGCTAATTCTCCTACCCACACCCAACTATTCAGTAGTCAGAGCATGACCAAGTTCGCATGAAATATATAAAAGTTAAACATCATATAAAGGAGGGTAAGAAAGCAATGGGTGCATAAAAATCTGCAGAACGATGACTGCGATAATGCAATAAAATCCACAGCTTTCCCAGCGACGAAGGCAAACGTTATCGCATGTCAATTAGCAGACCATTCTTCCAGCGGAACCACTGTAGAAGACCCTCTTTGCTACCAAGCTGGGAAAAGACTTAACACGAATCGCATTGCGTTTGTTCCACACATTCAAAAGACATCAGAATCCACTTGGTCTTACCCTTCTGAGCGAACTCTACTGCTCCTCTCTATTCAATCGTAAATGACTTGACCATCTTACGCCAACCGCTAGTAAGAAATCTCTGAGCAAATGGTAATCTGAGATTAGAGATGGCTTCACGATTGCAAATTTACAAAAAAGAAGGGATTGCGTGATCACGATTACTTTAACTTCACCACGGTAAAAAGGAAAATAGGAAATAATTGAATAGTTACCACAAATACCCCATCATTGTCCGTTAAACATTATGTGTCATAATAGCCTGGAGACAGACTGTTTGGGCTTATACCTATCGGCCTACTATGGCAACAGACGTCATGAGCAGCAATTGCGACAGATGATCAGCTTAGCTATCGGGTCACCAAACACTACGTTACTACCACCACCACCACAACCACCCTGGGTCTATGATACGCAGAACCTATACGTGTGCCACCATATCCTATTTTTCCTCTTTATTTAGGTTTTTGCTATTTACGTGTCAAGCATCCAAAGTTGACTTGCAATTCAAGCAATTTGGCGATTACGTTTATCTCACATCCCGTTTGACACAGGACTGAGGTGTGTATTGTCAACGGAAAGAACTAACTGACGGCTCACCAAATCACAGCATTTCTCGACGTGCTGAATACATCCCTATCATGTAGGAGGCAAACAGAAGTTGCTCAGAGCAACAACCACAGATGTAGATTAAGTTTCAGCAATGCTAAGCAGTGGACATCAAGTACAAGATCCTCCACCTTCGGAAACAAATGCGATTTAACCTATTGAGTCTAATATTGTCAGTGTGTGGAAATGTCTAACTTCATAGTTACGCATTGTATTTCTGAAGCTTAATACGTCATTGTTGAGGTTACTCCAAACTAACCATACAATTTAATGTAAGTTTCAAAGGCATAAATTCTACTGATTCAGTTATATTTGAGTGACCTATGGAGCAGCTTATTACAAATGCATCAGGGTTCTGGCGATGAGCAACAGTTGAGATTATGGTAATGCTATTTGAGCTCGCCTAGAATCCAAAAGGCGGACGAGTTCACTGCGACACACACGGTTATCTGTCCTATGATACATGACCTCTAAAACAGCAGTCAGCGTGCCCCCTTCCACAGCATAGATAAACCCTGCTGGCAATTAGTCAAGTGCTGAGTTCTTCTGCTTTCCGCTAATTTGCACGGCTCAGAAGATGACTGCTAGGCAGTCTCTCTTTCATCTTTTACAGTGGTCATTACCAGGCAGCCAATCCTCGAAAATCCGATTTGTCCTTCAAATCAATAAGCGACGCAGATTGAAACTGATTTACCGATGCCACTCCATAGCTTTTCATAACGGTGAGCCAAACGTCTCGCATCTCGATCAAAAGACTAGAGTAGCTCTTTGCTGCAAGCTCAGGAATAGCGGCACCATCAATTTGATTACCAGATGCGATTTAAATTGATCAGCGGAGGAGGGCTAAAGTCTAATTTAACCTTAATGCTACCTTAGAACAGGCTTAACTGGCTTCACCTGAAAACAATGTGCTGCGCTTTTTGAATTATTTGTTTAGATGCCTTGAAAACGAAACCATTGTCACTGAATGATTAGGCCTCCTTTGTGTGCGTGCGCCAACACTGCGTCCTCTGAATTGCAAGAGACAAAGGAAACTTTGTTTGCAGCCAACAAAAGCGGACTTACTTATCACCTGGAGATAAGTCAGTGGTGCTTATCTCGATGCAACCATTTCAGGTGTCCTTCCTTCAGACCAAAGCCTAGCCTATTCCTAAATTTGCAAACTTTCACAATCAGCTTGTGCACTCAACCTCTTGTCATACTGGTCCTCCACTGTCCAGAAAAGCGACCCATTTTAACCGTGAGCTAGAGAGAATTTGCTGCTATTTCTGCTGGAAAGATGAGTAAGCCATTTCGCATATACTGGTCTCTAATACTTCTGCTTACGCAAACTCAGAATATAGTTGGAGCTCCCTGTGGGTGAGTTATAGAAGAATTTGGTCGGATGCGACTTGCAGGGGTGCTTATCATTTCATTTTTGATGTAAAAATCCTTGACACAGCCCCACGTGATAACATCTTACCTAATACTTCCAACTCACTTGCCTCCTTCAGTCACGCCTCGTTTGTACCACACAATAATCGCAAAAGATACCTTATTCGTAGTTTTCAAACAGCATACTTTTGATACGAGCTTCAACTGGGATAGTTTTATTCGTTTTCAACCCGTCAAGCTAGCCCAATTCAGGTTTCACTAGCAATTAACCGGTGGATAGGCTGCTGGATGGTTGAGCACAAAAAGATGTAGAATGGATGAGGTCGGGAATGTTTAATAGATATATACAAATGCAAATGGATTGTTGTGGAATGGACGGAGTAAGAGCAGATGAAGGGATAATTTACTAAACATGGGGTGGTTCTGAAATTATTGGTAGGAAAAAGGATGGGTGACCGCTGGATGTCTTTACAACATTGTGACACAAAATGTTAGAATCGAGCAAACGAGCGAAAACTGGAACTCGTAGATGAGCGTAAATTGATATCGTGAAAATTGAGGATGGATTAAGAGTAGGAAATGTGGACTGGATTAGTTGTTGGAGCGTGATTGGGTGTGGGTGAGGGCAAGAAATATGAAGGTGAAGAATGTGACAAACAAGAGGCCAGGAGAGTTGTTAAATATTCTTCTGGTGCTATATTTTAAAAAGATGAGGAGGCACAACTCGGGTTTTGGCCTTTCTAATGTTTCTTGTGCCCACTTAACATAATTCGTGGAAAATGCTGGTGGATACTAAGGCCTGGAAGACCTCTTAGGCCGTATAAATAGCGCACGATGACGTGAGCCAGCGCTGCGACCAGGAATTAGGATCCATTACTGTCTTCCGCTACAAAGAAAAGAACAAACATTGTACTAATGGGCTTTCTAGTGACTTGGTCAATGTGGAGTCCTCCACCCGCCAACACTTTGCATGCTCCGTCTTAGCATGGGTGGCATTTATATTATTTCCTAGATTAAGCAGTTTAGTGGGGGTGTATATTTCATTTTACTTATTTCGGCCTTCATTTCCTTTATAAAATTGGGCCCTGACAAAAGTGATTATTCGGTGCAGGACAGCCGTCACCTTGCAAGAAGAAACATTACAAACAAGTGGTTGTACAATTGGGATGCAGACATTATTGCATCTCTTAATGGATTAAGAAGTAAAGCAGACGCGCCTGAGGCAATTTTATCTGCCTGATGCCTACTTCTTAAGAAACGAGTTTGAAGGGCGACACGATTGCCATGATGAGGTCACCACCATCATTAGCATCAGTTACTGCACATTAACCATCCAACTTTAGGCGCAAAGTGTAATCTCGCTTCTCCCTTTCACTCACCAAACATCAATCACACCACATCGGCAGCCAATCAGAGCATCAGGCGTTTCGCTGCACCTCCTATAAAAATGCTCCCGCAGCTCTCGTGTACGCGCACTCTCTCAACCACAATCATCGCTGACACAAAAACTGACCTGCATCAAAGTTCGATAGAATTGGCACTGCACAGACGCTAGAATATGCTAGACCAAAATGATGGAGAGGACAAGGGGCCAGTTTGGCAACTCGGGTTCCTTTTGCGATGGCTTCGATACCTGCTTGCCCAAGGCAAATGAATTGTGCATTAAAGCCAATGAAACATTTGCTACACATTGTGACTATTCTACCGAAATTAGCAAGAAATAGCGATTCTTGTGCATCTTACATGCGAATGCTGTGAATCCAGTATGGACTTAATGGTAGCAGAACCAAGGAACTGACTAAACATCCTTTACGAACAGCAGTTGTGGTAATGATTTTGGTGAAAAATGTCGCTGACGCATCACACTGTACCTTCTAGTTACCTCTCTCTCTGCACCCTTTTGCCTTCCTTAGGTTACCCTCTCGCCCTGCGATCAAAGAATCTACAAACAAAAGGATTGACTGCCTGGATCCATTGCTCATTTTGGCAAGTGTAATTTATGCAGAATGAGCGCATGAACCAGCTGACTCGGTGATATTTCCAAGCGTTCAGTGTGTTATATCAATGCAACTCTAGTTCTTGAAAGTAGGAATCTCAGTATTTTGAGGAAGCAGTCGCCTTCGGGTGAAAGGAATCACATGGATATAAAGGCCGCCCCTGTTCCCCCTAATAAGGTCTTCAAAGATCATTCCCAATCATGGGCAGGTGAGATAGGCTTACACGATACTCGTTTCAACTGCAAACAAAAGAGTTGACTGCTTGGTACTATCACTTACATAGGGAGGAACGGTTGATGCAGGCAGTGCACATGGAACAGTCGACCCGGAGACACTAGCAAGTCTTCTATGCGCCATGTCATCGTTACTCCAATTCTACCCAGAAGGACATCATTCCAAGCATGGCAGACCTTAATGAAGCAGTCGGTGTTGGTGAAAGAAAAATATTGAATGAAGAAGTTTTTCCGTTCTTTCTACCAAGCTCTTATGAGATGATTTTCCAGCACAAATATCACAAATCAGGCTTCACTGTGACTAGTTTTTGTTGTCTACTGATAACTTCTGTTCATTAGGGTGAGAAGGCTCCCATCAGCACATTAGGTTGCATTGCAGCCAAACTGAGCGAAAGCAGCAACATACAAAATTGAAGCTAAAAATCGTCACGTTGGTTGGAGGTCACATGCAACCGACGGATTTCTTCAGCCAAAGGCGGTGGCTGACTGATGAAACAGTCGCTCCGTCATTCCTAGAGGGGTTTTTCCTGTACATCGAAGCAGCAAGCGAGAATCCAAAGTCAACTACTATGTTTATTGTTAGCGAAACATCCTTCGCTTCACGCTGCTTCAGCTGGAGAGGCACCAATTCATCAACTTCAACAGTCTGTTTCTTATCGAAATTCATGGGGTGGTTGGAGGAAGTAAGGATTAAGGAAGTTGAAATTGGCGGACATTTTATAAATTTCCTTGCATGTTATTAAGCACGTGCCGAATTCTTGCAGTTTATTGACACTAGCCCGACACTTTGCACACCATATCTGTCGCAACAGTCTCGGAGTTGTCCACCTGTAAGTGATGCTTGCATCGAATAAGGCCGCTAGTGCGGAGGTTTCCAATTTGGAGAGCCAGAGTTACGGCCGAGAGGTCCGGTAAACTAATCACCAACCCCAACTTTTAATCCTCACTTCCTTAAACCATCCTATGCATTTGACGAGAAGCAGACAATCAGCGTTGACACATGGTTGCCTTTCGAGACAGAGCGAAGCAAAATGAAGGCAGGTCGTCAGTATTGGTACACAACAGGGGACGGAGGTGTGAATGTCCATTTGCTGATTTATGAGCCCATGCAAATGCGCCCATCTGACAGAAATATATGCGCGTTTGCAAGGAGGTGCTTTCGCCTATAAATCGAAAGACTGTCGGCGCAAATTCTGACCAGAAGTTGTCCTAATGATATGCACGAGCAATCGGCGACGTTGAGACCGTAGGCAAATTAACGTTGAGCACTAAATGTTTGTCAAATGACCAAGCTGAATGGTCCTCGTACCTTTTTGCACTAACTTCCATACGCCCACATGATGGGTTATTCTGGTTGCAGGCGCGCCGCTTTGACTCTCTACTGCCATTTTTTGTAGAGAAGCGTCCATCATAAGTGATGGGGAAGAGAATGCCAAGCAGTCTGCAGGTGAATCGGTTAAATACTCAGCAGAGATTCGGGCTCAGCATTTAATCGAGTGTCAGCAGAGTTCGTTTGAGTTGCTACTAGGTCAACACTGACAGTTGATTGGATGAACGATGCTGTAATCCCGTCTACTCTGCGATCTAGGCAAGCTTGACTAACGCTAGCTCTGGAGCAGCGTTTGGTTTTAGTAACTTTCACTCAGCTGGTCCTTTTGTCCACACATTGCAAACTGTGTTCACCTGCATCCATCCCTGGGTGTACATCACGCCGTATTTATATTGCGGTACATTGTGACATTCGGCAACATGTCACTAAGAAGCAAATATGGCCTGGCTGCTGTAATGCAGGGCTGAGTCGTACGGGCTAGGCATCTCGAATCTCTAACAGAGTCATCAAACAAACAGCTGCTTTTTTGTCTTAAGGCATCACGAACTTGACGCTCATTCATGTGCAGAGGAGGAGACCAAATCAGTAACCATGACCTCGTCCATAAAGATGCTTGGCATCGATCAATTAGGCCTACATTGACTGCCGATTGGGTGGTCGCAATAAGCGATGCCTTAAGCCTGTCCACTCTCTAGATACTTGACATGCACCATCACCGGTAGTCTCTGCAATAGACACGAAAATTGTCTTACCGAATCAAGGAGGGCGTTGATAAAGTCTAAAATGGGAGCTACTGTGTTGTACAAATCGATTACAACATAACGCTCTAATTTAATTGTAGCTAACAGTAAAATCTTTGCCTATGGAAACCAAATGCTCTCATAATTAAAGCAAAATAGAACAACGAAATGCGATCATGGCCATAGAAGAGGATGATCTGATCTCAGTTTGCAAATCACCATTGCTAGTCAGCGACTTTTGTCATCTCATTTGCTTGGTAATGCTTACCACTTGGCTACTTATTTAAAAAAACGGTCAGAGGATATTCTCTTGACGTTCCACTTAACTGGTTTGTTTAGGTGGACCTCTTTGTGCTCTACACATGATGTTAGTTACTTGACGTAAAATAGCACAGTTGGTTCTTGTATGACACATCCTGTACAGCGCTTGTAAGTAACATTTTGATGTGTAGGAGTGCCGTCACGTACCATTTGGTTTGACGCACATATGGACAGCCAGATGGACAGATTTGGAAGCGAAGGAACGTGGTTTGCGGCAGCATAATGATGGCTGCTTAAGGTCTTAGAAGAGGATCCGTACAGCCACCCATGATCGGCCTCTATATCATGCCTTTCATGCAGTCGTTTTTGTCAAAGAATGATGGCTCTCTAGTGCAAGATGGCCTCCAGATAGACTAGTAAGAAGGTGAGTTTGCAAATATCCTGGAAGATGTTAAGAACTACACCGCTAGGCAATGTCCAACCCAAAATGGTTGAATTTGCTTGAGGGTGAGGTTAAAAGCCGTTCCTATGGCTGCCCCGTTTCACATATCCTTCTGACTGCCATCACCAAGGCATTAGATGCTAATGGACTGCCACCGCCTAATAGCGAAGTGCGTCGTCCAAAAATGCCCTCAAAGTTAGTCCAGTCTGCTTTAAGCAGTTAGTATAAGCCGACGGGATGTGTGAGTCACGTATATTTGACGCTGATAATAAAGGCCAATATCCGCAAGAATCCTTCAATGGTAGATCTGCACTGGAGCGTTTGACAAATTCTTTTATTTAACGGCACTAGGAAGCGTGGAATCTAGTTAAAAATGACTTAGATTCAACCCTCCAGAGTGAAGAAAATTCGGCAAAGTATGGTTTGGGGATAGACACTCCATTTGCTCAACGAATTTCAGACAAATAAAATCAATCGAAATGGAGTGAAAGGCATTGCAAAATAAATAGCTCAGCACAGGAGCTTTTCAATTCCGCCATTAAACCTTCTTCATTTGCTGCCTCCATATATCCGCACCTGGCATAGGGGATTGAGTGTGGTCAAGGGAAGGACAGGTGGATGTCGCTGCATTCCAATCGCCGTCGTCCCTTGCACTAATGAGCGGAAGCCAAAATGTTAACATTCTCAAAGTTGACTTAGACACGGACTGCAGGCGGGGGTAGGGGATTGAAGCTGCGACATTTGTAACGCCATCCGCACCTATTCCCCATGTAAAGAGGAGAGGAGGAGGAGAATGTTCGTTTGGCGATGCTAGGCGAATGCGCATTGTTTTAAAGCAAAGTGTTATCCAAATTGAAGCACTGGAAGCCATGGCAAAAGCCAAGGTAGAGATTTGGAATGAAATATTCGACGTCTGAGCTTTTATTGTTGAAGTTGGCGTTGCTTTCTAGTGCGACTAGGTCCTTTACCCGATTTGGGTAGAACTACAATAGAAAGAATGACCTCGAGCTCACAATGTCCAGCATTGACGCTGATGCAGAAGTACAGATCGTGAGGATTGTAAAAACTGCTCCGCGAAGGTGACGTTCCTCAGCATAGCTAATGCGAACCAATTTAGGCCATCAAACTTGATCTCGAGATAATTCAAAACAACCGAACAGTAGCTTCTGAGTAAATAGTGCTATATGTGTGCGTTTCGATACAACTCCACGTCTATCGGATACAAAAGCTGATGTGGGATAAGACACTATCTTTGTATGGGCATCCACAACTACGGCACGACCGGATCGGGACATGCAAAATTAATGCCAGTGGAAAATCGGCAAACGCGACCCTCACATTTAGGGGCTCAGGTGGGAAAATCTGGCATGTAGGGCTAGAAGAGTGTAGCCTCTGTCCCAATTCTAGCTAAACACCGAACTAAAACCAATCAATTAAAGACTCCTCTGAAGGCGATAGAGTTGAAAGCGAAGCGAAGCTTGTCGGGCCTCTTCTCTATTTATATTGGAACTGTTTATTCTTTCCATGAACTTTAACCCTCAAAAAGTCCCTTCCCCTTGTTGTTGCATTACCGACTCACCAATCTTTCTAGTGGGATCGCGATACACTACTATGGGAAGCCTACATCAGTGTAAGCAATAGTGGATTTTCACCCATCGCTTCCACTGCACAACTGCATTTTTTCAGTCTTTCAACCCTTTTACCGCATTTCCAGTTCTGTACTAAACCACTCAAAGTAAAATACTCAACCGCTTTCCAGTTATGTTCTGCGACAGAGAGTTTTTTAATGCAGCGCTTTGGCGTTCCTGCTTTAACAAAACCTATTTAAGTCTTAAATAAAGGGAAATGCACTTATTAGAGAAGCGTATTTGGCCTGCTCACCGTATCACCTGATGCACTAAGTGATTATAATGCGTGGAATGCAGGCCACGACGAAATGTGTGGTTTCGTGGCACTGAATTGCCTTGTAGGCAGAAGAACTAGCACATGAACAGAAAGTCTGCTTAAATCAAAGGATCTGCATAAGATAATCGTACGCGTACTTCCTGTTAATGTTAAAAGCGGCATGAGAGTTGGCGCCACTGTCAGGAGTGATTTTAGGTCTACTGAGGAAGGTATTTGTAATAAGGCAGCAGTAAATGGTCTTTTATGCCCACAAGCTCAAAAATCTCGACATTCACTTTTGTAAAATCCTGTACTTTGTGGCTGTTTATGCTGAAACCTTAGAAATCGTGTTGTGCTCACCTAATACCGTCTTGACCGCTTGCATGTAATTGCGTTTATTGCACCCAAAATGTCCTACTGAGCACTTCAAGTCTAATGCCAGTTAAGCAATAATCGTCAAAAATTGATCGAAGTGACGATGCGGATCATTGTTGATGACTTTCGCACACGGTGTGCTCACTATGTTGTTCTCTTTGCTTAAATATCCCTTGTGCGATGTCTGTCTATTTATTATCCGCTTCAAAGGTCGACAAATTTTGGATAATTTATAATTGGCAGACGTGCCGATTGCTAAGCTGCTAGCAGTTGCAAGCAATGCTGAACCACGTAGGCAACTGTTCTCACCTTTTTGGCAGAGTACCGATTTCTCTATGTGGTCGAGGGGACAAGAGCTCCAAACTGCAGATGGCTGTCATTGTTGAACTTCACCGTCATATAGTTTGTAATGCCACGCCAACTCTTCTCCTTGATCACAACCGGACTGTCGCATGGTACTACCTCCGTAAAGCCGCACTGTCAAATGTCTTTCAGGAAACAGGAGAGCTTTACCCTTACCAAGAATGACAAGGGCAATCTTAACCAATGCCACAAAGTAAAGTCAAGGAAATTCCAAGTGGAATGAATTCAGCAAGTTAAATTTCTGACGTTTTGTACCCGTAGATTTATGCCCACAACCTCATCTCTTATAATCCGTGCAAAGAGACACTATCCTCAATTTGCTTCTTGTATTGCATGCAGTATCAAAAAAAGACATTTTGTCAAAATTTGGGGTCAAAGTCAAATTTTTGTTTCGTCGCTCAGGAAAGATAGCAGTTGGTTATTCGTTGCAGAAAGTGGAGTTTTCGGTCCATATAGCGTTCGAGCTAAATAGCAGCATAATTAATGCATTGCCAGTGATAGCGCTAACTTAAGACATCAGTATTTTAGCGAACAAGCAAATAGCATCTACCTATATGTTCAGAGTTGAAGTATTCGTTTTGTTTCATCAAGTTATATTCAAGCCTAAACAAAGTATTTTGGCACACATGAGTCATACCTCTAGTTGCAATGAATGGAAGATCTCCTTAGTTGTAGACAGGTGATGCACAGCCACCAACTCCAATCTTTTGTAGGCTGTTGAGTTTTTTTGCATGCTGGAGAATATAATAATAGTGCTAGCACGGCTGACATAAGTGACCGCGACTAATCATGGACGTGTCAATTAACAATTTAAATTGTGGCAGTTTTGGCTACATTCGATACAACAAGTAAGAGTTGGGTTCTATCACTCCTGCTTCGGTATAAACAAGCCTACATTGCATGCATTGTGGGCGCCATTAATTGCGTTGTTGTAAGCACGGCCTCGGCGGTGTTTTCTCTTTGCCACCAATAAAACGAATATCCCCACTGCTG
This sequence comes from Taenia solium, assembly GCA_001870725.1. Taxonomy (NCBI): domain Eukaryota; kingdom Metazoa; phylum Platyhelminthes; class Cestoda; order Cyclophyllidea; family Taeniidae; genus Taenia; species Taenia solium. The sequence goes on from MIEF01006442.1 coordinate 17,394, forward strand.
GGCACACGGCGACCACCATTGCGGCTTCTGCTCAGACTACCATTTCCACTTCTGCCCACATTGTGAACCCTTCACAAACGTACCCTATGGCGCCCACTTTCACGGATGCGAATATGGCCAACTTCCACAATGCATTGCTTTGCCCGTCTCTGCTTCCTTTCAAACTGCTTGTGTGCTGAGCTATGTCTCTAATTATTCCGCGTGGCGCTTGTGCGCATTATACTTTTAGCTCTGCATTCATGCTTACCAATCTCCAACAATGCTCTCGTGATTCCAACGCTTTCAGGTGATGTCTTAAGTGATGTTTAGCCTGCGAACTGCATGTGACTGACTTAGCTTCGTGTTTTGCACTTAAGTGTTATAGTTGGTGAGAATTCAAGCAAGCGTTTTATGAAGTAACCCACTGGCATCAAATGTTTTCTCGGCTGTTGGTGATTTGTCTTACCACCAACCATGCAGAGATTGGCCTTCAAAACATTCACTGCGTGGTGATGCGATGGCCAATCCAATAAGTGCGCCTGCAGGCACAATGATTTTGCTTTTCCAGTCGGCTGCATTACGCACCAGCCATATACACGGCCTTGTGGATATTGCTCCCAATGCTGTAACACTTTGTTCCTAACAACGAGACTTACGACACTTTCTCCGTCGTATTTGCGCAAGGTATGTCGCACACTGAGAACCTGCCTAAATATGATGTGGTCTCTGTCCAAGTTTGCCTTCCCGACTGAATATTGACCTTTTAGTTCCCCGAAAATCAGTGGGATTTAAAAGCGACATCCCGGCGCAACGAGCTTTTGAGAATTTTATGGTGGGCAATCACACCACAAATAGAATTGCACTACACACGTTTATAAAATTGGCCGTAGAGCTACTAGGTTTTTAGTCAACAATCTAATTTTGGTCACTTACATAGAAGATCCACATTTCTTTCTCTGGACCTTTTATTTTTTGAACTAATTCAGCAGACATAAACTAAAGAATTAAAGAATGTTTGCGGCGGCCATAACAATAACTAATAAATTTCCGTTTCTGAATTGAAAACCTCTGCGCATTTACCACCTTATATCGTATTATTGCTTTACCGAACGACCTGCATTTAATTTTCCCTTGTTCCGCTATGATGTGTGCATAAGACCACTGATAATGATTGCAAAATAGTACTGAGAACTCAGCACAGAAACACTCAACAGGCAGAGACGAGTCAAACTTAGCTGTGTTTAAGAGCGAACACGGGGTTTTGCGTGCGTGTAGAATGATGAATGCATACCATTTAATCGGTTGGTTTAGACCTAAAATCACTTGCAGAAAACATAGTCTTAAAGATTGCCAACTAATTCATTAATAGATGCAGCATGTAGCAACAAGTAAAATCTGTATTCGTGTTTGTGTCATCGATTTTATACTTTTTTGGGTCATCACATTGCAGCTTTTATGGTGCAGTTCTGGTTAGTTTGGCTTGGTTTTAGCCGTTCTTTACTGCATTTGTGTAGCCCGTTTATTCCATTTGCTTTTGAATGACACATAAAAGTCCATAAAATCAGATGTTAAGGAAAGAGGTTATTTTATTGGAATCTATAACTCCTTCCCGCGGCGAAGATGTCGCTGATTAGGGTGTGTGCTGACTTCGCAAATTGGATTCCCTCCCCCGATCCGATCTGTCTGAAGTCCATGTGTGGATTCGCAAAATAATATTTTGGAACACTTAAGCGTAGCAAATGTTTAAAGAAGTTTTTAATAATATTTCCTTCCTTTGAGTCTGAATATTTCACTTAGCACCCTCAAAGACGTAATGAAATTTATTTGCCGTCAGCTCTGGAGAACATTTATATCCCCTTCATTTGGTTTTAAAATGATGCATTTCGCGAATCACCTGAAGGTTTTGATGGCCAAATTACCCACTTATGATTGCAGACAAAGGAGGCGAAAAAGGAGCAGATAAGCTTTATTCGGAGCAGAAGGACGAAATTCAACTGACCAAATTAAGGAAACAGTACGTATAGTTATGCAAATGTTGAGCCAGTCTGTGCTCTCAACCAATCAAATCCTCAAAGAGAATCGGTTAATGAAAGGTGTTCGAGAATAACTGGTCTAATCATCATCTTTTAACAGTTTTATTGTGTCATTGCAACCTGGGTGAACGCGAGTGGTGATCTAGCCATGTTTGTATCCCCACACTTACAAATTGCCCCTATCTTTGTTTTACCTCTTTTATTTTCCTTACTTATGGACCATGCCACAAGTTGGTGCAGAGACTATCTGCTTTTGACCTAGTGCAGCGCATTTCCCACTAATTTTTGCATCTAATCCGCCTGCTTTGTTTTGGAAGAATTAAAAGTGAATGATCAATTGTGCCAAGTGGGAGAGTTGGACATGGGACTTTAATCAAAGGACTTGTTATTTGGTTGATGAAAGTTGTTTTTGCTACTTTTGCACTGTTGCACTACCAGAATCATATCATAATGGAAAAGAACTAACAGTTATGAGACGAAGGTTTTGGTTTTACTCAAGATCTCCTAACTTCTCTGTGCAAAAATGTGCATTTGTGATGGGCATGTAACGGCAAAATTTTGCCTCAAATTCTGGTGTATTCAAAGCTAATAGCACATGCGGAATAAACCGCGCCTATCTCGAGCATTGTTAAAGTCACCAAATGGTTTTGAGTTGTAAGTAGTAGAGTCTTAAGCTTGTCCAATGTGGATGTACTGTGGCAGGCTTAGCTGAACTAAGTTAGGTTTGATAGATCATGTATGGGCCAGACCACATTCGGGTTTC
>MIEF01006445.1:0-12673 GCA_001870725.1 Taenia solium
GAGCGTGAGGAGTGAGAGGCTGAGAGGGAGGAGGAGAACGGAAGAATGGGGAAAGAGGTGAAGAGGGAGAAAGAGCGTCACGTCATCAGCAGTGCTTACCAACATCTTGACGGCCATCCAAGGAAGATGCAAGACAGGTGCCGTTGACTCTTCACCACCACGATTGGCGGGCTTGTGTGGCACCGACCTCAATGCCAATGACCTCACCGACACAGCCACACCGACTCCATCAGACATTGATGGAGGAGGGAACGCTTGCTACTTACCACCTCAGCAAGCCAATTTGGTGAGATTGTCTCCTTCTCCTTCTTCTGGTTAATGCAGCATCTCCATCATGAGCAGGAGGAGGGTGTTAGGGACACACTTCAGTTGTTGTTGTTGCATTTGGCTCACCCGCTTGCACAGCCACCTGTTAGCGTAGCAGGAGGAGGAGATAGGAGATGGTGACGACCCATGCTTCTCCGGGGAAAGAAGGACCTGCGTCCCTCCGTCCGTACTTCCGTCCTACTCCTCCCCACTTCTTTTACCTCCCTTCCCTTTTTGGTGTTCGGTTAAGAAGCCGCGGTGCCAACAACAACACCCCGAAGTAGTCCGCCTGAGTCGACAATACCACTGCCCTGCCATTGCCAGCGTCGTCCTTCCCCACGGGTCTTGTCTCCTCGTTCTTCACTTCTTTCTTCGTTCCGCCACTTCGCCACCCCCTTCCCTCTCCCTCCTTCTTCTTCGAGTAGCTCTCTGCCTTCCACCTCCTCTCCCCTTCCTATCCACACCACTTCCTTCCTTCCTTTCTCTCTCCCGCTTTCTCCCATTCGAGTTCATCTGCGCCTTCAGCTATGGCATTGATCACTACCACTGCTGCTGTCACCGCCCTGGGCTCCTTCCATTTCCTCGCTCTTCTATGCAAAACGACGACTTGGAGCATGTTAGAATCGCACAAATGTAAGATCAGATGTGACTGACGAGTTCCTCCTCACTCCTCCCCACTTACCGACTCCTTCCACATAAGCATCTCCCTGAACTGACCTGTTGTGGCACACTCCCCCCCTCCAGCTTCTTCGGCAACTCTCTCCTTAACTTTGGCCAAAAAGACCTTTTTATTAGCTTGAGCACCTACATACTTTGCCATCAGCGGGACGGCGGTGCTAATTTGTAGTGAGTCGTATTAGTAGTAGCAACAGCAGAGGTAGGTTGGGAGGCACCGCCATTGAGGAGTCATGAACAGGCCCGTCCAAGTGGTACTACTACGAGACTTCCTCCTCTCCTCCTACTTACCATTGCCAAACCAACACATCTACTTCCCTGTTGGCTTGAGTTCCTTCAACCAGCAAGGAGGGTGTCAACAACATTCATAAAATGTGACCCAAGAAAGCTAAAAGAAGGAAACATTTTCACCTTCACATCTGTGGAGACAAAGTGCGCCACAATAGAACATCATCTTCCGCGCTAATCCATATGTGCATACCGCGGTGCCCCACCCAGCCTTTCCCTACTGCTAACCCACCATCGAGAAAGACGAAAGGAAGGAGACATAATTGTAATAATGATGCTAGTCGTGCAGAAGACACATCCATTCCACGTATGCCAACACACTTCACTCAACAAATCACCAACACGTTGTATAACCTCTTCGTTTCCTCCCGCTCCCAGCGCCCTCCTCCATGCAGCCAGCCTATCCCTCCTCATAGCGGAGAGAGGGGCAATAGGGTGACAAGGCGGGCAGATGGGGTGCGCAGCCAAGTGTGCGGCCCATGTTGCATCGCCAATCAATATAAACGGCTTGACACAACTTCGGAGCCAAAGGGGAGGAGGAAATTGGCCAAAAAATGGCCACTATTCTTCTCCTCCTCCTCCTTCTTCTCAATCCACCAACTCACCCATTTCCAATAACATCCAACGTCGTAGCAGGCGATCAAGTGAATCATAATACAGTCCACTCATGGTCGGCCCTAATTTGGCAGGAGCGATGAGGTAATGCTGGGTGTAATAAACCAGCTATCCAAAGGCTCCGAAGTCATGACGGAGGCGAGATTCGCATTTATCACTGCCAGGCAAGGCTACCGTGCTTGCCAAACAAGTGCTCCACCAAATGGTGATGAAGATGATAAATGACACTCGTCGAAGTCAGGATCCACTACGCCTGCAACAGCAAGAAGAAGAGGAAAGAGAAGTAGAGCCAAGTATATGGTACATTCCCAACTGCATTCAACATAGTCCACCTCACTCATCCTTTTCCATCGTCATTACAATATCCAGCCACTCAGTACAATGCCAAAATTATTCTACTTAATAAGGTGGAGTTCTTTTCCGGTTCGAAGATAGACGAAATAACGAGCGTGACTAAGTGGAGAAGTGGACTTATTAGTGGACAAGTAAGGAATGACAGCCAAGTATTTAGTAAGCATGAGAGGCCTCCCAGTAAATTCGACTTCATCAATCAAATGCATCATCACTGTACTTTGACAAAACATTTACCTACCGCCAAAAAGTCTCGCCTAGTCTCCAGAGGTATGTTGCAGCGACAAATAAACGCAACTAGGCGTTGCAGGCGGAAGAGTAAAGCACGTCTTTACGGTCATCCCATTCAGCTTTGCCACCTACTTTAGCAAAAATAACGAACGACACCCAAGTATTTTTACCGCTGCAAATCTTCTCAATGATTCGAACAACAACATTAATTTAACTCCGTCATTATTAAGGTAGCAGGCCAGTTAGCCAACCATCAAAGCAGTCTTAACTAAACAGTAGCAATCAGGCTCCGCCGCAACAGCTTCAACAAGAGGGGCGAAGGAGAAGGAGAGCCAAGCATGTGATAGATTCCCGACCCCATCCAACTAGTTGGACCTCATCCCAATCCCTCCTATTCAACTACCTAACCACTCAATGCAGTACCAGAGCAATTTTGCCTACCATCTCAAGCACTGCTTAGAAAAGAAAAATAAACATGCTGAGGTTTCGTGCCTGCAGAACACAGTTACTCTGGTTGGGGAAATGGATAAACAGCATGTTTATCAATAAAAGGTACGCATTTGTGATAAGATAGCACCGTGAACCTAATGAAGCTAAAACCCCCTTCGCCAAATTGAGCCTCATTACTTACAACCCATCGCCATTAGTAATGTGACAGACCATTTACCAAACTGCCTGAAATATATTTGTTAGAAACTGTAAGTGTTGTGCAGCAGAAAACTAACCTGACTAGGCATTGTAGTTGGAAAACAAACAGTCCCAGCAAACACAACTGCAGTCATATCTTCAACGTTTATTCTAGCAAATAAGCACATGAAGGAAATGGATAACCGAGTACGTGCATGTGAATGAGGAACACAATGAAGCACTTAAATACAATCCAATCTTACCTGAGAAGTGTGTGCGAAGTGATGGCGAAGGCGAGATTCGCATTCATTGCTGCAGCCACTTCTTTTCCAACGTTTATTCTAGCAAGAAAACAGATAAAGAAAATGGACAGTAAGGCTTATAAATATGATGGATACCCATTAGTAAGAAAATAATTACAACATACCAGGCATTAAATCTAAAATCCTCCTGACAAAATTACGTCTAGTCAAAAGCCGCAGTCACCAAGGGGCAAACTAATCACAAATTGCCAAAATAATCTTAATTTAACCCTTAATGCATTGGACTACAAAAAGGAGCGTGAGTAGGCATCGCAGTTAAAGCCTTTGCGCGTACCTTATCAAAAATACAAGCCCCTTCATCGTATTAGGCCTCATTAATCAAAGCTTGCCCTTACTGAAAGGGCAGACCACTTAGAGACAGCCGGAACATTCTTATTTAATCGCTACAGACACTGTGCAGTGAGCAAATCAACCTGATCGGGCAGTGCGAATCAAAAAAAACAAAAAAGTCCCCACAGCAACCGCATCTATTCCTTTAACGTTTAGTCTAGCACATAAACGGATGGGGAGGACGGATAACTAAATGTGTATACACACATAATGGGCACTTGATCGCAAGAAAGTACTAAATCAATGCCAAGTACTTAGTAAGGCTATAAATCTTCCCTGCAACATATAATCAGACTGCTATGTAAAAGTCTACCTGTCGCATCGCTTTGGTAAGAATTGGCCACTAATTAAAAGACGTGCCTACCCAGGCACCAGATGCCACGTGAATTTTCCATCAATTTGGGAGTTGTACGGTGAGACGAGTAGGAAGATCTTGATGCGTTCGGTTCACCTGGTCTAGAACTGCCATTTATGAAAACAGGGTACCAAATGGCCGCAGCCATCGTTACATGTCGATCAGCTACTTAAGCGTTAAAAGATCTGTGGTCTACATCCTAGTGACAAGAATGTGGAAGCACAGAGGAAAGGATGCTGGAATTTGGTATATCAACAGTGTGGTATGCATAGCGAGTACAAAGATGGGGTGCATAGTTGCACAAAACAATCTCCCTTTGCTCTAACGGATAAAAATTAAAATAAAAATGTCAGTTGGTGGCAGCAATTGTCAGAGCGGATGCAATTTGTGTATGTTTTGTGTGTATGTCTTGATCTGAGTTCGACTCGCGCCACACGCAGGCGTCTCCTCTACTTCCCTCTTCATTCACACATCCGTTTGCAACGCTAATTTGTTCCGCCTTTATAATCAACAAAGAGGACCCATACAGAAAAGGTTCTTCATTTGGAGAAGGAATATGCTCTTTTACCAAATTTGTAGCTTTTGGTAAAAGTCAGCTTAGGTTCAAACTTCGGCAGACTAAGCCACTTGGGTGACTCAAATAGACAGTCGACACAATGAAAACAATCGAATCTATTCATAGCTCCTGACCAGTAACAAGCATGATGTTCGCTGCAATGCCTTCAAAATTTTCCCTGATTTACGGTACTTTAATTACTTTTACATAGTGCACATCGAATTTTCTTGTTTGTACCAGAAAAGAACAGGGGTGGGAAGTGGAGGAGGAGGCGGTGGTGTGGATGGAGCAAAGGATATTTGCGCTGAAAAGAGGAGAAGGAGAAAGTCAAAGGACTGCTAGAAAAAGGAGAAGGAGTGGGAGCGTGAGTGGGAGCGTGAGGAGTGAGAGGCTGAGAGGGAGGAGGAGAACGGAAGAATGGGGAAAGAGGTGAAGAGGGAGAAAGAGCGTCACGTCATCAGCAGTGCTTACCAACATCTTGACGGCCATCCAAGGAAGCTGCATGGCAGGTGCCGTTGACTCTTCACCACCTCGATTGGCGGACTTGTGTGGCACCGACCTCAATGCCGATGACTTCACCGACACAGCCACACCGACTCAATCAGACACTGATGGAGGAGGGAACGCTTGCTACTTACCACCTCAGCAAGCCAATTTGGTGAGATTGTCTTCTTCTTCTTCTGGTTAATGCAGCATCTCCATCATGAGCAGGAGGAGGGTGTTAGGGACACACTTCAGTTGTTGTTGTTGCATTTGGCGCACCTGCTTGCACAGCCATCGGTTAGCGTAGCAGGAGGAGGAGATAGGAGATGGTGACGACCCATGCTTCTCCGGGGAAAGAAGGACCTGCGTCCCTCCGTCCGTACTTCCGTCCTACTCCTCCCCACTTCTTTTACCTCCCTTCCCTTTTTAGTGTTCGGTTAAGAAGCCGCGGTGCCAACAACAACACCCCGAAGTAGTCCGCCTGAGTCGACAATACCACTGCCCTGCCGTCGCCAGCGTCGTCCTTCCCCACGGGTCTTGTCTCCTCGTTCTTCACTTCTTTCTTCGTCCCGCCACTTCGCCACCCCCTTCCCCTCCCTCCTTCTTCTTCGAGTAGCTCTCTGCCTTCCACCTCCTCTCCCCTTCCTATCCACACCACTTCCTTCCTTCCTTTCTCCCTCTCGCTTTCTCCCATTCGCGTTCATCTGCGCCTTCAGCTACGGCATTGATCACTACCGCTGCTTCTGTCACCGCCCTGGGCTCCTTCCATTTTCTCGCTCCTCTATGCAAAACGACGACTTGGAGCATGTTAGAATCGCACCAATGTAAGATCAGATGCGACTGACGAGTCCCTCCTCACTTCTTCCACATGAGCATCTCCCTGAACTGACCTGTTGTGGCACACTCCCCCCTCCAGCTTCTTCGGCAACCCTCTCCTTAACTTTGGCCGAAAAGACTTTTTATTAGCTGGAGCACCTACATACTTAGCCATCAGCGGGACGGCGGCGCTAATTCGTAGTGAGTTTTATTAGTAGTAGCAACAGCAGAGGTAGGATGGGAGGCACCACCATTGAGGAGTCATGAACAGGCCCGTCCAAGTAGTACTATGACGAGACCTCCTCCTCTCCCCCTACTTACCATTGCCAAACCAACACATCTACTTCCCTGTTGGCTTGAGTTCCTTCAACCAGCAAGGGGGTGTCAACAACATTCATAAAATGTGACCTAACAAAGCTAAAAGAAGGAAACATTTTTACCTTCACATCTGTGGAGACAAAGTGCGCCACAATAGAACATCATCTTCCGCGCTAATCCATGTGTGCATACCGCAGTGCCCCACCCAGCCTTTCCCTACTACTAACCTACCCACCCACCCACCATCGGGAAAGACGAAAGGAAGGAGACATTAGTAGCAGTAGTAGTGGCATTAGTTGTGCAGAAGACGTATCTATTCCACGTATGCCAACACACTTCACTCAACAAACCACCAACACGTTGCATAACCTCCTCGTTTCCTCCCGCTCCCAGCGCCCTCCTCCATGCAGCCAGCCTATCCCTCCTCATAGCGGAGAGAGGGGCAACAGTGTGACAAGGCAGGCAGATGGGGTACGCAGCCAAGTGTGCAGCCCATGTCGCATCGCCAATCAGCATAAACGGCTTGACACAACTTCGGAGCCAAAGGAGAGGAGAAAATTGACTGAAATATGGCCACTATTCTTCTTCTCCTCCCCCTTCTTCTCAATCCACCAACTCATCCATTTCCAATAACATCCAACGTCGTAGCAGGCGATCAAGTGAATCATACTACAATCCACGCATGGTCAGTCCTGATTTGGCAGGAGGGATGGGGGAATGCTGGGTGTAATAAACCAGCTATCCAAAGGCTCCGAAGTCATGACGGAGGTGAGATTCGCATTTATCACTGCCAGGCAAGGCTACCGTGCTTGCCAAACAAGTGCTCCACCAAATGGTGATGAAGATGATAAATGACACTCGTCGAAGTCAGGATCCACTACGCCTGCAACAGCAAGAAGAAGAGGAAAGAGAAGTAGAGAAAGCATATGGTACATTCCCAACTGCATTCAACAAAGAAAAAGAGAAGTAGAGCCAAGTATATGGTACATTCCCAACTGCATTCAACAAAGTCTACCTCACTCATCCTTTTCCATCGTCATTACAATATCCAGCCACTCAATACAATGTCAAAATCATTCTACTTAATAAGATGGGGTTCTTTTCCAGTTCAAATATAAACGAAATAACGAGTGTGACTAAGTGGGGAAGTGGACTTATTAGTGGACAAGTAAGGAATGACAACCAAGTATTTGGTAAGCATGAAAGGCCTCCCAGTAAATTCGACTTCATCAATCAAAATGCATCATCACTGTACTTTGACAAAACATTTACCTACCGCCAAAAAGGCTTGCCTAGTCTCCAGAGGTATGTTGCAGCGACAAATAAACGCAACTTAGCGATAAATAAATGCAACTAGGCGTTGCAGGCGGAAGCGAGGAACACATCTTCACGGTCATCCCATTCAGCTTTGCCACCTGCTTTAGCAAAAATAACTAATGATACCCAAGTATTTTTATCGTTTCAAATCTTCTCAATGATTCGAAAAACAACATTGATCTAACTCCGTCATTATTAAGGTGGCAGGCCAGTTAGCCAACCATCAAAGCAGTCTCAACTAAACAGTAGCAATCAGGCCCCGCCGCAACGGCTTCAACAAGAGGAGCGAAAGAGAAGGAGAGCCAAGCATGTGATAGATTCCCGACCCCACCCAACTAGTTGGACCTCACTAATCCCAATCCCTCCTATTCAACTACCTAACCACTCAATGCAGTACCAGAGCAAGCACTGCTTAGAAAAGAAAAATAAACATGCTGAGGTTTCGTGCCTGCAAAACACAGTAACCCTGGTTGGGAAAATGGATAAACAGCATGTTTACCAACAAAAGGTACGCATTTGTGATAAGATAGCACCGAGAACCTAATGAAGCTAAAACGCCTTTTGCCAAATTAGGCCTCATTAATTACAGTCTATCGCCATTAATAATAGGGCAGACCATTTGCCAAACTGCCGGAAGAATATTTGTTATAAACTGCAAGTGTTATGCGGCAGAATACTAACCTGACTAGGCACTGTAGTCGGAAAATAAGAAGTTCCGACAAGCACAACTGCAGTCATATCTTCAACGTCTATTCTAGCAAATAAGTGCATGAAGGAAATGGATAACCAAGTACGTGTGCGTGAAAAAGGAACACAATGAAGCACTTATATACAACCTAACCTTATCCGAGGAATGTCTGTGAACTGATAGCGGAGGCGAGATTCGCATTCATTGATGCAGCTACTTCTTCTCCAACATTTGTTCTGGCACGAAAACAGACAAAGAAATTGAACAGCAAGGCCTGCAAATGTGGTGGATACCTATTAGTAAGAAAATAATTACCGTGCACCAGGTATTGAATCTAAAATCCTCCTGACAGAATTGCATCTCATTAATCAAAGGCCACCGTTATCAAGGGGCAAACCAATCACAAATTATAAAAAATCTTAATTTAACGCTTAATGTATTGGACTACAAACGCTAGCTAAAATAAACTGCTCTCTACTCATTTATCGAAATGTGCCGCCTTGAATACCCAGGCACGCCCATTTTCTGACTGCTCAGCGATCAACATTCTCGTCTAAAGTGTATTTTAGCCGTCATTAGACAAGGTCTTAGAATTTTAGTTGTCTTAGTTTTGCGTTACGTTGACGGCGTCACAGTATAAACTGATAAGCCGACTTGGTTCTCTAAGTATAAAGTAGAATCTGAAGTATGAAGAACGCGCAGCAGCTATATGGGGCGATTGACGTCTCCACTGGCGAGCAGTCATCCACCACCGGGAATGATGAGGCGACGGTAAATGCTCCCCTTCAAACCTTATTTGCTTTAAAGCGTGGGTAGAGTCCCTGTTTACTGTAGGTACTTTCCCCATTCCGGATAAATCAGCTAGAAATCCAAAAGAACACTTGGTCATTTATATAGAAGCTAACAGCCGCATATTGCTGGTGGAGTAGTCACGTAGTGCCTGCTATGGAAGTAGGCGGAGGTGCGTAAATCAACTAAACATTGCACTTTTCTCATTGTACCAAAATAATTTTACGATCGCAATCGATGAAAATTGCATGGAAATTGCTGAAATGGCACTGGCTCAAACGTGGATCACTTGTGGCTCTGCATGTCTTAAGGCCAATTCTGACGCATCGTACCTCCAACCCATCATATGACTTAATGTGTTCAAGCCTTCCAGACGGGCAGCAAGGTAGTGCACTGATTAACGTCCTCAACGAAGTTAATTTAGCTAGCGAAATCGGGGACCGCAAATGTAACGGGAGGAAAATAAGTCTTTTAAGAAAGCAATTTGTGCTAAGACTTCAGCCAGAGTCTGTCTTTATATTTGTTTGCTATTTGTTCTGTCTCCATTTAGGCGCGACAACCTGACAGATTTGGCAAAAACGGCACCCGCTTGATCAATCGCGCTGCCTTTGACGCACCGATTGCTTCCTTTCCGTCCAGGATTGCGCGGATCGAATGGGCCAGTGAGAGCAGTTGCACCTCCATGGAGGGAGAGAAGTTAGCGGGGATGCAAGAGGTGGTGAAGAATTAAAATAATTGGTCCAGAAATGCGATTAGGCTATTAATAGTTCCTCCAACCCATCGAATTCTAGGTAAGCTGCATGACAGGAAGGAATGAATTGGTGGACATATTTCATACCTTTTTATTCGGAGTACTATTAGAAGTACTATTCAAGATAAAAATTTCTAAAAAAATTACAACAAATGATATTAAGTTACCTGTGGATTGCAAGAAACACAACAGAGTAGTATTCCTAAATCTAGACTTATTTTTCTTTGCAATGACTGGGCGAGGTTTCAACGCCATTCACACTCGATCATTTTTGTCCGATGCAGCCTTGGCCTTAATATTGCAAGTAAGGTATGTTTATCATTCAGATTGCGCAAAATCAAGCATTGAGACTTCAAAATGTGACCATTGGACGCCAAACACTCTTGATCACGCGAATTCTGAGGTTGCAAAGTGTTTGGCTCAGTCTGATCCAAATTAGCGGCTCTTTTTACTCCAAGTGGGCGAGATTGCGCAACTCCATGGTTTTACAAGTGTCTGGATAAAAGATGTTACAAAACGTGTGATCTGATGAGGTTTCAATTTTCATGCATCGAAGACTGCAATAAGAGGTGAGGTGGTAAGTAGACCGGCTGGTACACGCCGCACATTTTCTACCACTAATTCGAGTAGGGCATGGTGAGTAGCCAACGATTTGTTTACTTTGCACTTTTCACAGCCCATTATAAGTAAATAAATTGGCAGAGCTTTATTTCCACCCATGTGAACCCAAAAATAGAGAATATCGTTTAGCATCGTCACTTTGTGAATTTAGCTGTTTGGCTCCATCAAGAGTTAAATCCATACCTAAACTGGGTATTTCAACCGCAAATTAATGGCAACATGTAAGATCAGTTGCACGAAAAATTCTATTAAACGAAAACACGTTTAGACAGATGGGTCTCCGTGGTGTGGGCAACGCAGTGACGAGGTCATGACGGCATTCATGGGTTTGTCACCCCACCATCACTGAGTTTTAAATTCTTTTTAATGCAGGTGGAGAGTATGAGTAGTCCCTAGAATAATCAGTCGCTCAATTTCGAACTAATGTTAGAATCTGCCAGTGGGTGCATGCCGAGCTCTCCCGATTCACTGCCAGGTGGTACCGCATTCGTGCCCAACTCATAAGTGGTGGAGCACTCAATCCAGTCGTCATGCAAAACTTCATCAGACGTATGCCTCAGTGGCCGCAAGGGTAAATGAATCATTTGCTGGTCCGAATTGGGCCGTACGTACAGCGATGTTTGCAAATGGGCATCGTAGACACCGCAGCGACATGTCCACAGATGTAAATTCATCTACGATCTATTCGAGCACAGGATAAACTTGCAGACATAATCCCGTAGTTCTACTGGTGGACAGCAGGACGCCCCTTTTACTTACATCAAATAGTTTGTATCGTGTAACGCGCTCTGATCCGCATAGCTAGTTCTCCAGCTTTACTCATCACATGTTGACTCCACGAGTTGTGAACATGTTAAAGGGTGCGGTAAAACAACCCTGAGGACATCGGCATTGAAAACTTACACACCGAAGTCTGAACTCACCCCAAAGTTCAACTTTGCTACAGGCAAGTGAAATCTTTGCGCATGTTGTATTTGATTCCGTCAAGCCATTCACTACAAACGCGCCTGTTGAATCATAGAAGTTTATAAGCTCTTTTCGCAAGCATTTTTCCGCCGCTGGTGTAGGTGTGTGGATACGTCTCACTTCTACTCGTGTTTCCATGTTTCCATTTGATTCTACTTCTTGTCAGTTACCCAGGAAGTTTTCGGAGAAGGACACATATTTGCGCTGTGAATCTGGCTTCGGTGCTTTATGTTGGCGGGTTTAGGTTTACACTTTGCCTTTAACTCGTGCTTGTAAAGGGATGTATGCATTAAGAAGCTGTAAAGGAATGCACTAAATGGACACCCACGGCCATCGGTTTGATTTCAGTCGATTTAACCACATCCTCACCCTAGTAGAGATTGCCTCCGAAAGGGGCTTTTGACTTATCAATTAAAATGTATTCACGTGGGCTCGCATTTGGCAGTATCTCGCACCTGGGACAATGAAGTCCCAAGAGTTGGGCTGGTTGCTTATTTTTATCAAAGCAGCGGATGTGAGCATATTTTCATTAAGGTACTCCACAAATTTCTGATTTATCAGACCTAAAATCCGGAAAAACTGCTAAATATTAGGAGAAATTGCTGCCTACCTAAAATGCAACAATTGACGGAAACATCAACTTTCACAACAAATCGTCTTGCCAATGATTTGTTTCGCATCTTATGCAAACAATTCTCCCTACGGTCCACTCTTGCCGAAGCGACTTATTACTGACGCATGTATTTAGCAAAATAGACAAACTTGGCGCAAGCGTGAGAAATAACTTGCAGTGAATGTTTTTGATCAGCAGAGGTGGGGTTGGCATGTGACGCAAACCGATATAGCAGTGGCGAAATTGGACACATTGTGGCGGTGTGTAGCTCTTTTGGGTGCAGTAACTATAGTGTGAGCTACTTCCTCAGTTATTGCGAATTTCACGGCAAGACGGCAACTCTAGTCAAAGGTCCTCTATTTTACGGTATCTGTTTAGTGCAGCATAATTTTCACCAAAAGTGCGAAGCGTAATGTTTATGCCACTCAATGAAGTTAGCATCTCGTTACTTGTCACTAAGGTAGGGAAGCTATGAGCCTATTTCTAGACGAGAGAAATAGAAATTGAGGAACGGAATGGCCAAATGGGGTACAAATCTAAATCTCATCGAGATCTGAGAAAGGAAACATGTATCGGAGATGGTGGCGGCCACGGTAGAGGAGGGAGAATCGAAGGTGGGAGAATCTGAGCGTGAGAGTGAGCATGCGGCGGAGT
>MIEF01006450.1:0-12314 GCA_001870725.1 Taenia solium
CGTCCACGATTTGGCTCTGGCAATGCATTTCACTAAACCCATGGTAACTGATGATACGTGGTTGAGGATGGTGCAGTACAAGCTGAATCTCACATTCGAGAGTTTAAAAGGCATGTTCCGCGAAAGTCTGCGCATTCCTAAAGATGTGAATTGTTCCGATATCTTCTTCGCTCTCCTTAGCGAATTCGAACAGCGCAAGTGTGCACTGCAGCAAGAATCTTAAAACCTTGCTTACAATAATTTTAATAAACATCTAAGCAAAAATACCCTTACTTTAAAACCAGATATCCGCACTGTCTGCCAAGCAGAATTCAACGTCAAGAGGTGAACAGTTTTCAAACACCTCGCTTTAGTTTGAATTATCCAATGAACTTCGAGCTGAATATCTCTCTTCGCTATCATTGGCTTGTCACTTATCTTGTCATGTGTTTGAGCTTTAATCCCCAAATCTCGCTTTAGCAGCTCAAAGAACTGCCATCCTATCCAAGAACTTTGTTTCGGTTAGGAAAGCATTTCAGTCTTGATGAAGTTGCTCTACTTCTCCTGCTAGATAAATGTCGCCCTACGAATTTTCCTCCTGAAGTTCGGTCATGGAATCCACTACTTAGACATTGTCGTACCGATGTTCAGGCTCTGCTTTATTTCTTCTAAACAAAATGGCCAAATGCTTCCTATTTGGATATTGACACACAAAACTGCGACCCACAAATTGACGTTGAATGTGTAGCAGTGGTGCTGACTTGTAACACAGCAAAACTTAGTATTGAGCAGTCAGCAGTTTAACTGCTGCTGGCTCATTGCCAGATTCAGCAATTCAACTGGCGGACTCCATTTAATCACACTGTCACGTTTTGCCCCATTTCTATCAGCTGGAGCTTCAATGAAACAGCACACTGGCCTCTTCATGCGTTTACAACTGTACACGCCAACTCAGGTCTTTGGGTTATTGTCACACGGTGCCCGTCTGCAGCTAAAGAATTACGTTCATTCACGCAGCAAAGGTGGGTTACTAAAACAATTACACCAAAAGCAGATGTATTCCTCAAACCAGCACCAAGCCCACTCTCTCTATTCTCCTCATAACCATCCCCGTAGGCAGACTGCGTCCTAACTTCGAAGAATCATTGCCATCACATAAACCAGCCTCCGTAGATCAGCATGACAATCAAGGCTGGAGAAATCAGAACTATTTTCTTCACTAGGAACAATTAAGAGTGAATGCAGGACGTATCTATAAAGATCACCGCATGTTCCTTCTCCCACTTAACCAATCTCCCAGAACCTGACCATCCAAAATCGTCGGAGGTGGGGTCCTTACGCTTGAGGACATTGATCGCGTCTACAATGGCAACGATCTAGAGTTTCGCGAGCTCATTGTACCTAAATTCATTACAGGTTTATTGTATTGTGGTTTCGAAACCCTGACTAATTATTTCACGTTAGCACGTTGCGGCTTTCATTGGAGAGTTGGAGTTTAGGCAGAAAACGTTAGTCATGCATGCCTTTGGCTTTCACCCATTGTTTATCAAAAATGACGCGAATTAGAGGTAAAGAATTCGGGAATTTTAATTTTTTATAGGTATAAATAAGGCTAACTGAGAAGCTTGTTATTTCAACAAGTGTGTTGATAGTCCTCAAATCGAAGGAGTTTTCAGTTAAGAGGCTTTTTTGAATATCCAGGAGAAAACATGAAATTAAATGAGGTTCGTTCAATTTCTTCCAAAACAATGCATACCCAGGCCTATTCCAGACCACCATGTGTTTGAACGATTCTGCCTAGAGAACACGAAACAATACCTAAGAATAGGTCAAATTTAACAGCGATTAAAATAGTATTTTGTCACGACTAGCATGAATGCTAAAATAAGCTACCGGTCCAATTTAAGCTTAATGTAGGCATTCTCATCTCAATCGGGTGAGAGGCTATAAAATTATGGCAGAGTCAATATCATCAGCAATTGCATGCAGTGCTAGTTGAGGGGAGAATTTTTTTAGAGACCGTTGGTGTGGGAGTGAATTGGCAGACCGTTTTTGCTTTTTGGGTCTCAATGCTTTAGTCTACAAGATGAGTTTTACTTTCGATTCCTTAATATTTTGAGCTTTCCATTGGCAAGTGGAGCGATTCCACAAAAAGTTGTTAGACCAGCCAAGAATGTTTGGCATCTGGCGAGTTTTAGTCCACGCTGGACAACGGGTGATAAATTTAACAGTGTCCCACTTGTTGTCTAAAACCTGATAGACAATCAAAATCTGCGCTTTGAGCATTTGTCTAATGCATTTAGCCGTTCAGAAAAGATGTTATTAAGGTAAGCCGCGTATGTGTTTGTGGGAGTGTGATTGTGGGTTTGGGTGTGCATCATTTAGAAACCATGTCAAGGCCATCGCACATGTGTCCAAAATGTATTTCACGTGTTTTTACTCAAATATTTGAGTGCTTAATGTTAAAAGGGCGGATAAAACACCTAGGAAAGGTGGCAAAATTAACTTCCGCAATTTCAACAAGATATGATACTAGTGCTAGCTGTGAGATAAGTTAACAGAACAAGCAAAACTGATCTTAAGACTTGCCAAAATGGTACTTTTATCTGGTGATTGCATGTTGTCAGAGACCTCGATGTTTCAGGTATTGTTATGAATGAGTCACGAGTACTAGTTGCAGTCTCAACGGCATGTAAAATGCTTCGTATTTTAGTTGATACTGAGCAATAAGTCATGCTTCAATGACTTCTGTTATAACAGGCTTCAGTGGACAGTGAAGTGCCAACTTGACAGATCGACTATCTGATCTTGCCTGTTGCTAGAAAATGATGTTGGACGCGTCCAAACAAACAAATCTTCCGATCACACAATTCAGACAAGTATGTTTTTATGCATCGACACAATAAAATCCTCAGTTTTGAATGTTAACCATTAAGTGTGCTAGAAACAAACCTGTTTCCAGGTCCAATACTGCTTTGGAATGGCGGTGGATTAAAATTCCGCAATTCCGCTTTGTTTTAGCTCCGATATCAGTGCCTTGAAAACTGCTTCTCCAATAAAGAAGGCGTAAAAATTGTGGATCCTATTTATTCACCCGAACCTAAACTTTCACTCATAACACTTCGTGTTTGTAGAAGCGAAGAAATAGCTGCTGACAGGGTAAAGTTTCATGCAGTGGAATTTCAAAAGTGTTTTTACGTAGAACCTTTTTTACTAGTCTAAAAGCTGAGACGGTTGTCCTAGTGATTAAACAATGACATCAAGTCGTTGTTATTTCGGCAAAACGCCAAAACGCAGCTATGCTATCAAGTGGCAACGATACCATCAAAACCAATGAAGTAAACAGAGTTTCTTCCTGACGAAATGCTTGCACTAATTAAGGAGACTCGGCACATCGCTTTCGACTTCATTTTTTGATTTGCCTTCGTACCATACCTGCAATTCTTCTTTACCTGCTTACTTGTTAATCAACTGAAGTAGCTTCACAATTTCACCTTATATCAGCTTGAAGCCTATATCGCAACTGCACTTTTAAGAGGGAGAAATGAGGACTTCTACCCGTTCTTACCCTATGAAATGCTTTGATCCTGCCGTTTACGCCAATCCTTTCTATTTCCAAAATCGCACCTCCTCCTGACCTGTAAATGTGTTGCAGTTTTGCAACTAAAAATCATCCCATTTTCGAAGACACCGAAAGAGTTACTGATAAAGCCCTTTGTTCACTGAAACTAAAATTAACAGCTGCTTTAAAAATGTTGAGGACACAGCCACTGCAAGAATGTCCGAAAAAAAGCACTTGGACATACACTGATGCACAAATCTGCGCATGCGAATGTTTTAGGGCAAAACTTGTCCCCTCTCACAGGTGTACAGACTTATGCATGCGTGCATTACCAATCTACCTCAACCAAAAATTCTCGTTTACATGCATACATTCACATTCATTTAAAACCACTTCGTCGAGCGCAAAAATTTACTCATTTTACACAAAACTACGCCCACATTTTTAAATGACCAGGATGTTTCATCATACTGTGTCGTGAGAAGTGTTACCAAAACGTTTCTTTTGTGGCATTAGTGAGCAAAGGTCACCTTAGGAGACGTCTGATGTTGGGCGATAAATCGTCATGGGGCGGAATAAGTGCATGCCCTGGGGGTGAGGGAGGCTACAACGATCCTGATGAATAGGCTAGAAGTGAAGTCAACCTTCGGCGATCACTCCAGTCCCGTGACTTATAGGAAAGCTTTTTAAATCGACTTATGCAGCTAAGCTTATGAATTGGGGACAAAGCTTTTTGGGACTCGGTAATACAGTGGGATTCTTCCAACACCGGGCGCAAAGTACATTCGAAAGTTCATTCGCCAAATATTGCTTACTTTACCCAGATGATGTTTCTGTCTCATTGGAGAAATCCAAGAATGTAATGCAAACCAGAGACTGGTGCCGAACCGCCTGCAAAAAGACGCTGGTTTGACCGTAAACTCGAGAAGCGTCTTTGTTTGCTGCTCTCGGTCAACTTCATGGGATGAGCTGTCTTGTTAGAAACAGATACAAAGATCGTACAATAGAAGTAAGCATCTGGTGAATGCTAGTCAATCAGACGAAACTTTGCAGGTCCCTATTCGTTACAAGTCATTGCAAGAGTTCTGCTAAATATTCTGTTAAGATCACAATTCTACTGCATAATTTGACCGATAATTAGGCTAAGGAGGGTTTTAATTATAGAAGAGAGTAAAGAAGCGCTTAAAGGACTATGTTGGATGCTCTGCTTAGCACCGATTTCAATCATCATTCAGTTTCGAGTCGAGCTCCTCATCGCCCGTACTGGATACCAACACCAGCGATGCAGTCGTTGATAGTGCATCCCGTGAAAGCTGTATGCCATTTCGAGGAACTACAGCAGTACGAATCCAGAGCAAAACACAGAAAAGTGAGAATGCATAGTAGTGCAGCCGCACTGTCTTGCTGATGAGTCAAGGAAGAAAGGGCATTGTTATGGTGTGTGCTGCAATCTAAAGAAAACCTAATAAAAAGCATCAAGAAGCGACCTGGAAATATGTATGAAATAAGATGCCGACGTATTGAGCATAAGACCTTGATGGGTTTTGCTGACCCCAGATAGAAGTGATGTCTCTTGATACTGCGCCATTTACAGTAACTTCAAACAGACATCACCCTAATCCAAACCCACAGAGCTCCAAGGCGAAAGAGTGGCGATCGATTTGATGAGTCTTCTACCAACCACTAGGAGAGGAAATAGGTGCATTCTGGCTGTCGGACCAATTCAAGAAAGCAGCGAAGGCAGAACCAATGAAAATACAGGGCGCTATGATGGTAACTTCAGTTTATTTTCAATCGATGAATTTATGAGTAAGGAGTGCCTATTATAAGAAATTACGGTCTCGACGACGATTTTGTATGTTGAACGCGTAAATTCCTGGTGGCAGACTTCTTTGTTATTGACGCCAAATGGCGATATTTTGGCTTGAAGGACGTTGATTGCTGCTTCTTGGGACTGCCGCAAGCGATGCAGGTTCGATCAAAGTCTATCACGTCCCGAGTGGGCAGAGGCCATCAATACCGTTCGTTCGATGCCCCTACTGTCCTCTTAAACTTACACAGTCAAATCGCTAGTTCAGCTCAGTAGTGCTACTGATATGATTTTGGTAACATATCTTCAAAAATATAGGAAATGTGCGTAAGTTAACTAAGAAATCAGGCGATATCGAAAAGCCGACAGTTTTTATTACAGCTGAGAATCAACAAAGTGAGAATAACGAAAAAGTTTGATGTCCGAGCGGTTATAACTTACCCTGCTCAGAATATAACAGAGCTACATGAGAAGAAATGGCAAGACAAGCCCCAGTTGAACAAAAGCTAAGCATTGAAAGAAGAAATATGCATCATTCAAGGCATTAGCACATTATCTATCAGCGCCATATGTGTATGAAGCCCACAACCTTATCCCACATACTACCGGCATCAGATTACTGGAGCTCGTTGCATTATTTCATGTCACTCTAAAAAAGTGGCAATTTGGGCTGTACTTGACATAAAGTTAAATGTGTGAGGAATCATATGAATTCTCATCCGAAGCCTAATTATGGAGATGTCAGTATAAACCAAAATTTTTAAAACGCATATATACACGGTAGTGGTGGATTTGGACTGCAGACAAGAAAAAAAGACTTAACTCTAGGTTTCATGCATACTTTAGGCCCAGTATGGGATAAGGAAGAGAAAACAGCACTTGTTTTCTGGAGAGGACCTCAGCGGACATGCAGGGTGCAGAACCAACCAGCAAGAATGGAGAGACCAAGGGGCATAGGCTTCCGGCGAGGCGGATTTGAACCACCGACCCATGGATTGCTGCTAGCATCTACGGTCCGCCGCTAATAAGCGTCCTCTATCCTTTTAAAGGTTTCCCCCATGGACGAAAGTTTAGATTCTGCGAAACTGCCAAATGGGATCGGCGAAGCTGCAGTAGTGTAAAGACGATGCCTTAAATGACTTTAAAACCGAAGCAGAATTTAATATTTAATAAAAGAATTGTGGAGAAAGGCAGAGAAGTGTTTACTAATTATGGTGATACCAATGCTGGTACTTTATCTCTTACCAATGTCATTTTACGAGAACCCATTCTATTTTATCAGCACATGCACTCTCCTTAGTGAAGACTGTCAGAATTTGAAAGACTTTCCAAAATCTTCAGTCGGAGCTTTGCAGTTCGAATGTGAATGACCAAGTTGCAGCTGATGACGAAGTAGGAAAAAGTGAGCTAAAAGCACCTTTCAAGTCCATTTGACAAGCATCCATCCAGAGGCTGCTCAAATTACCTCCTGTCAATAGGAAGCTCTCACAGCGCCCAGTTTACCACTGTGGAGTAAGGGTTGGTGCATGAATTAGTCACCTTGTTCAAATACGTCCGAATAGGACCGGGAGTACTTTGATCACCTTACGTAAATTGCCCTTACTTTGGACTACTAATAATGCATGTCCCACTCTATTACCCAGAACTACAGGGCTAGGCAGTGCAGTTGCTCAGTAACTAGGCCTTAAGGCTGCTTTTATTCCATAAGCAGGTATTTTGAATTCACTTGTTTATTCGTTTCTTTTCATAAGGCGGGCTAACATTTGGCCCATTTTGCCTTTGATAATTGCACTAAGGCATCTCTCATCTAACCAGCAGAGCTCCACTTTAACTTCAAGCTGCTGTAAGAAAGAGTTAATATGTATGAGGCGAAATTGGGATGTGGTGGATGGATTATTCCGAAATCTCCCGAGAGATGTGATGGGAATCTAGCAGTAAAAAACTCGATGACAGTAATCCCTATATTTTTTCACCTGCAACCTGCTTTGACCTCATTACAAAAGCAATGAGGCAAAGCAATGTTGCACACCCTTTTGTCGTCAAAGTCGGACAAATATTTATTTTGATAAAATCGCAGAAATTTAGATGGTTTTTGCTAGTGTAGAGCTAAACGCTCAAAGAAACAATCCAATTGCAAACAGAAATAACGCTCAAATAGTCCACATGCATTTCTAACCTTCATAACCAATAACGGAAAACAAAACAACGCTTGTGACAGTAGTTTTACGAGTTTATATAATGGGTCCTTAGTTGAAGGCACTGAGAGCACTTCTGATCTGCCAATGCATCCTGTGTGCCCTTAAAGAAAACCCCAAGGAGAAGAGCAGTTGCAAGCAATAATCAGGAATAATATCATTCTGAAGGCGCTCAAAGCAAAAAGAGGTAGAGAAGAGCTTTTACACCACCAGCCAACTCCTTCACCTCCACAGCGTGCAGAGGCTTCTTCACAAGCGTCGATGTTAGCACAACCCTGGTCATGCTTGCTGTTTACCATCACTGCTGCGACCATCCCCATGGCTGCGCACACGGTGACCACCATTGCGGCTTGTGCTCAGACCACCATGCTCACTTCTGCCCACATTGTGAACCCTTCACGAACTCACCCCATGGTGCCCACTTCCACGGATACGAACACGACCAAAGTCCCCACTCCATTTTTTTTTGCCTGCCTCTGCTTTCTCTCGAACCGACTTGCGTGCCGAAGCGTGTCCGCTTATATGTCAGTCGCACTGTCCCTAATTGTTCTGCGTGACGCCCGTGCTCACTGTACTTTTGGCTCTACATTCGTGCCTACCAATCTCCAAAAATGCTCTCGTGATTCAGATTCTTTCAGGTGATGTCTTAAGTGATGTCTAGTCTGTGAATGGCATGTGAATGACTCAGCTTAGCACTTTCCACTTAAGCGCTAAAATTGGTGAGACCTCCAGCAGACATTTGGTGAATGGAGACTGCCTTTACCAGTGTGCAGATTGTGGAACACAGGCTAGCATCGAACTGTGCCGAACCACTAAACCTGGTTCATTCATGTTTTGGTGGGAATCACGTTAAAAGGCAATAACTTATTAGCATCAAATGCTTTCTCGGCTGTTGTTGATTTGTCCTACCCCCAACTGTGCAAAGATTGGCCTTCATAACACCCACTGCGTGGCGATGCGATGCCCAATCCATTGAATGCAACCATAGGCAAAATGACTTTGATCTCCTTTTCGGCTGTACTTCGTGCTGGGCATTTGCGCGACTTCTTAGTCATTTCCCTAATGCTCTTAGCAATGGGACTTACGAAATTTCTCTCATCGACTGGGCACCTGACAAGTCAAGCATCGAAATCATGACTAAATACGATATAGTTTTTGTCTAAGTTTACCTTCCTAATTGAACGTTGGTCGTTTTGTTCCCCGAATATCTGCGAGATTTAAAATGCTGCAATGCACTTCACTGAGCCTTCAACAATGTTGCAACAAACATTCACATCACAAACGGAAACACGCCGCATACATTTGTGAACCCAATTACTGCGCTATTGCGCAAGTGGAAAAAAGCCTATCCAGGTTTGCAAACGTTGTTTAATTATAAGAAGCGTCATTCTTTCTCAGTGCGAGCTCAAATTTCAAAGTATAGCAATAGGGATAAATATTCGTGATGGTCTTAACGATGGCTGATGCTATCTTGCCTCGGAAATGTTAAGTTCTTTGTGCATTTACCGTCTTACCTCCTTATAGATCTTTACTGAACAAACTGCATTTGATACTTCAATGGTCTGTATTAGTATCATCTTATGGTTCACCAAATAATTTAACACTTGATTAAAGTAGAAAATGCTCTATTTACCTCACCAGAACTGGACGAACGTGACCGAATTCAAAGATATTAAAGCCAATTTGATAATTGCACCACAACATTACTAGACTCAAGTGAGAGAAATCGACGGAATCAAAGTTAAACTGCACTATTCACCTCATCACCACTAGACCCACGTGAGTGAAGCCAATGAAGATAAAGCGAAATCTCTCGTCTCACTACATCGAAACTAGGCACATGTGAATGATGCAAAATTAGTCTATTAAATGTCCATTGAGAAAATTGCTAATAGCTCGAACGCTTCCCTCCATTTTCCAAGATTTATGATGCATTTTTCCACAATAACCGTTAATGACAGGCGAATATTCCCTTGGGACTCGACTCCGAAAGACCTGAAAATCTGTATTTGCCAGTCTGACACTGGAATTTCCATTGGACTACCGAACCACATCCTTAACCAAGTCAAGCTTGGTTTACAAGTGTTGAATTTTTCCGTCATAAATATCTAAACAAATCTATCTCGGTAGACTCCTTTGTATTCTTTAAAGCTTTCATCACCTGTGTTATGCCATGCGCTGGAATTAGGACCGGAGTTTATGGTTGAAAAGTAGTCTCTGGCTTGCCAAGATAAACAACGAGATCGAACAAGTGGTGAAGGTTTAATTCGCTTTCATTTGCGCTGATGTTGGATGCTACGGGCCTGCGTTTTTGCATATCTACGTAGTGCTGCTTCTATTAGTGTGCACGACTTAAGTTCTGTTTCAGCAGTGCTTCTCTAGCTTAAGTAGTCGATACTCGGTCAATTGAGTTTAAAAGGCATTTAGTCAGCGGTTTTGAGCCACCTTAGCCCTACTTGGCACAAATAATAACATTTTAATGGCACTTGAAAGCATTGAATGTGGGTCGGTTCTACTATCCACATATAATGAAGAGGCCCTTCACCAGGCTGTTTTGAGTTAGCTCTCCAACCACAACAAGCCCCTGGCTATCTCATTTGCCTAAAAATACCATTGCGGTTTGCATGTCTCGACTGCTCTGACTGGGAACTTGACAGGATCCGAATCCGTGCGCCAAAATAAACCAGAGTTACGTAGTTTTATGACACTAGGCGATGTTGCTTAGAATTCGCATCAGATGCGTGGTCAATCTAATGGCAAATTCAAAACGCTATGCGACATCAATATGCGGGATGTGTGCACCGTGTAAAACTGTAATTTGCGAATTGCAATAGGTGGGGAGGAGTGAGGATGATTAAATTATGTTTGGAGAGAAAGTAGCTAAAAAGATGGAAAGTAGGGTGGTGCAAAATTTGGAAAAACGATGCCTTGGTGCTTCGTGGGCATTCGCATTGGTCCTTCCCATCCTTATTTGAAGAAAGTTTTCTACAGCAAAATGGCAACTATTAGTGGCTTATGCGAATGTGCGCGTTGGAACGGGAGATACAGGAAGTAGAGTGGTGAGGTAATCATCTGAGCTACTTGGAATGCACTTCGATATGTGATGACATACGTGCTGGAGGCAAAGAGGTCGTTACTCGGTCCATCTTCTGACCTTGGTATTAATTGCTAGTAGCTGTTTTCTTCCATAGAGATTGGCCTAATAAATATCCGTATCAAAGGCTGATGACGACTTTTAAAAGCACTGCTATCTGGCCGCATCTAGCACCTAGCAATCTGCTTTATTACATTGAGAAATGACAAAAATGAACACACCAAGACTGATTCACGGAACTGACACACAATTCGATAGCAGGTATTGCAGGTAGGTGAGGAATTTGTGAAACCTTTTGCATGCTTCAATGACAGGAAATTGGTATTTCTGCTGTCAGAAAGCAGCGATCAAAGCCTTTTCAATCGGAATTTCAGCGAGAGCACCGACCGCTAGGATTCCACGCTACCCTTTACGGTAATGATCATCATATTCCATTGGGATCTTCGTAGCCACTCTTCTAATTTGGAACGGTCTACTCGCATCTTTTTCGTAAACGATAAAAGACTTGGTGGGTTGCGATTTCCTCCATCCTGCAATTACAGGCATGGGAGGTTTTCGCCACGAACGAGGGAACATTAGACAGAACAAAAAGAAGTGCAATGGGACTGGTAAAGTGGGTACCTGACCGTTTTATTATCACTTGCGAAACGGCTCTTGCTCTAACCATAAAGAAGCAGGAGTTACTGCTTTAGCTAACCCAGTATTACCCTCAGTATCTGGTGAGTGCTTTCCCCATCGTGCATTCCCTTATTAGCATCAATACGTTGACGTCGCCTTCCTTCTCCCACTAGATGACTGCTTTTCACGTTTACGGATGTCGCACCTAATGTCTCGTCACCTCTGAAGCGCCTGCATTCGCTTCAACTGTGTTGGTAACCAAAACCGCGCAAAAGCGTGGCAGGTATCCCAACGACCGGTAAACGGCAGTGCTGCACGCGCAAGACAGTGCCTATTCTTTGTTTATGTGGTCACCACTAGATATGGCTTCAACGAATATGTCGAGAAAGTAGTTCTTTTTTCGCAATGAAATAATATGCATTGCTATGCCAAGTCTTACCGAATAGTGATCATTTGTTTGTACCATTTTGCATTATACAACCTTAGAAAGTGGCGACATCCCCTTTACTTTGCGCAACATTTTTTCCCAATGTACTGCATAAGCTCACACTTTAATTCCAATTACCTTGCAATTCAGTGGAAACCCACCCTAGAGTGCAACAATGATCACGATATAAAACGCAACAGCAGTAAATGCAAAACTCTACTCTTACATTGGGCGCATGGCTGGCCACAAAGCACATGGATGAGTGTACGTCCATGGAGGAAAAATTAAGGTAGCTTATTCGAGAGCTCTAAAAGGCAAAGAAATATTTGCTTGTGGACAATTTGTTAGCAAATTTAGTAGCTCACAAATATACGCTAGACTGCCAATCATGTGATGCTGCTGTGCCATCGTTGGAAACAACCGGACTACCGATGCGATGTAAAGCATTGCAATGCAGTTCAATGTTTGCCCTATCAAAATCACCAGCAACGCTCAATTAATCCTGCAAAATCAGACTGCCTACGTCAGAGATCCCACAACCAACTCAAAACTCTTACGACATAAATGATCCTTCCTTGCTATACCATCATTTTAAGCTGAAGGTTAATAATCTCACCCAAATATCGATA
>MIEF01006457.1:0-13258 GCA_001870725.1 Taenia solium
GAGGAGGAGGAGGAGGAGGAGGAGGAGGGCAAATGCAGTCCTCACCTTCACTAGGCAGGTCTCCTCGTTCCCCCGTGGTGTCTGGTTCGCCATGTTCTTTCTGGTGCATGAAAGAGACGTGTTCTAGCAAACCCACTTATCTTATCGATGCTGGGAGGGGTTGAGAGGGAGGAAGGGAGGAAGGGGGGGAAGAAGTGTACTACTGCTTCGAGTTTTCCTGGCAAATGTGGACCGCTTTCTTCTCCCTCCTCCTCCTCC
Organism: Taenia solium; assembly: GCA_001870725.1. Lineage (NCBI taxonomy): Eukaryota > Metazoa > Platyhelminthes > Cestoda > Cyclophyllidea > Taeniidae > Taenia > Taenia solium. Next base: position 259 of record MIEF01006457.1, read on the forward strand.
TCCTCCTCCTCCTCCTCTTCCTACGTGTCCTCATTTTCCCGCAAATGTGTGCGCCATGAGAGAGAAGATTTTGGCGCTTTTTCTCACCTCTTTTTAGTTGTTCACCCTGGTGGCGGTGGCGAGAGGGGAAACACAAAAGCCGTAACTTGAGGAAGAAGTGATTAAGAGAAGAACTATGAGATCATGCTGCTACTGTTGTTGTCACCACTATTATTATTATTATTATTATTATTATTATTACTACTACTACTACTACTACTAATTCTCCTACCCTGTGGCTAGGGCTTTACAAATAGATGTCTCTCACTCACCTCTACTTCCCCCTCCCTCCATCCCTCCCTCCCTCCCTCCCAAACTCTTTCTTTCTCTCCCTCTCTCAATATGTTAGTATTTTTAACCGCCTCCGCGGCGGGCGTTTTTAGTGTCAATTGCTTCTTTCTGCTGCTTCTGTTGCTGCTAGTAGCCCCCTGGCAGTTAGAATTTGTCATTCCTGATGTGGGAAAGGTAGAACTTGCTCGTGTCTGTTCCTCTTCTCTTTTCCTCTCCTCTCCTTTCCTTTCCTTTCTTTCCTCTAATTATTTTCAGCTACTACTCTTCTCAATACACACACACACACACACACACGCAGATAGAGAGAACCGCCAATTTTTGGACCTTCTCAACCCCCTCCCCCCAACCTATAGTCACCCACCTCTACCCTCGGTGCTCACATCGATCGACCTTGAGTGCACTCATCACTGAGAGAGTGCATGAGAGGGAGGGCGAGGGGGGGAAGGGGAGGGGAGGGTAATGCAGACGGCCGGACAGGACAGGAAGACAGGGGAGGAGTTGAGTTTTCATGGGTAAAAAAAATAGTTCCAGGGTTTGTATAGTAGGCCCAATTGGTTAGTGCTCTAGGTAGGGTTGTCCCCTTCCCCTTCCCCCTCCCCTTCCCCTTCCCCCTCCCCCTCATCCTCCTCCCTTCAGCCCCTTTATTGGACAACTTGACATTGACGTCCGCCGCTCAATACTACGTCTAGACAGACATTGTGGGGACCCCTTTTTTATTTTGCACTCCAGTGACATGATGGCGATGCGGTGGAGGAGGAGGAGGAGGAGGGGGGGTGGAAGCTGTCTCCATGGTGTTTTCTTTGTGTACACTGTGTCGTCTGATCGAGGCACTGGGTAGGAGCAGTAGTGGATGAGGCTGTAAATAACCACAGTCGCTCATCAAGCATTCGAGGGATCTTACTTTCTATGCTTTAGAACAGTCTCGATACTTTGTCTCAACCATCTTTGTGTACGCTTTGTGCCTTTTTTTCCTTCCACCGATGCCACGGTCTTTTCGAGGCAATAAGTGAGCGAGTGAGTGAGTGAGTGAGTGAGTGGGTCGTGGAAATGAAGACGTAAAAATGGACATAGGTATGCGCCGAGCTTGTATTTCCTGCTGCTATTTTGTGCATCCTTTCTCCACTCGTCTCGAGGCGAACACAGGGAACCCCTGCCGTTGTTGTTGTTGTTGTTGATGATGATGCCTAGCAATCTATCCCTACTAGCATTAACATTATTGTTATTATGATTTCGTGAGGAGGAGGAGGAGGCGAGAAAGAATACATGTATATACATGAGACGGAGGGGGTTGGGGGGGCGGGCAGGAGGGAGGGGAGAGGAGTAGCTATTAAGATTTGTGCTGAGTTCTCAAGTCTCCCTCTTCTTTACTCCCTTTCCTTTTCCTCCAACCAAGTGTAGGAAGAGGGCACCTTTGTTTGCAGTTGTGATTGTTTGCGTGTGTGTGTGTGTGTGTGTGTGTGTGTGCGTGTGAGAGAGAGAGAGAGAGATTGTTTCTTTTCCTGGTCAGTAAGTAGATGGACAGGCAGGCAGGCAGGCAGGCAGGCAGGCAGGCAGGCAGAGATGACTAAGACACACAACGCAGGCACAACAGCAATTGGTGGTATCATCGATTCATTGATCCATCGATTCATCGACCGACCGCCCGACCGACCGACCGACCGACCAACCAACCGAGTGCTTAGTGTGGATGGATCGGTAATGAGGCCCGAATCCAGGCCATTCACACACTCATTTACTCACTCACCTCTCTCTCTCTCTCTCTCTCTCTCTCTCTCTCTCTCTCTCTCTCTCTCTCTCTCTCTCTCTCTCTCTCTCTCTCTCTCTCTCTCTCTCTCTCTCTCTCTCTCTCTCTCTCTCTCTCTCTCTCTCTCTCTCTCTCTCTCTCTCTCTCTCTCTCTCTCTCTCTCTCTCTCTCTCTCTCTCTCTCTCTCTCTCTCTCTCTCTCTCTCTCTCTCTCTCTCTCTCTCTCTCTCTCTCTCTCTCTCTCTCTCTCTCTCTCTCTCTCTCTCTCTCTCTCTCTCTCTCTCTCTCTCTCTCTCTCTCTCTCTCTCTCTCTCTCTCTCTCTCTCTCTCTCTCTCTCTCTCTCTCTCTCTCTCTCTCTCCCTCTCTCTCTCTCTCTCTCTCTCTCTCTCTTTCCCTCTCTCCTTGTCCCTCCTCCTCATCCTCATCCTCCTCATCACCGTCCTCGCCAATGACTTGGGAAAGTGAATGCTCCCATTGGAACACTAATGCCCTTCCCAGCCATTCTCTTTACCAATTGTTTTTGCCATAAAGAAAAAGAAATAAAAGAATCTTATCTGATCTGATGTGATCTGATCTGATCTGACCCGATCCACTAGCTCTGCATTACACCAGGGGAACACAAACACATAGCCACGCCTTGTTGTGTGCCAATTTGCACATAACAACGCTAGGTTGGTGGGAGGAGTGAGAGTTGAGGCAGTAGGTTACGTGATTTGAGGTGTGAAGGTGAAGCGTTGAAACATATGCCAAGAAGGGCTGAAATAATAGGGAGAATAATAAGATAATGCTAATGAAACACGAGATCAACCGATTGGAGTAGTTGTAGTTGGGTGTTCTAATGCTGCAACGGCGCAACAACCAGGCAGAGTGGAGACACGCAGCGCAGTTGTTGTGAGGGCTCAGAATCTCATCCCCTTCCCATTACTCTTAACATGTTGCGAAGTGATGGGTGTGCCCTCCTGCCTTATCAATTCACCACCAGCGTTAGATAGGCGCCCCGACTACTCCTCCTCCTCCTCCTCCTCCTCTACTTGACCTACTTCTTCGCCGCCGCCGCCGCCAACGCCGCTAGAACTCAGCCTAAGGCCCGTGGCCCTACCACTACTACTGCTGCTAAAAACGAGTAAATTGTGAGCTCGCGCAGTCGACAAAACACCGCCTACCGAACACCATTTCAGTAGTCTCGACATTCCACCCCTAAGTTCAAACGTAAAAATTGGCAGGGTGATGCGTGCAACGAAGTCTTCCCCTGCCCCGCTCCGCACCGCGCCGCACCGCTCCGCACCGCGCCGCACCGCCCCAGCCCACCTACTTCTTTCTCCTCCTCACAGGCCACCGACAATTTGACACAAGACAGGGCTGCACTCAACACCTTCTCTTCACACCCACTCCCAGCCCATTTGTTTGTTTGCGCACACTCCACCAAGTGCTCATGACCACCAGGCCTCATGGCTAGTAGCTCAGCAAACAGGACCCAAATAACACCGAATTCCCGCTGGAGGCAGCACTTACCGGAGCAAACTAGACGGTGTCCTTCTAACAGTAGGAAATCTTCAACACCGCACCATTGCAGGTTGTTTCGCCTAAACAATCACGCTGACTGCAGTTACTTGATGTGACCAGCCAATCTCCTTCCAGAAAGAAACCGGAACACACAACCGCCTCTCATTACTTTTATTCCCTTCAATGCAAACAACAGGCCTATCGACAATAATATGGTCATTTGGAACACGCCGCGCATGTACGTGCCGCCAGGTGACGAAGAAAGAAGGAAGGACGAAATCCCACTAACGCGTAGAAACAGCATCTTCAGCAGGCTCAGTCAATTCCCACAAATGCCAACGCATCCACCAACACCACATGCCAACTAAAGGAGAACGCATAAATTCAATCTTCCAGCACATGAAAGCGCCACGCATATATCTATAGCGAAAATAGACGCATAAAGTACCAAGAACATGTACATGCTCCCAACTTGCCCTATAATTTGAGTCCTTTTCAACTTCTGCTGTAATAGCCTCCAATCGACCGTTCTTCCCACGCATTCAACTCGTATTTACTTCCACCGACACTATAACCACTCATTTGCCCCACTATCCCACGCACCGAAGTGAGAAGACACTCACTCTTCACAATCATTTGCCCTCCATTGGAATGAGAGGAAAGGCATTGAAAAGCACATGCTCCTGAAAGAGAAGGAATAATTATACGCCTCCAGTGTAGGAAAGCACCATAAAACTATCAAAAATGGATACACAAGATTACAACTATGTAAATACAATGCCAACTCACCTCTCAGTTGGCATGATTTGCGCCTTCTACTGCGATGACATCCAGTCGACAGTTTTCTTACACATTCATCCACCCACCCACTCACCCACCCATTAGACTACGAACATGCGTAGACGTCGGAACCACCTGTCTTCATTGCTATCTTATCTTCGGTGGAGAAAGAAAAGACACTCACTTTTTGCTGATTACTGGCCCCTAACCGCCAGTAGAACTGGCCAAGCGAATTAGCTGAAAAGAAACAGCTACTGGTGCAGTGGGACACACCAAACACAAATTCTCACACGACCTTAGGGTCATCATTGACACGGTTCATCGGAACGGGAGGACAATAAAGGAAAATCATGGAAAAACCCCAAGAAAATATCAAGGCTACACTAAAACATGGGCCGAAGTACCTTTCAACAGTCCCGATAAGTCAACTTTGCCACAACCGTCAGGTTGGAAAATAAGTGCAATATACTACTAAACCGTGCACTAAACCTTTGCAAAATTATTTGAATCGCACATGCTTTTTCTTATTAATTCCTAAAATATCAGTTTTGGACGTTTTTATCCCCCTGAAATTCGTAGCCAATTTCCTCACTTATGCCCACTAAGTAATTTGTTTCACTTGCAAATTTCCCCCTTAAATCTGACGCTTATTACAAAAAGTGTAGCGTTTGCAGTAACTTTGACTGTGTCAAAAATAAGCAAAAATCAAAAGTTCGTTTGTTTTGTCGCGCAACGCCGGTCGGCGGGCTAGCAATCGGTGTGCATAATGGTACTATTGATATCGATCGCTGGCGCATAATTTGCTGTAACAACTCCGAGAACCGGCAAGTATTTGGCAGTTTTTTTGTTAGTTTTAGTTTCTTAGCTGCTACTAGGTGAATTGAGAGTAGAAAATTTCTCTTTATACGCTCACATTCTCGATTAGACGCAGAGGCTTCATAATGCGGCTTAATGCGCTCGCTTTCCCAATATACTGCCTATCCACGTAATTATTTGGTGCTTCCCTATTGGCATTAGTTAATTGGTTACTATGGCATCTTTTAGGTGTCGGTGGGCTCCCTTTGTACGCCTAATCGCTGCGGTACAGGCAAATGCTTCAGAATGTGACCGTTGAGACGTCTTATTTTGCAAACGTTGGATCTAATCGCGTTCGTTTGTTGGTGTACGATACTTTGGGCGATGAGGTATGGTTGTTTCGACAATTTATGACTTATTCAGCCTTTTGTTGACGACGGACTTTGATTAATGAGTGGTTATTTTGTGGAGGAGAGTTTTAACTGTACCAAATGCCTAAGTGCCTAGCGCCTGTGTATTATTTTCGCTAATAGTTATTCGTTGTATGCCCTATTATGTATTTCCTTTGTCTACATAATCGCTAGGTAAGGCATTGAAGGAGGTGGAGGTGGAGGTGGAGGAGGAGGAAGAGCTTCAGCTGCTGCCGAATGTTTGTGTTTTGTTAGCGAGAATGGAGGCATTATGAGGAGGCGGCACTGGGTGCGAATCTCGTCTTCGCTATGGCTTGGCATATTTGTCAGGTAAGATTGGATCGCAATTAGTGAGTTGTTGGTGTCTTCTCTGTGCAGCAATAGATTCGGTGTGGGTTTCTCTATGCGTGGAACCATGTTTTCAGCATTTGTGCGCAGGTCTTTGCGCATTTTTTCGTGGCGTAAGGTGCGCCAGTTCCGGTTTATAGTTACTGCTGTTGTTGTCATTAGGTCTCCTAGATGTCGACTGGCTTCTTTTCTACTCCCACATGCTAGTTTTGGGGGCGAAGACTACCTAATGTGACCGTTGGGAGGTTTTGTTTTCCCACTGCGAGGCCGACTCGCGTACATTTCCCACTGTATAATGGTTGGGGTGAGAAATGGCGATTGTTTTGGCAATTAGTCAATTGGTTTGTTTACCCTTTCTTTGGACGGTGCATTTGGGTTAGTAGGATTCAATGTCGTTAGGGCACGTTTGAACTGTATTGAGCGCTTGGTGCCTAATCGCTATTTTCTTGCTAATAAGTATTCCTCGCATTTTTATGCCTCATTATTGTTGTCATTTTATTTATTTCATTTTCTTTCTTCTATGTTTAGATGTTGGAACAGAGGCTGAAGAGGTAGGTGCGGTTCTCGTGGGGACTTCTTCTTTTTCTTCTTCTCCTTCTTCGCCTTCGCCTTCGTCTTGGTCTTCGTCTTCGTCTTCGTCTTCGTCTCCCTCTTTTGCCAAGAAGGGCGACGTGGTCTGGCGACAATGAGTGCGGCTCTCGCCTTCGCTGTCACTTCGCGAGTTCCTCGTTTAAGATTGGCTTGCTGTAAATAAGTTCTTGTTGCTGTTGTTGTTGTTTTCTTTCCTGCGTAACTGCATCCCATGTGTATTCCGACTTTAGGTGGGGCATGTATTTAGCACTTATCTATCCGTGGGGTGGGGTGGGGTGGGGTGGGGGGGGGGTTGAGGTCTTTTCGCGCTTTGCGTGTGTGTGTGTGTGTGTGTGGAGGGTGTGTCAATTTCCTTGCTATGATAGCCGTGGAGGGAGTGGACGAGGCGTGGGAAACCTAGTCATTGCTGTGCTCATCGGCTCGGGGGGACGGTTATCATTATCTGTGCTGATGTGATCGTTGCGGGAGGTGTCGGTATGAGTGTGTGTGAGCGAGGTGAGCTTCCACGGTGTCGGTATGAGTGTGTGTGAGCGAGGTGAACGCGGAATCGGGGCGGGCAGGTTTTGGCGTAGGTCACCACGTGGACTGTGTCCTGTGGCAGATTTGAGTGTTGGCTTGTTGGGGCGTTTCTGTTTCTTCTCGGCAGTTGTGTCTGCGCGCGTTAGTCTAGTCTCGTAGCGCGTTAGACATTTGCCCGTCGTCCTGTCCATTGTCATTTTTTTTTGCCTTTTGTCTTTTCGGATACTGCGGGCTTACCGCGCCACTGGTGGCGGTGGGTGGTGTGCAGCGTGTACTTGATGTTTAAACGCTTGTCTTATGGAGTAGGCCAAGGACTTCTAGTGTGACGGCGGTCTGCCTGTACGTCTTGGTTTCCAGCTATCCTGCCTACTCACGTCCACTCTTCTTAGCCACACCGCTTGAGGCTATGAATTGCGATTGTTTTGTTGGTTGTAAATGTGATTAAATCTTCTAACGAACGACCATGGACTTCGAATAGTGAGACGTAATTTGGTTAGGAAGATTTCTAGCCTTCCTACGTGGTGGGCATTTGTTTATTTGTTTGTTTGTTTGTTTATTTATTCGATATTTTCTCACGAAAAGCCCCCTTTTATATACATGCATGCATATAAATATAAGCAACTATATGTTCGCTTATCTGTTTTCTTGCTGGAGTAAATGTCGAAAAAGTTGCTGCATTTACTGTGAAGGCTTGCTGTCTTCGAGGTGCGCTGCCTAATCGCGTTGACGTTTTCACCGCACAGCACAGCAGTCGTAGCGAGTGATGGAGATTGTTTTGGCTCTTGCTGAATGGTTCACTATTTTAATTGGGATGACTTTTCACCGATGAGGCCTAACTTTTAAGGAGGAGGGGGGGGGCAGGGAATTGTCACCCACGCCAAGTACCCTCTGCTCGTTCATTCATTCATTCATTCATTCAACTCCTCACTACTAAGTGCCTATTCCATTTGTGGATGCTTGTTTATCCGTTTCTCTTCCATGCACTTTTACGCTGGCGGTGTGCAAAACTTGGGTCGGTTAGTTGGGATTGTTGTGGCGGTTGGAACTGCAATTCTCGGTGGTGTGTTGGTCTTCCTCCCAGCGTAGCGGTGTATTAGGTCTGACCGCGGCGACTGCAGGAGCGTGGGCGCAGTTTCGGCGTGTGTTGGTGTTTGTTAGTTTGCTCAGCCCAGAGGCAAAGGAGCGGTCACTGGGGAGTCTCGGAAGTGTTTTGCGGGAAGGCTGTAGTGGTAGTGGTAGACTTCTGCGGATTACGACTGCCAATGGAGGAGGTGAGGAGGTTTTCTTTTCCGACCGCGAGGCCCCTACTCGCGTTCACTTTCCACTGTATAATGCTTGAGGCGACTGTTTTGACAATTCGTCAATTGGTTTGCTTACCCTTTTGACGTTGCGTTTGGATTAGTAGGACTGGATGTTGTTGAGAAGTGTTTCCACTTTGCCGAGTGCTTGGTGCCCGTTCGCTATTTTCTTGCCAATAGTTAGTATTGGGCCGTGATGTCGTTGAGAAGACTTCCAGCCCTACTGCGTGCTTGGCATTTATGTGACGTGTATATGTATGCATCCATTTATCGTCTGCTGCCCTCTTTACCTCCCTCCCTATATGGATATAGTTGTTGAGGTAGACGTTAAGTAAATGGCCGCGGTTGCCGTTTTGCGTTCGCACTGACTATTGACGCCGATGGCTGGGGAGTAGCGGTGTCTACTTTCCACTGAGAAGACTTGCAATTCTACAGCCGTACTTACTGGGGTGTCGTCATTGCTTTGCTTCCATTTGGGGCCGAGGTGGGCGTGAAGGCTGAATGGAATGACGTGCGATGCCTAGTCACGTTTACTCTCTCACTGCACTATATGTATACCCGTAGAGATTGATTGAGGGGGACTTTGTTTTGCGAGTTGGTAAATGCTTGCTCCTTCCTGTTTTCTTTTTTTCTCATTTCTTAATCGATGCATTTCCATTTAGGTCTAATGTATTACGATGAGGAGGAGGAGGAGGAGGAGGAGGACCGCCTTTGACGTGGCTGGGTAGTTGGTTATCCTCTCCTTCCTACTTGCATGCCTGAGGGTTTCTATTACACCACCGACTGCATTGTGGTGATCGACGCTGGAGGTTGACGACCAAGGCGATCGCCGAGGGGTACTCTTGAGCCCGTTTGTTTTACCCCTTGTTGTTGTTGTTGTTGTTGTTGTTGTTGTTGTGGGTACGAAAAGACTGAGAGCTGCGCCACCGTACTTGGGCTGGACGACGCGACCTCCTGACTGTGACAGTGGCTTTCCTCCCCAGCTCTTCTCTGTGTCACCAGTACAATTTCTGTCCCAGTGTGTGTGTGTGTGTGTGTGTGTGTGAAATAGACGTGTCTTCTGCCGCATCACTGCTACTACGTCTCCTGCCTGTCGTCTTCCTCGGCTAAGCAAGCAAATGGGCTTACAAATGCGTATGCAACCGCACCTTTTTTGGTGATAGCAATGTTCAAAAGTTGGTAGATTTTAAGTAGTGCCAGCTATGTAGGAGTGTGTCATTTAAGCGGTTTGCACAGTTTTGCAGTTTATTGGAGACATAGACATCAGTAGACATGGCAACATGAAACCCGACCAACTATAAAGGAGCATTGGACTGGTGTTTGTGGCACATTTGGAAAAGATGAGTGACTGAGCAAGCACTTGTGCTAATTTATTTTATGAAAGGAGGCGCTGCCACTTTTATTGAAATTGCAGCTCTTGGCTGAAGTAACTCCTTTGGAGTGTTGTTTGCAAGGAAGAAGAAGAAGAGGAAGAAGAAGAAGAAAAAAAAGAAGAAGGAGAAGGAGAAATCTGGGACACGCAGCTTGATTTGCCATTTGCCTGAAGGTGTTCCTAGTTAGGCCTACTGGAGATACTTTCAGTCATTTTGGCGAAACTGAATTAACAAACTGTTCTATTGCTCAAAGAGGAGGGAGGGAGGGAGGGAGGGAGGGAGGCAGGGCTTGGGAGTGATTTACTCACCAGCGTGGAAAGAGAACCTTGGGTTTTCTTTGAGGTGTCAGGGCTGCAGGAGTGGGAAGAGGAGTGCCACACAACATCACGAAGTTGGTTGAATTGCGGAGACGTCTGCAAGAAGTGGCACATTGTAGTTGATGTGCACATTAGAAGTATCACTCCAACTGGCTTCATCAGTTGCCGCAGTTAAGTGGGGCGATGCAATCGACGTGAATTTTTTGCTTCTCCATCTGGTAGAGCACAAAGTACCTCGAGGCAAAAAGGCAAAGCATTTCTCCCTCTCTCTCTCTCTCTCTCTCTCTCCCTTTTATTGCATTGGCATGCACGTAAATTTCATCAAAAAAGAAAAAAGTGAAAAAGAAATTTCGTTGGTTTGTGCCACGAGGTGGCCTGTGCACCTGGACAGGTTGGTGCTGGGCGCTGGCCTCAGTCGCGACTGCAGGCAACTTTATACTCAGCACCGTGGTTGAAGGTGAGGAGGCAGCCCAATGCGATTCGGTGGTGTGAGTGAGTGAATCGGTGCTACCTGCTGCTGCTGCTGCCGCTGCTGCTGCCGCCGTCGGCAGTGGCATTTCATTCGGCAACTTCAAAATGCGGCTTTCACCAATTGTGCGCGATGGGCCCTGAATGCGCGGTAGATTATTCTTCTCAAAAGGCAAAGGCCTTGCCATCCTCGAGATGGTGGAACGGGCATCTATGAGGAAGGCACATGACGTGGTGTCACTTCGGACTGTTTATCGAGAAGAGAAGTGGAGACAAAATAAATTTGGCTAAGACTGGAGTTGAAGGTGGTGCAGATTTTGTGAGACAACTTTACCCACAACAGCAGGATGCACCTCATGATGGAGGAACTTGGCACCTACTCACCTCTCCTGCGCTTCTTCCTTTGCACACCCACAACAAAGTGACTTTTGGCCTTTCTTTTTGCGGCGAGAGAGGAGTGGGGAAATTGTGCCCCGTTTTCCACGTTGATAAGTAGACACGCTGGAGAAAGGCAAACTGCTTGGGAGGCAGGCGGTGATGCGCTGTGTGGGGAATTGGGCGACTGGGAAGTGTGCATTGCGAGCGTACTGCGTGTGCCAAATCGTACAACCGCTGTTTTATTCCCTGACCAGTGCTACTTGCTGTGAGTGGTTGGATCAGTAGCGTGGTCGCACTCACCCAGACGAAGAGCAGGTGTCTCCTGTGGCATTTTGGATGAAGTAAACTATTGTGCTTGATTGTAGCTAACACTGGACGCAATCGGGCCTTCTCCACTCCCATGACTATCGCATGTCATGTCATGTCCTCACTCTGATTGATGCTCGCGTCTCCAGTCAAGTTGTCAAACCATACTTTTGTGGATTGTTGCGCAATGACAAACATACTTTTACTGTGCCGAACTGTGGCAAACTCAAGGCTCCTGCTACTCGTCGTGGACGTGCAGTCGTTGTGCATAATGAACCGTGAAGAGTACAAACGCCTCATGAATGCTAGTGCGTCTGTCACTTGACGATGGCTCGAGGTGCAGTGCTTCCACAATCAACCCACCTTCACAGCAGCCATGCGTAGAATGCAAGAATGAATTCGTGGAAACATTCACCTAAGGCAGCTCATCACCGCGTAATCGCATAGGCGACTAATCCTCCTGTGAGCCGCATATTCACAGTGCAGACCGCAAGCCTCGGGAAGCCGGTGCACATTGCCTAGCACCAGTGAATTGTTCTCCTCATCAGAAGGTGTCGCGAGGAGCTAAAATGCAGTGGTAAGTCAACCGAACCCAACGCTGTGTTTCAGGTGCTGCAGAGGAGAGGACCCAAGTTGGCATGGCAGTGGGTTGAGTGGAAAGGTGTGGAGGAGCTTTTGCCCCCAGCAATGCATCCCTTCTACTAGTCAGTTTCCAAGTCTCCATTCGACCTGCAACTTTCCTCCACTTCCTGCACACAGGACAATCTGTGAATGATGCGTGACACTCAATTACTAGCACAAGTAGTTGCGGTGATCAACTTGCCGTTGGTGCCACTTCGCGGAGAGGGAGTTTCTCCTCCACAACTAGCCAGACATCGTGGCCTGACTATCCTCTCGGGCTTTTGTTGCAGGGCAAGCAAACTGCGTTCGCATGGGTCGTAGAGATGTGGGCATCTTGTGGCCTGTGGCAAGCAGCGCAGCTACCACGCTTTAGTCAAACTGGGACCAAGAAAGAACAACCAAATTAGGGATTTGTTATGCTCTTTTCATTTAAGGATGTGTCCTTAGCATCGCCAACGGCCTCCAGGACGTTAATTGGTCACTTGAAATTGCGGGAGATGGGAGGAGGAGGAGGAGGAGGAGGCGGAGGAGGAGACGCATTATCAGCTAAACGTACGCAATGCTTTAAGGCGACAACAAAGTCGCCAAGTCTGACCTTCTTGCACCTTAGCATGTGATTGGAAAGTGTTATTCAATCGGCTTTATTCTCACTCTGCTCGCTCCAATGAAAGGCAGGCGAAATGTTTGAAAAGGAAATTACATTTGAGGAACAAAAAGGGCACCTTCTTAAGGCGACTACTTTCTATGCAAAAGGCAACTTTTTGAAGCCTCCTTTAATGGAGTCTCAGAAGTGCAGCCTTCCGCCTTTCCTTCGGCGGCGAGGGACTCTTCACTTCACTTCACTTCACTTCACTACACAACCAGCATCCACGGAATGCAAAATGTGCATCAAAATGCAGTAACTCGAAGTGAGTGGATGGCTTGATTGTACAAACCGAGGTGGTGGGTGAAGGCACAACAAGTCGCTGCGCCTCAAAGGGAGAGGACGACTGTTTGCCCACAAAGAGACGGGAAGGGAAAGTAGTCATGGAAGGAATGTCGACGCAGGCAGACGCGATTGCCAGCGTAGGTTGATGAGGTAGGACTTCCACCCGTTTGGTTGGGGAAATGTGTTGGAACAATTTCTGTTCTGTTAATAGCAGGCTTTTAGTAATTGTTAGTTCATTTAACGATGGCAGGTCATTTCATGCCGCTAGTTCTTACAGTTTTTAACAAAAAT
>MIEF01006458.1:0-231152 GCA_001870725.1 Taenia solium
ACAAGATCCACGTGGCCGCAGAAGAGCTCGCTTCCCCGCCTGAGCCGGAGTCACACCCCCAGTAGATCGACTGTATTAACCACCTTGTACACTTAAATAAAGAGATGACCAAAAGAACTCGTCCTTCTCATACCAAGGTGGAAAGGAAGGAAGAGGAGGAACGGGAGAATCCCGCTACACTGGCCAAGTGTTACTTCCGTAGTTCAAATCCTAAGTACGTGTGAACCTGCCACAGCACACTATGAATCGCACCCGCCCATCAGCCGCATCATGACAACACTTAACATCACAATCCAGTGCCGAGGGGCACAAGGTGCGGCCATCACGCGTTAAAAGCAGCGCAACCCAGAAGGCAGCCAAGACCGTGAGACTGAAGCGCTCAACAAGACAATCACCACCACGTTTCAACCGAGCTCATCCACTTTGTTTCCAGCATAAAGTTTCCGATAAAAAGGAACTGTCACATCCTTGAAAGCCAAGTCCACGTTATCCATTCACGATTTATCTGGACGTAATGCACTCCCAAAGGATAACCATCCCCAACAGTGCATTCTTCCGAGAAGTAAAACATTTGTTACTAGGCGACTCATCTATTCGAACGTTCGGTTCTAAAGAAGACGTTCAAAGCAAGTTCTGCACAGATGACCAAGCGGCTACGATTCTTCCTCAGCAGCTTCTCTTAATGCTCTATTTCGCTTGGCCCTGCGACTTAGAGCCAGTATCAGCAATGCTGTCGCAGCATAAGTCGTGTACACGATCTAAAGAAAGAGATGAACAACGTGAGAAGAGAAGAATGCTCGAAAATAACTATTAAAATCGCGCAAACTGATTGTTAACATAAGCTGCCTAGAAAAAGCCAGTGGTATTAGGCGAAATAGGGGATTGAACATAAAAATAACTCGCAAAACGAATAACATGGCGCCAGAAGCCGTAAGAAGTGATTTTCAGAAGCTAGTTACTGTCAATGTAATCCAAAATGACAATGTAGAAGCACAGGCTTACATTTGATCGACCCCTAACGGTATAGGTATTGAAGTAGTAGCGCCAACCGGAAAACACGCCGTTGGGATTTTCGGTTCCCGCAGGCATTTCCCTCACTTAACCGGCTAACCGTTTCGTCGCGTACGCACAGACTATCTAGCAAAACAGTTGACCAATCAGGAAACGGGGCAGTTTATTAGTTTGGGAGTTAGCCTTTAAAAATGCGCAGGTTAATTTCAAGACATGCTTCAGTGAAAAATCTGGTAAAAAGTACATGTAATGTGTGGCAATTCTTTCGGACCTGTAATACACTAAAATGGTAATGATTTATCCTGAAAATTAAATGTGTAGCTTTTGCACGTTGGAAACTTGCTTTTACTCTGAAGCGATTATTTGAGGTTTTTGGTGTTAAAGTCAAGTATAAATATTCCTAAAAAGCATTAAAAGATGATTAAAGCAGGCACTAGTCTTCAAAAATTACAGTCTTTAGGCGAGGTCATTATACATAAAATAAACTCAGAAATGAAGTCGTAATTATTCGTTTCTTTTCGCCTGCCCGAAAGATGTTTTGCGATTTGCAGCACCATGCTGTGTATCAAATCGCGTAATGATGACATTGATCTTGTTAATATATTCATGTTATTTATGGGCGGCTGGGACGATTGCTCTGTTTTGCGGTTTGTGTTGTGTTGCCTTTTCTTTACTCAATTTTCTCTTTTGTCAGCCATTCGTTGCCATTGGGCTTGGCTATTTTACATAGTATTGGTCCGGGGGCCGCTTTCTATAGTTCCTGCTCCTTGTGTCTATTTTAGCCACTTTCTTTTCTATTGGAATACTTGTACATTTTCATTTCAGGTATTGGGTGGTTAGCTGTACTTAATTTTCCCTTAAACCAGTAATAGTGTACGCCGTTTTTGCTCCTAAATGCATTTGGATCCCTGCTCTGCTTTTTAGAATGATTTCCCTATGACCTCAGTGAATGCGGAATTCGTCGCCACAACTACATCTGAAGCGTCTGTTTTACCAACTAAAGATTCTCATAAGATTTCTAATAATAACGAGTCAATTGGATCAATATGCGCCGATATTTCTCTCCAGACCACTAAAGCGCCGGGAATTCCGTTGCTGCGTGGTGCTCCCAATGACTTCCCATATCCCTTAAACTCACATGGTTTGGCGAAGAATTGTGAGACTGATTCCGTTACGATGCACAACCCTTTTTATGAGGACACAAAAAAGAAAAGCAGACGTGTCACTTTCGGTCTAGTCGATCTCTACCACTTTGATCGCTTACAGGGTTTTGCATGTGTTCCCAGTCAAGGTGGGTCCACCTTGGGAATGGCGAGTAAGCATTGGAGCAAAGAACGTATTCCTGTTTTCGAACACCAAAGTCGACGAAAGTATCAGCGCTATTCGGCTCTTTTGCGATTCTGTCTTGAAGGCAAACTTCTCCTATCCTATCAACAATTTCGGATGCTTGAATCTCGCGTCAAATGCCAACAGCGATTGTTGGCAAGAAGAACTGAGGCTGGACAATGCGGCGGTACTTCGAGAGACATCGATGATGGGTGTTTGAAACGATCTATGGGGTCCATCGAAAGCCCCAGTGATGAAGATCTGAGTTTTTTGGATAGTCTGGAAGAGTATTATTTTTTGCAACCCCTCTCTGTTAAACGGCGTCGTATCTTACTGCGAAAAGCAGGTAAGCAATTTTTCTACAAATTTCCGTTTGGCTTTTGATTTATCCCATGTATCTTGGAAAACTGCTTTTGGATAACAATTTCTTGTTTTTTAATCCGCAACTATGGCATTTATCTACTGTCTAAGCATGAGTTCTTGTGCCTGCCATAATATTGTCGGCATATATGCACTCGTGAGTCGTTTGGTTCTTATTATGCATGTTTTTTCCCAATGGAATACTACGGAAAATAGCTTGATACCTACAGGTCTCTTTTTGCGTTTCTTTGCCTTGATTGCATAGTCCTATTTCCTCGCTTTTTTGATTACTATAGTGAAATCCTTTCCTGAAAGTTACAAACCTGTGTGCTCTATATACGGTGTTCAAGTCGTAAATTATCTTAGACCTAGAACGCTTATTTTCCCTAAAATTTAGGCAGGTTTTTTTAGGACTAGGATACCATCGTATTTTAGCCGTTTTTGAAGATTACTGTTGCCAATTGGCTGGACTTTTTTATCGAATTGTTGGAAGTTCAACAATATTGTCATACTTTTGCCCACTTTAAGTTAGCCGTCATAGAATAGTTATAGGCGTGCTGATAGCCTTTTGCCTGCAATGAAGGCGCTTCCTGGAGTACGAAATCTACTAATGGTTTTCTGGTATTTGGGCACACCTACGCCTACAGTTATACGCCTGCATAATCGGCTCACTTGTTCTTCATCTCTGCCGTTTTTTCTCCTGCTTTTTTGCTTGCTTCCATAAAGTTGGTTTTTTTCCAAAAGTGATGCCTAATAGCCAGAATATTATCGGTACATTAAACAAAAGTGAAATGTAGCTTCTTTAAATACGTGCTAATAGGTTCCTCACCCCATGAACAGCACCTAACTTTCGTTTATATGTTTGAAATTCCGTGATTACCTTCGTGAGATGCAGGAGGTAGTCGGTGTAAGTAGGCCCAGAGTTTGCGTTTTTGTGTGTGCGGGCACTGTTGGCTTGATATTTTATGCTACAGGTCTCCAAAAGATTGATCCTGTGGAGAAGCATGAATGTGAAGCTATACGGAAGAGCCGTTCCGAATGTGGCTGTACCTGTGTCACCGGCATCTGTGATCCGCGGACCTGCGAGTGCGCTCTCAACGGCATTCCATGCCAAGTTGATCGAGCCAGATTCCCTTGCGTCTGTCTCAGCCCCAGCCACTGTTCCAATCCCGAGGGTCGGATTGAGTTTAACCCCATTCGCGTGCGCACTCACTACCTTCACACGCGTATGCGCCTGGAGTCCGAGGAGAGGGAAGCTGCTTCCGCTACCGATTCCTCCATTCCCACTAAACGATCCCGCTTCCTCGAGATCTCCATCCCTCCCAGTTTGACGTATGCTTGTGATGTGCAGTTCCCTGGAGAGGTGGGTTGAAGCCTCATTGGCTGATTTGAGGTGAATTCTTAGTGCTTACCTAGGTGTAAGCTTGTATAACCGATGGTATGAATCTTGTCTTTTTTGTTTTGCCTGATATCCTCCGACACTGTAATTTAAAGTTTCATACATTAATGAGTCGGTATTTTGCCCGAAACATGTTGCAGACATTTGTAGATACTTTTGTTGAACAGGTGACTTTGTTTTACATTCTATAATGCCCATTAAATGTTATTCGAACGTCAAATGGTTTCTTTAAAATTGGCAAACGCTAAGTAATTCGCGATGTAACAGTTGATAATTTCTTACCCAAATGTGAGCGGTCAAAACTGAGAAGCATGTGGTGTCTTTCAAGATGCTGAACTGTCACTCCATAATTTTCAGCTGCCACATGGAAGTATCTGTAGGATCAGTGTACACGTCCAAGTTTTGCTTGCAGAGATGATCCTTATAAGTCCAGATTGATTATTGAATCATATTGGAATAGTTCTGCCTCATAAATGGCGCAACCACTATTTTATTTTAGGGTGTTGAGGGAGGCCAAACTTTGTTGTCATCCAATATCCTGAAATTGGGCATTTCTAGAAGTGTAGAGGAGGCACTCATTGCAACGGCTTCCAACGGTGGATGTCGAGATTGTCAGGATGATCGATATGTGCACCTTTTGATGCAGGAACTGCAATGCCAGCAGAGGCTACAGAACGGTTTTGAGACTGAGGAAGAGGAGGAAGAGGGAGAAGGTGAGAGGACAGTTGACTTAAGTCAGAATATGCTCTCGGACAATTTTACCGTTGACCCCGCCTCCTTTCCTCACGATGCAGGGAACGAAGAAGCTGTTTATGGTGGGGATAGCTTCATTCAGTCAAGTCCTCAGATGGTGAGCGCACTTCAATTTGTATGCGTTTCGCACTTATTGTTTTCACGATTGTTTTTCTTAATATCAAAATAACTGGACTCGGAATGCCAGTGACCTGAGTGTTACTCTTGTTCTCCTTCTTAAAGCACATTTCCTGATGGAATACGGTTGGTTACTTTTGAAAAAGTTGAATCATTTGTCTTTTTTAAGCGTTAGCTCATGTAAATGATGGCTCTTATACCTCCTTTTTAATGCAACCGGCTTTATTATGATAATATCAGCGAATTTCGTTGAGTATTATTTGATTGCAATGCTGAGAATGGTTGCATCTTTGTACTTTCAGATTCATACTGCTGAAGAATTAAACACTGTTCTTCTGAATACTGTTTCCTGTGACGAAGTTGGAGGAGACGACGAAGACAACGATGACGAAGAAGAGGATGATGATGGGGAGGGTGATGGAGATGACTGTGATAGTGTTGTTCTCTCCGGGGAGTGTAGCACCAGTGAATTGGGACGTGCAACACGCCGCCCTCCACTTGTTGAAACGCCGACCAGTGGGGTGAGCAGTGCGAACTCGCCAAAAGAGACTGCTTCGTCACAGTCGTTCTGTCGATTGGAGCCGATAGCTTCCCTATTTCACAGCCCTCACGAGATATCCCGCAGTTGTCCCGAAGTGGAGGGGGATGAGGGGGCTAGCGCATCATCTATCTCCTCCCGTCGTCCACCTTCGGTTTGTGAGGTGGTCATCGCTTAGGCGCTTCCCTCGAACCACTCTCTTACCCACTTTACTTCTCATTGTCCAGTTTGTATAGATTTTTTTCCTCATGTGTCCTGTGGTATTGGACACGCAAGTGGGCACACTTGCACACCTCTCCTCCTTAATCACCAAGTCATCAGTCCGTCATGTTCTGTTCACGCACCACTTTACCTACATACTGTGAACTTGCAACTTTGACCACATTCTAATCGTGAGGATCCCTGTTGGTCTCCTACTTATCCGATCTCTTGTCAACCTCCATGCGCCTTGTATCTTCGAAGGCTAACTAATCACATTTTACTGGCGTTTGGGTGTGCTTACGACTCGGAGTTTTTTTGCGGTATACTCAGCTGAAAGAGATTGGGTTTGTGTGAACAACGGATTTTCACCTCAGATTTGTCCCTTCGCACATTGAGTAAAAGATGAATAAAGTGCGCCAAATTTTGATTGATATGTTCGTAACTTGAAAACCGTCAAGTCAAGTTGGATTTAAACCACCGGTTTCCCGGCATGGTAAAATTTCGCCAATGTGAATTTGTCGCTGGCGTTATCGCTTCCACTTTTCAGTATGATTTGTTATCAATTCCTGGTTTTGATATTCAATCCTGTGAACTTGGCCATGGTACATGGTCAGCTGAATTGTGTCAAGGCGAAAAAGGGAACGGAGGTTCTCAACGCACACTTGAAGAGGTTTCGACCTTGAAAGCCAAATATCAATGAGGCATACGATGAGTCGACATCACAGGGGGACGTCAGCTTATCACGCATCTGCCGCCCACACAACGAATGGTGCCATCTCAAGAATATGTTTGGTCTACCGGTAACTGTTCGTAAGTGCAAAATGCACCGCAAAAGATTGGAGTCTTAAAGATCAGTCAGATTACTCGGTACTGCACTTCTCGCACAGAATGGGTCCAGTTTTCCGGTGATTTATTGTGCCAAGAAAGTCTTGAGCTTGCTATCCACATGAAGGGTGCATCTTTGAACAACGGGATACACAGTTTGAATTGATACAAATCCAATGTCAGTCATACTATCTGAAAACTAATGTCGTAATCTGTGAAGGTGGAAAGGAATAAGACTTTTATCATCGAGCGGGAATGCCTCTTCGAAAGCGAAGACCCGGCTGACGAGCAATCTGGCGCTTAATTGAATCCGTATGCAATTTCGAAGAGAATAACACTACTTGAGAAAAGCTGAACCGCAAGAGTAAATGGTAAATTGGATTTGAGGCATTTTTACACAGGCTAGCCAGCTAATGCAAGAGAGCTGAAACCGCTACTGATTCAAATAAAAGCGATAGTCTCATCGTCCGAACGTAAGTTAAGGATTAAAATTAGCATGATGTAAATATATGAGTGAGAATTTATTTATTTATTCTTTGCTCTATGGGGAAAGGCAGCAGACTCAGTCGACGGTACTATGCGACAATTGCTGATCAAACGACTTCTCGAGATTTCGTCTTCTGTGCCTCAGATGCAGGGCTTTGAGTCTGCACAAATGGTCGCCGAGCACTCCGACTTTGCTTTTTCGAGGAAGAAGGCTCGAAACTCGTCTATTGTCATTCGGCCGTTGGTGCCGTATTTGTCCAAGAACTGTAAAAGACCGCCAACATCAAGCTATTTTGGAGGCATCGTCATACGGAGCGAGTTAAGCAATAATGTATCAGTAACTGAAACCGAGAGAAACAAGTGACTGACAGTAGAAGCCATTTTTAAAAGCTTGCAATTCCAGTGGAGGAATAACCGATTTGGGAGGCTATGGCTTCAGAATTCACCTCACGGGGTTATGAGATGCATCTAAGTGTTTACCTAATGGGATTGTAATTAAACAAGTACCTCCAGAAATTCCTACTCATGGTTGATATGTGCGGACCATTTGCACCACTTGTCAACGCACGCAACAATGAAAAAAGAAATTTCCAATGGAGTGAAAATGTTCCTATATGCTAACATTACTGAAGATGGGTGAAATCTGTCACCCTTGGAGAGGATCTTAACCAGAAAATGAGCATGACCACGGAGGAAGCATTTTGGTTTCGATGTTTGACAAATAGCATTGCAAGCACTTCTGAAAGAATAATGTTTTGTTGGTTGTTTTTATCTACTCATGGATGAGGTTGTCTTAGTCTATTGGCTGTGGACCAGTAAGTGCGAGGGAAAGGACTTATGCCTGTAGTGAGGTAAGTTCGTGCGGGTAGAATTCTACGTGGGATGAGCGCATTTGCGCAAAAAGGTACGTCACACATAACCACTTCATGGATCTGAAGTGATTTACGTCGTCAGAATGTGGCGTAAGAAGGCATGGCGTCCAGTACGTAAGTCATCAATGAAAAGCAATGGCTAGTACTGTGGTGGACTGGACGCGGGTAACTGGGGTCCTGCGCGTTGTACTTCCAGTTGGGAGCATGACCTCAACCCTTCTGTATGTTATTAGTATGTGCTCTCCTACACTAATCAGGGTTACTACAACTTCATCGACAACATGGAACGCTACGAGGACCAACAATACCATTTTGTCAAATTGGACACCCTTTCACATGAAGAGCGTACACGAGTGAATTAATAGGCAGGTGACCAGCATTGCCAGATTAATCGCGGAGATATTTGAACTTAGGAAAATGGGGGATTGAGAATGGTACGCCTTACGCGGTTGAGAACATCCTCGTCTCCTGGGAGTTGCAATTTTTTGCAAACATCTTTCAGGGCCTCAATATCCACAAAGCACAGTCTGTCCTTATTGTACTTCAGGAAGAGCGCGTCCATTCGTGTTTCGTCGCTGAGTGCCAGTTTTCTTAACTGAACGGCCAAATCATCAACCATCTTGTCAATGTCTTCTGGGCTGTTGATTAAAAAAAAAGGGAATTCATTTTATCCATAGAGTTCAGCACAAAAGAATCCAAACTGCCATTGTGTTTAAACCGCTGTTCAATTTAAATAAAGTGGTCAAATGGTTGATCCCTTGAAAATTTGTAAATATACTCTGCATGAACGCCGAACAAGAGCTTGGCATGTACTCAAGGCACAATTAACGAATTGACATAACCAATATCAAAAACACAAAGGTGATTTCTTTGCAGTGACGGTGGTAGTGGTGGACGAGGCACTGAAGTGGATGCAACTGTTTGGCCGAGAGGCGAACAAGAGGAGACTCGGGAAAAAATAATGGTTTAAGAAGTTTACCGCGTACCGCACATTTCGGAACCGATCTGTCCGAATGAATTACATCATCTTCTTGACAAAAAATTGATTTGAAAAAGCATCGACTCGCATCGCCATGAACAAGGAATTTGTTAGGGCTACATAAAGCATTTAGGCACTGAAGAAATGGTTTAAGGACAATAGGAAAAGTAATTATTGGGATCATTTAAAAGACCGTGTAGGCCTTCACGAACTAAGCAAAGTGTGTACAACTACTTCTACGTCAGCATGAGGCGAAAATGCCGTCAAAACGACAGATTCCTTCCCAGCTGCATGCATGTACCCAAGACTGGAAGTCTGAGCAAAGCATTCTCAAAAAAAGTCAACTAAGTTTCAGTTAAAGTGGGTACGTTGAAATCATTTAAGTTAATGATTTTTAAATAAATCTAAGTAAGAAACTTTGCATTTTTCAGACAGATTGGAGCCTACTTAAGCATGTAATGGTCAACTACCGTATCGTGCGTGATGTGGAGAGTTCGGCTATCGCGGTTTATTTGCTTCTAACCAGTCAATAGTGAAACGAACGCCGCTGTATTGGTAATAAGTAGCGGAGCCGAAGTTAGGTGACATTTTCACACCATAAAATACCCGAGGAGCCAAGGCAACAGAGGACGAACACATTGATCCATATTATAGTTATGCTTAAAAATGTAATAAAATGCTTAAATTTAAAAGGTGTAACCTTTAGGGAAAGCTGTAAAAGGGTCAAGCACTTAAACCGTATGGTGGCGTCAAATAGTAAGAAAATTTGCGTGTTCGTAACCTAGTGATGGCACAACTCGAGTGGACAGCATAACCCTATGAATTTGGTTCCGATGATGCATCAAGCGTCTCGTTTGGTTGTAAAGAGTAAGAATTCATCTTACTTTCGTTGAAGATCAGCTGCAGAACCTATCTTGCAGGATCTAGAGTCGCGGTTATTCTTCATGATGATGTCAGATACCACCTTTGACGAGAGATTTTCGATCAGACTGTCGGAGAACTGATCCCGATGGGCTTCCATGAATTTAACCACGTACTCATCCGCATCGGTTATTACGAAACGAGTACCAAACACGTCGATGATGGAACCAATGGAGAAATCCTTCGGACCATAGTAATCTGGCTTCTCTGCAGTGCTTCCAGGCTTGGCGATTCTTTCGCAAGATTGAAACAGTATTTAGCTTAAGAATTGATGCGTCACCTAAGAGGATGGAGAGTCTTCCCATCCTACTTAACAATGACCTATGTTGTCTTTCAATACCAAGGCCAAACATCGAAAAAGGATGTTCCCGCAGCATTTGCAAAGGGAAATTGGTAAGGCTATATGCATTAATTTAGTAAATTCCAAACAAAGTGTATCGAATCTTGAAACTTAAGAATAATGACAATGATATGTTAAAATCCTTAAATGCTACATTTCTGATGCAAAAATTAGGAAAGTTATGGAACATTGATGGGCAAAAGTTTTGAAAAATAAGAAATTCCTAGTTTAGGTACGACTCCAGCAGCACAAAAAAAAACAAATTATTTGTATGGGCCCCAAAGAAAAGTGAAATAATTAGTTGGAATTACTGCTTTATGCAAGTAGAGTGACAGGCAAACCAAACCTCGTTTGTTTGAGAAATGTGCCACCAGGAAAACCCGAATTCCGTACTGGGACCTCCCATATGTGAATGGTATCATCAGCCAGACGATAGCTGACAATGAATTTGCGTAGGCTATCGTTCGGGTGAACACTTGCCTAAATTCAATCGAGTAGAAGATGAGTTTCAGAATGTGATTTCAAATGCAGAAATCCATGGAGCACTTCAAGAGATAAAAGATATGCTTCAAAATGAAATTCTTCATTTTACAAAAACCAAAGCTTCACCCACAAATATGGCACAATCATTAAATTAATTTAAAACTCTTTCGTTTTAAAATCCACAAACGAAAACATCCGGCACAGTGAAAATAAAAACCACCTAATTAAATAAGTTTAGCCGATGCGAAAGAAGAAAGATTTAGGTCCAATCGACAAGAATTCTTACCAGTTTGGCACCATAGCGTAGCGCTTTTGAAGACTGCTCCAATTGCTTTCCAAAAATGGGTTTCGTTAGGTTAGACTGTAAACCACTAGCGGGATCTTCATTACGGCCAGACCATTCTGATTCATTGCAGTGTGAGTTTATCTAAAACGCAGAATAGCTCGAAGGTAAAAAGGCACAATTGAACTATTGTAATTCCTCAACCATTGCTTACGGGTTCTCTTTTACTAGGACCTTTTTGTTCAATAAGAATGGGTTTAAAATCTGTTAGACCGAAGTTCTGATAGTACCATGCCTTTGTGAAACTGTCACAATCGCAAAGAAGGAAAGGGCGGCCATAGATGACGATAGATTCGCCTATTCGTAAGTCCTTAGGGCTGTAATATTCATTGACCTCATTAGCTAAAGCATAAAAATAGTTGTTGCGCTTTTTTTAATAACCGGAATCTATGGGACAAAAGGTGAGTCGCATACATGAGACTTCCAAACAAACGATTGGAAATGTCACAGGTATGTTGTCACGGTTTTTCGGAAAACGATGTCGACGAATTAAAACAGAGCAGGGATCCCGACCATCATTCCTGGTGTGATGTTCTCTCACTTCCATTGTGTCATCACTTAAGTAATACTGAAAAATATAAGCATGTTAAACATTTGAAAATTCGCTAAGGAAAAAACCTATACTAACCAAAATCGAAAACTTTCGGAGGTCCCCAAAAAGCTCTTTTGTATCATCCCATATAGCAAAGAAACGTAGGACCTGACGGTCTAATTCGCAGTGCTGTCGGCGAGCATCAAATGTAGACTTTGCGATGGTTGATTGCACCTTCTCGCACATGGCCCGGTTTTCAAGGTAAGGGTCAGTGGGAATAAGTTCTGGTTCATTTACTTCAATACCTTCACTTTCGAAAAAGTTCTAAATGCATTTTTAAAGTGTAGTGCAGTTACTTTTATAAGGCTAGAGTATGGTGTCTATACTGCTAGGGATTAAATTTATCAATCAATTAATGAGTTGCACAATCGAGTTACACGAAAAAATTTACTCGAGTAAATGCGTCACAATTTGCAATACGATACACCCGACCATAGATTGTGATGTTTATGCCAATATTCAAATCCTTCCACGTATAGTGATCACCGAGATCGTTCTTCGGAATCCTTTGTCGATTCACTATCCGACCTAACGCAAAAGCACTACTGGCTCAAAATGCCCAAAATTCGCTTTATAGCAACTTAAATCTTGTTGAAAATAACGCCAAATATTAAGCAAAATAAGAATGCAAATTCTTATAGCGAAGAATTTTGACAAACTCAATTTTTTTACCTTGGGGTAAACCACTGTTGGACTTCACTGGTTCGTAAATATGCATGCTATCGTCCTCAAGGTGGTAATAAATTACAACATTCCGGACCCGATAGTGTTCCTCTGCAGACTCAGTGACACTTTCTTTGAAGTATCCGAAGAAGCGCAAGACTTTCTTATCAAGTGTTACGTAGTTAGGTGTGAATTCCTGCAAAGGGGCTGTTTTGTTACGACTGTACGCAGAAATTGGGTAGTAGTTTATTAACTCATCCAGATCACTTTCTAGCGGTTGGTTTATTTTTAGCGGGTAACCACCAATTCCCACACTTGCATAAGGGTCAGGGATGCGGTAGCCATTCTTATAATTTAGCGTTTGTGATCTATGGAAGCGTGTTCTCTTAAAATACCTAATAAAAATAACTCAAACTGTTGGATCCACAAAGTTGTAGCCCGGTAAACAAGGCAACTTTTCCATTTTATATTCGTCCAACAAAAGCCTCGCGACCAGTAAATTGTGCCATGCCTCATTCAAACAATTTAACAAGCCATTGACAGACATTACGAATAAGTAAATATTGCAAAATCTAAGTTGCATTCATCGAAAACAATGCTCAAAGCAACATTTTAAGGGTTATAGCAGCTTGTGGCCATCAATATTTACATTAAAAACCGACGAAACAAAGAATTTTCTTGACCTTAAGCCCACTTGTAGTGGTTAAATTATGAAAGCTAAAAAATACTATGCTACAATAACACTAATGCAGTGCAGCATCTTTGGCCTTCTCAGAAGTGGAAATAAACAATTAAATCGACTAAACATTCTGCAAATAGTAAGGACAAGCTTTTGGCTTGGCTGAGAGGCCAGCTCACCCAGCAAACAATTAACACGCTACGCAGCTCCTCACTTGCGTAAAGCGTCGTCTCTGACGCCTTTCATAATAAACTTTCTCGTCAGCTATGAAAAACATTTGGTGCTCTAAGGAAATATGTACAAGCCACGCAAATTAGGAGATACCTCATAGCAACGTCACTGACACCTCATGATATCTGAATCAAATTCAAAGTTTTGTTCTGCATTTGGAGACAGGAATGTGAGCTGGCCGGTATGCGTAGCTTCAGCTAGACGCAGGAGAACTGGTCTTAAAGTAAATTTATGCAAGGGAGCACAAGAATTTTGCGAAGTCTGCTGGAGATGGATTTTTACGATTGTTCCTCATAGCCTATCGGTCTCGGTTCTAAAGGACTAATAAAGAAATGGAGGTGCAACGTGTTCACATTATCGATATATTCATGCAAATAGAGAAGGCAGCTCCGTTGCGAAACTTTTAAGAGGTTTGCAGCTAATATCGCATCGGTTGGTAGTAGCTTTCCCACAGAACACAACCCTGGAGTGATTGTTGGTAGGAGACGTGATTTTAGCCTTTCTGTTTGAAAGTGTCACTGATGCACCCATCAGTGACGTATGCGCTTCTTCGGCTCCACTGCTAGCAGAAATCAGGGCGATGGTCCTTTAAGATTAGATTCGCTTTTCGCGTCCAGTAAAGCAGCTGAATGAATATGAATGGCCAAGACACTAGATAGCCCTATACCGAGATCCGGAGTTGCTTAATAAAGTAGTTTCCGGGATGTTTCTTGATCGTGATGGTATGAACCAACCTACGGCTCAACAACAATGAAATTTACAGTGGTTTGTATTCCAAGGAAAAATACAATTAAGCTACATCTTTGCAAGCTTTTGTAAATAGAAAGGGTATTGTTAATAGTTTAACAGTTATTTCTGTAGCGTCCAAAGACTTCCTTTGAGGTAAAAGAAGGCACAGTACCTGGACAGGATATGTATTTTGGAAACGGAGGGCTTGGGGGCTGTTGGCACGGCCCGGAGGCCTGCCAACCGACTAGTACAATATGGCCACCCAAGTCACCAAAACCTCCAGTTCAAACAAACAGTGTTACACAGCCCCTCTCTCTCTTCTTTCGAACGTCGTCCCCGACGCTCCCCTTGGTCAGCCTCCCGTGTCAGCCATCACAACGTAATCAGTGCTGTGAGATGCACCCACGAGCTAACTGTCCCAGTCATCGAAATTCGAGCACGTGTTCTTGTAGTATCGTCAATTCCACATGACACTCGGTGCAGTAAATGCGTATTTCTTAGTCCTCCTCTCCCACGATAATGTAGCCCAATGAAAGGTGGGGGTACGAATCCAAGTTTTCGAATGAATGGAGACACGCACAATACAAATTGCGATTCCAGGCTTCTCTGATGCCTCGGTAGAAACGCGAGGGTGTCGTAGAACTCTGACCAAATGGGGCAACCAAGCCTCATCGGAACGGGATACACGCGATCCAAGTGTGCAAAGCGTAAAACGATGCTATGGAAAGGCGTCCTGCACATTCCACATCTGTAGATACGCATTTGACGAAGGGGGACGAGTTACCCAATAACAGGAGGGAGAGCTTACGGAAGATGCTTGATCACGGCGTCGCTGAGCACTCTTGGCAGTTCCAATGCACTTGGAGTTCACGGCTAGTGTCGCTTCGGTTGTTAATAGCTCTCTTGCAGAACACAGGGGCGAGGGAGGTGCCGAAGATGAACGTCGATCTCGGCCCTTCTGCTATGGGATGTAAGTGATTCTCCCATCCGCAGCACATGCCCATCTTTCAAACCGCCAAAATTGTGCCACAAGTGGCATAGACCAGGGGAGAAATTCATCGATGTCGTGTCCGCTTTCTGCTGCCACCAATGTAGCGTGCCGAGACTTCCCTTAAGGTAAAAGAGGGCTTAGCTCTGGGGCAGAATATATACTCTGGGACCAGAGGGATTGGGAGCTGTTGGCACGGCCCAGGGACCGACCAACCGGCTAGTACAATATGGCCACCCAAGCGACCGGAACCGGTAATTCGAACAGACAAAGTATTACAATTTCGATTCTTGTTATCGAAACTGCAAATTTTCAACCATGTGTGATAATGAACCTGAGTACTTTGAATGAAGTATACCTTTCGAGATTAGTTAACAGCAAGAATAAATTACAAAAGTTGACTTGGAAGTGAGACATTAATCTACTCACGAGTTTTATCATATGGGCTAACTTGGCTATTCATGATGCTTTCGAAAAGCTTTCGATTGTCGGGCCATTCTAATAGCCTTCCGGTCTAAATTTTTGTGGTTAATAGTAAAACCTTTGGGCCGCAAATGGTTAGAAATAACGTCTGCCGCTGGTAGTCTCCTAAATAGCCGTTCTGTAAAACATAAATTAATATCCTAGGCGACGTTAGACTTACACCTTTTGACAAAAACATTTTTGAGATGCTTACAATGCTCTCGACAAAACTTATTTTTAGTGGGAAGGCAGTACTCCCTACGATTCTCTTAAAGCTGATTAAAGTCAAAACGGATATGTGAACAAAAAGTGGATAGGTAAGATAATAGGTAGGTGAATGTTCGGATGGTAAATCAGTGCTGAGACGAGAAGTGGCAATGACAAAAAATATAAAATATTGGTTTTGAGGATATTTATTTCATTAAGGGGTTCCAATTTCCTTACCAACATCTACGGGCTTACAAATTACCCATCTCTAATGCCATTATTCGGTCTTGAGCAGAATGAATCCAGTACACGTCTTTTCAACAATATCCATCACGAATGGGAATAATCCTTAAATAAAGTGTATTTCCTGCAATGTTACATTGGGAAGGGGATCTATTCCTTTTTAACTTTAAATGATATCAACGACGCAGCTAATTTTCGGTGCTTTAATGGTGTTTTATGGTGTCTCGACCTACACAGGCACTTAGGCTGCCGAGAGTGTGTCGTGTTATTGCTTTTGGCCCATGCCAATAGCATCGCAGCGGCTCTGCAATTAGATAATGTGTTCCTCATCATACTTCTTTTTTGGTGCAAATTTGAAGAGGATACGAGTTGATGTATAGCTTACTATAAAGTTCGAATTGTTTTTATGTCCAGGCATTGTTATCCTGCTTGAGAATTCAGTGATGAAACATTTAGCTATTTTACAATGAACTGTTGATTTATTTATCATTCGGAAAATTTTGAAGAGCTAATAGGCCTTTTACGCAATCCACTTTTTCCAAAGACATTTTTGTCCCCTATGCTGTGGTGTTTATTTTCAAGCGCCCATTCTTTCGAACTATCAAGTTTTGTTTAAGTGTCTGGTCTCTGGACGCTCATAGACTGCGCTAAATTGTTTTTAATCGTTAAGACGTGGTTTTCACAAGTGATGAAGGTGTTACGTTCAGCTTTGATTCATGATGCATTTTGCAGAAAGTATTTTCGGTCAACGTTGGATGCAACTACTCTGGGTTTCCCGGATTTAAAATCCAAAAAGGGACTTCTAACCTGATTGCAACATTTGGGTATTCAGTTATTATGTCATTCGAAATGGATTTTGCGATATTTAAGACCAGAAACCCAGGTTTATATCTTTGATCGACATGGAACTAAGAGAGGGGACGTAAAAGTGCAGGGGTATGTTGGTCATCAGTGTGCTATCTATTTAGTCAAGTAGTCGAATTGGACTGGGAACGCAATGGGCAACTGCTGGCCATTATAGATGACCAAACCCATTATGTTTACATTTGGGAGGCCAGTTCCCTAAAAATGACTAAGTTTCCTACCAATTTTAAGTAAAATTGTCGGCACTTCTTCAAATGAATATAGAGAAAACCTTAGCACCATTGCATGGTCCAAGGTAGATGAAAGATTTGCGATTGGCACTTCGAAAGGAAATATGTTGATCTGCGACTGGACTACAACAAAGTTTATATACATTCTCTAATTTCCAGAAAATACCCAGTCTTAGGTGTGCATACGCGCAGAATTTTAGGTGTTGTTTGGAGTTTTACAGGCCTGTTAGCCACCATTGGTGAAGATAAGGTCTTGTCGCTTAGTTCTATTGATGGTGATCTTATCAAACAAGTAAAGCTTGATGGTTTGCCAAAAGATGTCAGTTTTGTCCATACATCTTTGTCAAAATTTGGACGCAATGAAGATAATGCGGTAAGCTGATAAGTAATTCATATTCGGCCTTATTTAAAAATATATGTATTTTGTAATGTCGATATCTGCAATCCTTTGAACAGATTAGCTGCATTGTTAACCAGACCCAGTTACTCGTTTGGAAATTTCATGAAGACACACTGCCAATCTCCTACAATTTCGATGATTCATGCGGTAGTGTGGTAGCACACGCATGGCAAGACATGGAAAACATCATTGTCGGATTTTCTGAAGGCAGTCTTGCGCTTATTTCCATATCTGGACCTGCTATAGGAAAGGTTTTTCCAATCCTTTTGTAATATTCAATAAATAGGAACTCCTTAGGATTCGGGACCATGATGAAAATTTACTCGCACTCGCTGTCTCACCAAAACTCCAGCTGCTCGCCACTGCAAGTGATAAATGGTATTCTTAAATGTGCTTCATGAAGTTGGCTGCATTGTTATGATGCATGCCATTTTGTTCATAAAAACGAATGCCTTGAAAACTTAATGAGGTGATGGTCCACCGTTATCCAAAGGAATCCATATTTTAAAAAATCTTGCCTTCGAGAAATTCCCAAAATTATACTATGCAGACTGATGAGTCTCACAATTCCTACCGAATTAAGAACTTTTTGGGATGAGTAGTTGTGTTCCATTTCACCAATTTCGGTCAAATGACCAGTTTTCGTGGTTGTCAATTAATTGACTTATTAGAGTTTATTTCGAAGTGTTAAGGTTCACGAGACGAGCAAATTGAATGAAATAATTGCAATAATAGAAGTGGATGACGTGGATTTGGAGAAAGACTCGTATTCGTCAGCAAGAACCTTTCTACGAAATCCTCCTGCGTGCTCTCTGGGATGGTCAGATGATGGACAGCTGATGGGCATTATTTCATCCAGAAGCATTCTCCATGTTTTCATAAGTCGGCTGCCCCTAATGAATGGTGTTTCATCTGCGGGGATTGTGGCTAGATTCACGTCTCTTCTTGAGATCACTTTGGAACCATTATGTGTGAGCTTCCTTCCCAATGTTTTAAGGTTCCCTTAAATAATTAGGCTCCTTGTGGCCATGTTTTCCAGTTTATTTGGATCATTGGTTTTTCTAAGTTCTTGTAAGAACTTGCATCAACAAAGCCATGTAAAGTTTACCCAGTTTTTTTTGGCAACGCTACATTTACCAAGTTTTTTTTTCCAATTCAGGTTAATATGAAGAGTAATCAGTTGACTTCTCGTGTCGTCCCCATATGTATGGAACCCACCTTCATGGGAATCGGTCCTAACCATTTAGCTGTTGGTTTAGACAATAGTGCCTATTTCTACAATATATCGAGTATAGGAGGTGAATTTTAATATTCTCGACCTATTGAATCCAAGGTTTTTAAGTAGTTTGAGTTCATTTAAGTTAAGCGCATTTGGTTCAGTAGATTTATTGCAGAGTACAATCCCTTATTAATTCTTATATTTATGCCCTAAAGTAATAGCTTTACAGACTAAGTTCATGAGGTTTTGTGTTGAATGCATGTGAGACTCAAAGGCCTGCTTTTACGTCCCCAAACCAAGGTATTCAGGTTGTAAGCGAACGCACATACCCAGAGACAGTAAAGGCAATCAAACTGAATGGTAATTATGCGGCCACAGGCACCGTCGGGGGTCGCATCATTTTTCACTGGGTAAAGTCTTGCTAGAAAACCAATGGACATTCCATGATACGAAATCCTTAGTTAACCTTTCTTTGAAGATTGAAACTGCTACTTTTCCTGCAAAAATGCAAACGCTAATCGGTAATGCAAGCGGACACTGCCAAACTTACAGTCGAGGAAAGTCGGAAGCCCAGGGTCTGCCAGATAAGTTGGGGGAGGAGAAGACATTCCCAGAATGTGGTGAAAGAGTAATCGATTTTGACCTCTCGGACAGTTTGCTAAGCTATTCGACCGACGTAAGTCGTTATTCCAGACCACTGCTTTTTGGTATTTAAGAAACTGAAGTGTCCTTATGTTACCTTTCTGCTTCCTAAAGTATGTTCTTTCATAACAATGACGGGTTTTGCCTGTGAGTGGAATGCCCTTGCTTAGGGGACATTACTCCAGCCTTCAGGAGTTCTGCTCACATTACGAATTGCTGTTGTATAGATAACCTTTGACACCACAACAAGTTGACCTCAAAGATTTTCCTGCAAAGGCCTTAGATTTATGTTTCGTCCTCATAAATCCACTTGTAGCATGTGACTTGCGTTTATACTTTAGTCTGGAAATTTGTACCAATTTCATGTTGGTGAATGGGCTATTGTCAATACATACGAACATTATTGTCCAATAACTTCACTGGTCTCCACCAAGTCTGGACGCGTACTTGCCTTTATCGATGCGCAACATAATGCGTACATTTTCAACTCGGTTAGTTGACGTTCGCCATGCTTTTTTCTCAAGTCATGGTAAGGTCTCATGGCGATAAGTGTGCCTAGAATGCAAAAAAGTTTAGTGAATTTCTATTGAAATCAGAAGAATTCAGTAATCATCTGTGCACTCATACGATTGCATTTGTTGTACTTATATCTTTGGCATCTTGTAGGCTTTTTCAACCCTGGTGGAAGTTCCTAACTCTCCCGTTGACACAAGTCGCATTCTATGGAATTTCGATGATTGCGAGAACGTAAGTTGATTTCTGGCATTATTTTGATGTGTATATTTGGGAGCTAACTAAAGTCTACAATCGCCATTGGAAATCCGTCCAATTTTCGGAATATTAGCGAAGACACGTGTTGTAACTATTCATCGTTCATAAAAAATAAAACGTGATTGCATTTTAATTTAGCCTCTACTGATGGCCGTTTCAAAGGATTTTCTCGTAGTTTACCGATATTTTGCCGCAAGTATCCTGCTTTCTGAAGACGAATGTGCTAAGCAGGGCCGCGAAATGCCGTTTTCCAGCACAAACACGGTTGCGCTAAATTCTACTCAGTCGTCAGTTGGAAGAACTATTGGGAATATGAATTTGCTAGCGTCCGAGAAAAAGACTTACCAGGCAACATCTACGCAAAGACCCGTTCTGTCAACTCGAAGGGCTGCGTGTACGTCCCATCGCAGTAGTAGAATACCAAAAACTTATTTAAAACGTGAAAATAAGTCCGAATCTTGGCTTAAAATGTAGCCAACGGTACTTATGGATGTTTATTCATTTGAGCCACAAGTGCGGGTATTTACGCCCAAGTAAGCTAGAGACATCAAAACAAAATATCTAGGCCAGTGAAAATCGGGTTTAAATGAAACCACCCTAGTGGATTTTGACTTGGTTCGTGAGTAAATATCCCATTTCAAACGAAAGGTTAGCCCATTTGCTTTTTTTAGATGGCGAATGTCGTTTACTCGACCGTATGCGCCTACCTCCCAACCACACACCTCTTGGCTTTTTCGCCGAGGACGTATGTTTCCTTACCCAAAGTGGTAATTTAGCTCACGCCACTCTTCCCGGTCACACATTCAGGAGTTACACGAAATCGTACGCCAAAAACTCCCGGGCAGGACCCGACGCTGTTTCAGAAAATACGTCAGGTGGGCGCGGTAATGAGCAGACTCCCTGTCGCACAAAGCTGGAGAAAGTTCAAGACGAAAAGAGTAAAATTCTAGACAATGGTGTAAGCTGCTGCCTCAAGTGTCAAACATAATGAGTTCAACGCTTAGGCTAACATGAGCTTTTAAATCCGAACTTTCGTTTCATTCGCTAATAGTAAGTAAAACCGCTTTTTTACTAATAACAAATTGATAAGGAAAAAGTGTTGAAGTTAGAAGCAATACCATTTAGAAATCTTTAAAAATTTACGCTGCTTTTGTAATTCATGAAAATCAACTTTAATGCTAGGTGACAGTCCAGCATGTCTTCGTGTTTACTTAGTGTTTCCTTGTCGGTAGCTTCACCATAATCGTTACTATCGTAATAAGGATTGTGACTTGATCTTCTAAAAAGCAAATAGACGGAAGACAAGCCGTTGTGAATGTTAAAATTCCTTAAAACTTTTCAGCTTATTACGCAGTTCGAGAAAGCCCTAAACGCCGGTGCTTTTGAAGATGCTTTGATACTCTCCGAATTAATTCAGCTGCCTTTGCGGTGGCATCAACTTGCTAGGGCTTGCATCACTTGTCTCGAATTCGATATCGGTATGTTCCGATTATGTCGTGTCCAAATATATTCTTGTGTTTCATGCACACCCAATAAGCGCACTTTGAATAACACCGGTACCTTAAAGATATTCGTGTATGCAGGTAAAATGACCTCTTAGGTAAGATTAATAAGTTCTTAGATATGCATTTGAAAATATTTCTATCCCTAGCATACTTCCGTGATGCAATAAAATGTTTCGAAAGTGAGGCAGGCATGCTTTTATTAAGTGTTGATTATGAACTAGTCAGAAAGCGATGAGGTTATCTACTAGTTGAACCTAATATTTGACCGTGGTCATTGTTTTCCAGCTATCCAGGCTTTTCGTAGACTAAATGACTGTGGTTCAGTACTTGTGATCCAAAGGCTAATGAATGTTGAGGAGAAGCAGTTATTGTACGGCTATGTTTGCATGTTTCTTGGCGATTTCAATCGTGCACAGGAGTTCTTCCTTGCGTCTTCCAAGCCCGAGGCGGCGCTAGAGGTTGGTCAGTAATCTAGTTTGTGTTAAAAGTATCCTTTGTGGGGCATCATATTTGTACACCACGAGTCGTTCAATGGTAATGTTACCACCAGCAGGAGTACCATTTGGATCGTTTGTGCATTTCACAGATGCGCCGTGATCTTCTGCACTGGGATGCTGCTCTACAGTTGGCTCGGAGTCTCCAGCCCCATGAGGTTCCCTTTATCAGTCGAGAATACGCTTTCGAGCTAGAATGCGTTGGAGACTATGTGAATGCCCTGATGTACTATGAACGAGCCTTAGAACGTCCAGCCATCAATGACAGACATCCAGACTACAGTATCTACGAGGCAGAGGCCACAATTTTGCTGAATGGTGGTTGTGCTGGTTTTGGAGATTGCAAGCTCGACGAGTGGAATGAGCACGTTGACATTTGTAATGCAGGAGTCGTCAGAAATACCATTCGTCTCGGTGACTATAAGCGGTATGATATAATTGTAATTGTGAGCAACAATGCATAGCTGTTGATTAGCAATAAAGTGCAATATTGTTCATCACATTGTTAGCACATCACGCTTGCATTTAAGCAAACGCACCCTAAATTAATAACTTGATTAATTTACACATTTTTTGTGCAATTTACTGTTTTTGAAGCGATTTATAATGGTGCGATTGAGCATTGAATAGAAAATCGAAAAAAAAACATCAAATAACTTCACTATAGCAGATTCACGTTAATTAAAGGCACTGACTATAAAAGATTCTTCAGTACCTCAAAAAATCGCAAAAGATCTCAATTAAAAGTCGCTCTTGTTAGTGTGTTGTCTATTAACATTGCCGTATATAACTCGCTTCGTTTTAGAGGCCTGGCCATGGTACTGAGGAGTTCCAGCCTAGCTCTAAAAAAGGAATGCGCATCAATTTTGGAGCAAGCGCGGGTACGGGATTACGAAACATTTAACTCCCATAGAGAAAAATTTTCAAAAGGTTTGATTGAACATATGCTAAAGCAAGATAGTGAGCCAATCGCTTGTATGCTTAGGGAACTGTAATTTAAGCTCTAGATGACCGCATAACTCCAATTAAAAATGTAGAATCTCCCTCTCGCGCATATTTTACCCCAAATTTGGGGACTCTCTCGGTGTTGCTTAACTGTGTTACTTGCCCTCAGTACGCCATACCATTTTACTGCTGAGAAAGGTAGTACAATTTATTGGTCCCTAGCAATGGCCGGAAGCTGCAGCTCTTCATGAAGCCGCCGGACAGGTGGATGCTGCGATTGCGGTCTACCTCAAATCGAAGAACTACAAGAAGGCAGGTGAGCTGCTGTGCACAACAAAAGCCTCCTGCCAGTTGTATCTGGAGTACGCCAAAGCAAGGGAATCAAGTGGTGCGTATGTGGAGGCTATTTCCGCCTACGAAAGTGCCAAGGACTGGGAATCCGTTGTTCGGTACGCTTTTTATTGGCCACTTTTATATGGGTGGCCCAAGTTCTGCATGGTATATTGAAATATCCAGCTTGGAGTTAATCTCGGTTGAACCCATTTAATAAACATTTCCGAGCAAATTTGTCCGCTAATTGTCCCACTGTACTGGTTCCCGTCAAAGAATGCGTGATTAATTACAGTCTACCAACGCAAGCTAGGTACCTAAAATAACGATTGGCGCCTCTCTGAAAGCCAGAGTAACGCTCTATGGCTAGGAAGTCTACCTAGCACATAGTAGCTTTTCTTAGCTCTCTTCTCGTTCGAGAACACGCTGCGAAACACAAATGTGCGTCGACGCTTTCCATTTGCAAATAACTCGCTGTTCGCCCATTAAGCTGGATGAATATGATAAGGGATAGTGGTGCTTCAGATGTTGGATGTGCATACGTATATAAATCCTGCACACACGTCTACCTCTAAATACTGAATGTTTAACTCATTGAGAGAACCCATTTTGGTAATATCTTCAACGCTTAACTTTCACTAGCATTCGTGATGCTAGGCTTGCGCTGATTTGTGTCAGTGTGTTTAAGATTAACCCTTGATAAGATGAACAATCCCACCGCGGCAGTGAAAGTGGTCAGAGAGACGAAGAGTGTAGGGGCGGCCAAGGCAGTGGCTCAGTACTTCGCGAAGGTGGGCGACTTTGCGTCCGCCATTCAATTCCTCGTACTTTCAAAATGCAACAACGCCGCCTACGAACTTGCTTTGAAGCATCGCAAAATGGAGGTCTACGCCAATGTGATAGGTGGGTTTACTACCCTACTTTCAAGCGCTAAACACAACTGAAAATTACATACTCTTAAATTTTGTCTAATCTAAAACGGGCCCTTATTTTGACAGAGTTAATAATTTAATGATAATAAATTTTTGCTCAAAAACATACCATGAAATTTCATGTCCTTAATTTTGTTGGAAAACTTGTTTGGACAGGGCGCAACACTTCAGTCTATGCTGCTAATCAAGTACTACATTAAGCAATAACCTTATTACCATTGTCTTTTAAAATATTAAGCTTGAACGTTTGTACCAATGAAGGTAGCTATCGTGGCACAACCACGGGTGCAGCCTGTTGCCACGATTTATATTCAACAATTGAGTTATTGCAAAATAAAAGATAGATTTGTTGACGACCTGTGTTACATCTGAAGGGAGAGACGGATCACCCGACGAATACAAAAGCATCGCCGTTCACTTTGAGTGCGAGAGGAATTCTCTACTGGCCGGAAAATTCTTTTTATACGCCAAACAATACGCAAAAGTATGTCAGCAATGTGTTACTTTTGGAGCGACTTATTACGAGAAGCTTGCCTTGGTGATGCCAATCAGTTCAACTGATAATTACGATTTTTGAAATCCCTTCTAAAATAATTCAATGCTTTCAAACGTTATGAATTTGCATAGAGCTTTAGCTCGATAGGAGATAATAAGCCACTGAGTGTTATAAGTATCATTAAATTTGCTAACATCCAAATCACTAATACCTCCTACCCAATATCGTCATAATATGATTCCGATAAAATCAACATAGGCGGTGCGCCACCTGCTTCGGGTACCCCACTCGGACACCTCGTCGGCACTGGATCTGGCCATAGAGGCCGTGGGCGAGGCGAGGGATAAGAAGTTGACTAACATGGTAATTACATATCTGACTGGCGAAGCAGATGGCATCACGAAGGATCTGCGGCACCTCTTTCGCCTCTACATGGCCCTCCATCAGTATCGCGACGCCGCGCGCACTGCTGTGATAGTTGCCCGCGAGGAACAGTTGGGCGGAAAATATCGCAACGCTCGTGACCTCCTCTTCTCCATGGTGCAGGAGCTGCGACAGCAACATATCAAGGTCCCCGCAGAAATGTTGGATAACTTGGGCCTCCTTCACTCCTATATTCTGGCCAAGGTAACATCCCATTCACATAGATCCTTTCAATTTTAAGTGAAGATCGGCTTTCTCTACATTTGAGGATGACTCCGCCGTAATTTGACGTTAATTGAAATGGATTTCTGTATTGTTTTCGTGAAACTCTTGATGTAGGCCCCCAGTTTTTCCCTGCAGCTTTGGTCGATTCGCACCGGTGTCAATAGGAGTCAAATACAACACTCGTGAAAGCAAATCTCAATGTTAAACAAGAATGATACATCTGAAGCACGTAATCGCGGTCAGACACTGCTATTCCTCCTTTCAAAATTCAATGTTTCTTTTACTAAAGATGGTCGGCTCGAAGAAAGCAGCATAAATAACATCACATTATTACAAGATCTTGATGAAATGTAGAGAGAATTTGACGCAGTGACAGCACCACTGTACTGCGCGTATGTACTCCAAGCATGCGATTGTCAAGGGATTTTTCCTAGCCAACTTCGAATGCACGAGGTCATGGATTTAACCGTCTTTTTTTTCATTTCTTTAGTTTCATGCCAAATTTGGTAATCACATGATGGCCGCCAGATTGCTAATTCGTATCGCTCAAAATGTCAGTAAATTTCCGTCGCGTAAGTAGTTTCTTATCACAGCACGCCTCCTGCCCTGCTACAGAGATTATGTTCGTCCAATTGGTTCGAGTTTACTTCATTGTTTACTTCTTCTACGGAAGCAAGTGGGTTATATGCTGTACCCCCACGCAAAATAAGAGTACATAACTTCACCATACTTGAAACTGGATCAAAAAGTTGAATGCAGTTTTCTGTATTCCCAAGTGAAATGAGATCACAGCCACCTACTCGTCTTCACACTAGACATTGTGCCGATTCTGTCGAGCACCGTAATCGAATGTCAAAAAGTGAATCTAAAATACACAAGTTTTACATACGCCTCAACGCTGCTACGGGCCGAGTACAAAGAAAAGATAGATCCGCGCTACCGCCGTCGGTTCGAAGGCATCGTGCGCCGCCCACAGAAGCTCTCGTCCGAAGAAGCGGAGGAACTCAACTCCGCCGCCCCTTGCCCCTTCTGCTCTGATGCTGTGGCCGAGTACGAGCTTACATGCGGCTCTTGTCGAACCCACCTGCCTTACTGCACTCTTACGGTAGCGCACTCCACTCCTTTTCCTGAGTCAAATAATTTCAGTTCACTTGTACCCAATGCGAATGTGCAAATAACTACTAACAAAATAAGAATAAACAAAAAGCCCAATCTAAATGGCAAATCAAGTCGGTCTTGCGAAACATAGGTATTTCGGATAAGCCTATGGTTTCTGCTTCGTATGGCCAAAAACGCTGTGCTGACCTTCATTCTTTTAATGTAGATGTTTACTCCGTTTATGATGCTTATGGTCCAAACTGGCCGTTTCATTATTTTGTGCTCAGGGTAAACACGTTGTAAAAGAAGACCTGACGCTCTGCCCCAACTGTGATTTCCCAATGACGTACACAACCTTAATGTCGTAAGTTTTTTTTTACTATAGGGCATTTGATAAAGCCCTTATTGATGCTTGCGGATTTACTACATTAGACCTCAGTTAGCTTTCGTGTGCCCAAGTTATGGCGTTTCTTGCGCGGATCGCTTATTATTGCCCTACTTGCATCATAGTTACATCGAGAACCAACCAGATCTAGCCTGTCAGATGTGCTCAACGCCACTCGTGAGGGACGATATTCGTCGTCTTGTGGACGCTGTGGAGGTTCTTCTCAGATGGAATTCGGGATTAGTTGAGCCTGAAGCGGGAACGCAGACACCAACTGCAAGAGACACCAGCGTCCTCCAGGACAAAACCATCGACGAGACGTCTTCAAATGAGCCCAATTTATCTTGAATGAATCAACTTTACCCCTTCGCCGAAATGCTTTTTAAGATTTAAACAATACAGGTCTTAGTTCTATCTTGCATCGCTGTAGGTTGAAACCTACCTTGTTAACAAATGCGGGCATACAGTAAAGGTGGATTTCCACATAGTGCATCGTAATGGGTTCGCCGAACCAGCAGCAAATACAGCACACTACCAAGCTTCAAGGGTAGCACCTAGTGGTAATTACGGAAACAATAGCTGCCCAGGATCGATATCAATGACATGGGATGCAGACGTAGAGGCAATATCCGGTGCCCCTCGTCTTCCTGGACGTTGTAACAAGCTGTGCCAACATAGTTTTTGCAGACGCGCAGAGGTTTCGACAAGCTAAAGACATAGCCAGAGGTGCGCGCTACCATTACCAGGCCGTGGCTTGATGCGCAGTCAAGTAAATACCATAGTACGATACCTCCGAGTTCATTCGCTGTCAATCGCCTCCAAGTCATTTGGAGAAATGCCCGGTCACTTTCTAACAAAATTCGGGGATCCACGCCTATTTTTGCGCTGGAACAACATCCACGAAGCTGCACTGACGTTGATCGAATCCGCGAATGATATTTAGTGATCCTTCACAAAAAACCATTTCTGTGGTTAGGGAAACACAACATTGTTGCTTACACTTTACTTTGTTCAAATGAACAGAATGAGATGTATAGAAGAATTGATGAAATTGATTAATACAGTGAGATATCAAAACAGGTATAGTTACAGCAAATGCTTTAAAATGATACATGATTTATGAAGAATGAAATCGGAATATTCAATCTTATAGAAAAGTAATACTGAAACTAAAATTTAGGACGTGAGGACAAAACTACTGTCGAGACTGTAGCGGGGCCAGGACATAACGGCCAAGTTTGAGTTGTTGAACAGTGATACGCATAATACCAGTGTCGGAACTCCGCTTGATGGAAACGTCCTGCGCACCCACTGCAACCACCGTGCCGTTGCATCCGTGACTTTCCAGGTAGACGGGAGTTCCCTGTTGGTAACTACGAAGGATACATAGTTATGGCTATCGTAGTGCATCAGGACAAGCTACAAAACGGTTGTTTCGCTCGACTGAGGGAGCAAAAGCTAGCTGAAAAACGCACCAGGACTGCCCGATGTAAAGACGACCATCATCAATCCAGATGAGAGGGCTATTGGAGCTACCCTCGCGGGAGCCGGAGTCGTGGTGATGGTGAGTGTGGTGATGATGGTGGTGATGATGATGCTGATGGTGCTGCTCTCTTCGACCGCTATCTGTGTTATCGTTGCGTCGCCTCGAATGCGTCTCCTCGCTACGAGCACCCACTACGGGGGGACTGCTCGCGCCTGCGACGCCACGCACTGTGCCCCCAGTCCCCACACCGGCCTCGTGGGAGTGCTTTTTCAGGCCACCACTTGAAGGCGGCTTTCCGCATGTCCTATTCAACCAGATATACGCAACAGACCTAAGGAAGAATCTCCATCGTCGCCTTATAAGATATATCATACGTTCAATTGGAATAATACATAAATGACCTCATAAAGATTTAATACTTTCAACAGAATACAACTTGTGTGTGAGTGTGGTATAGTGAAAAGTGAATAATTTCACAAAGAGCACCAACTTATTAATACATCCACAACTTTAGATAAGACAAACCTGTGTATGAGTGTAAGATCCGAGTAGATATCGTTTTCTGGCAAAAGTAGGCTCAGTTGAGTTAGAGGTTGGTTGTTCTGTTGCTTCCGTCGTTTTGGTGGCTGAGTGCCAGCTAAGCCAGTTAGTCCTGGAACAATGACAGCAGCAACCGACGTCACGGCAGATGGGTTTGAGCCAGTAGTGCCAATGCATCCTAGGGTGCTAGCCAGAGCCGACTGAGTGAAAAGCACACCGGAGGTGGATAAGACACCAGAATCTCCGTGTCCGTTTCCGGCTGCGTTTGAGGCACTTATAGAAGCGATTAAGTGAGTCAAGAGACTATTCCCGTCTTCCACATTGACACCCAGGCTACCGAATAGATTACCAAACGTGCTAGGAGGTGGGGCAACGGCGTGACAGACGGCGTCTTCAACGTTCTCCTGTCCTGTGCCACTGGTAGGGCAGGGACTCGGTGGCAGTTCGAGACCAGACTTGGTGGAGGTATTTAAGATTGCAACAGACCAGGTGGGTGCGTACAGATGCAAGTCACCCCAATAGCCGAATTTTCCAGCAGTACCGCTTACGATTCCCGAACCGACGATAGAGGACGGTACCTCAGGTGCTCGACGACGCAGCTTGCGAGTTACTGTTGGTTTTAATTCGAGAACGTCTGCAAAAACAGAACAAATTGTCAATTCGAAAAAATGACAGTAACTTCAAAATATATTTTAAAAAAGTGCAAAGCAGAGACAAGATATAGCAAGCACACTAGGCAAAAAGCAAGAAATTCGAGAACGTTAGCCATAAAATAAACAAGAGGGCCTACCTCCTGTGGTGGTAAGTTCAATACACTTTTTGTCATGCTCCAGTCGACGCTTTAAATCTTCGCATAAGCCAATAATGTATTCCTGAATTTTCTTCTTTTCAATCTAGCAATAAGGTTTTCACATAAACTAGCAACCGCTTACTCCGCAGTCGCGATCACATGTACGAATTTCGCGTTCATATTGGCTGTGAATTTCATCTATTTTATAGTCGTGAAGAATTTGATTGCGGAGTTTCTGATCTGCAAGCCAATTTTCTATTCTTTTAGAAGTCTTGCAGAATTCTAAAGTAATGTACGATCGTGCCTTTCGCGATACCTGGATGCGTCCTTTCATTCAACTGTTTCAGCTGTGTTGCAAAGATCTCCAATTTCTCAAAATATTCCCTGGAAACTATTATCAATAGTGTAAAAAGAAGTACTTTTCAGAATCGAACACATCACCTTCTTCTTTGTGTGAAACATCTAAAGCTAAATAAGTTCAAAAGAATGGGAGACGCACTTACGGTCACCATTTTCACGTTCACGTTTGGAGTGAGAATTAAGACGGTTAGCCGATTTGATTAGCATTCCGCACCTGAATTTCGAAATCATAAGATAGCAACTTATTCGTTCCCGAAACATAAGGAAGCTTTCATTAAATTCAACGCATTGAAACATCCCACCTATCAAAATCTTTGTCAATTTTGATAAGAAACTCAAATAATACTAGGTGATCAACAAGCCGAAGTCGTAAAAGTGCAAAAAAAAGAAAGGTTGGAGCAGATCAGTAAAGTTGGCAGCACTACTCCTAAAACTTTTTGCCAACTCAGCCCGTGAACTGAAAAGAGAGTAAAGGTGTCGATTTTAGAAGTGCACCAAAAAGATCACGAGCGATTTAGATCACGAACTACGAAAACATGGGCTCATATATAAAGCAACTGAAGGTGGATGCTTACGTAATTAAGAAGTGAGTTGAGCGACTATATCACAACTATCGCCTCGACCTCTAAGTATTTAACTGAAAGAATCACGGAAATTAGGAGCGAAAAAGGTGTCTAGAATCGAAATCGAGGGCCTTCTAAGTCAATTTTAAAAAATGAGCGCTAAACGAACGTCGAAAAGTGAGCATATAGGCCAGCTAAACTTGTTCTTTTCAGTCCAAAAGGCTGTCAAAGGAGTCCTCATTGATTGACTGTAAACGTTACTCCACCACGGTGGTTTTGGGCAATTAAGCTCAGTCAGCGAGCGCGCATTTGTAGAGC
Organism: Taenia solium; assembly: GCA_001870725.1. Taxonomy (NCBI): domain Eukaryota; kingdom Metazoa; phylum Platyhelminthes; class Cestoda; order Cyclophyllidea; family Taeniidae; genus Taenia; species Taenia solium. The sequence continues at coordinate 30,765 of MIEF01006458.1, forward strand.
TTATAACTTTAACGTAAAATATACACCTGTTTTGGTTTAAAAGCACCTTAAACAGTGACCTTTTGTGAGTAAATATTTGCAGCACATTAATTATAATGTGCCAAATTCTTGGACTACTTTTAGCACAAGTTTATCTTATGTCGACGACCTTGGCAAATGTTTGCTTTTCCTGACTTTGAGCGATAGGTCTGTGTTGGTGAGGATCGTGGTTTTTCGAAGACTTATTAGTTGGTGTCTTCTCCGATGGCGCCACTTTATCGGCTTTCAATTGCTTTATGTGGATGTTTTTAACCAATTGACGAGGCGTTTGTGTCGGTTTTAGCGTGCTATGAAGCTTTATCGCGATAACGACTCCTTACCAAGTGTGTCACCTACCCCAGGAAATCGTGCAAGCATTACTTCCCAAAGTTCTTCCTCTACACACTCCGCTCATTTTTACTTGGGGAGTTCTTCTGGCGATGGCACATGTGATCATCTATTAACTGAACTTGAAATTAATTGTAAGCCTGATGGCTGTTCCCATGCTCATTTTTCTGAAGGGGGTTAGTGTCGATAGATCTTTAAGTGTTTGTGCTTTAGGACAAAGTGATCCTACTCTACAAGAGTATGAATCGCGCGGCATTGTAAGTGATGAAGGAATAAAACATGTCTTGGACTTAATTTTAAGAGGTGCCCCTGACGAAATTGTCGCAGCAACTGCTTACATTTGTCACTTATCTTATCAAAACCTTGAAGTCAGGCGGAAAATTGCGTAAGTGATGTGCTTCTTTGAGGGCCTTCCATCTTGTTTTTTGAACTTTTCACCAAACTTCATGGTAATTTTCTTGTTGTAGGGATTACGGTGGTATTGAGATTCTTTCAGGATTGCTAATTTCCCCTATTCAAGAATTTAAAAAATATGTCGTTTCTACCTTGCGCAACTTGTCTCACGAATGTGCGCCGGAAATTCGGGTAATGACATAGACGGATTACAGCTTTCTAGAAAAAGATGGATGATTCCTCGGTGATTTCTAACTTGCTCGTTGTATTGGATGAAAATACGAATGAAGATATCATGCCATCGCAGTTTTCAATGAGCTCAAATGCTGCTACGGTCGAATCTGCTACAGCTACACTCTGCAATTTGTCGTTGTATCCCGAGTTTAAGGACACTATTAGTAAAAACGGGCTGCCATGCTTGATTAAGAACATAATCTTGCCTTACTCAGGTGTCGCACAAAACCCAAGTACATTAATTCAAAGTGAAGAGTCTGCAGCGAAATACGATCTTCCAACTTTTATCTATGCAACAGGGACGATAAGGTTCCTGTCCTTCTGTTTTTAACTAATGAGAAACAATTCATGCTTTGTATCACCTGCAGATCCTGGAAGTTTATCTTATTTGAGTTATTTACATGGATTTAAAATCCCTAATTATTACGTTCCATTATGTACTAAAATCTTACAAATTATTATGTGTTATCTCCATTTCCCAGTTTTAATTTAAAGAATCTTCAATTTATTACTATTCCATGAATGCTTTGACGATCAATCTCTTGGTCCAGTATTGTGCCCTGTATATTGTTGTGATTAAATTAAATTGCACAGAAACGTTCTTGTCGAAGACGCAGAGTGTCGTCATCGCCTTCGTGAAACCATGGGTTTGGTGGCCGCCCTCAGTCGCATCTGCTCTCAATGTGTTAAAGATTACGATTTTGATGGGAAAGCTTTGGAGAATTGTGTGTGTATTCTCCGAAATCTGAGCTTCGCTCTGCAGGAGGTACGTGATCCCGCCTATCTCGTACGTCGGGAGGCGGCCTATTCCATTGCGGCCATAACTCCCATGGCGGAGAAGAGACTTGTGTTTAAGCATCCGGGCATAGATCTGAAAGCACATAGACGTGGAATCGTGATGAGTACGTTTATTCATCATAAAATTAAATGATTTGTCAATTTAAGCTATTTTCTGTGGCGACAATTCCAATGCTATAGGGATTGAGATTACTTTACATTCATTCAATGTTTGAATATTCGAAGTGCAGAATAAAGCTTTGAACGACAGTGGAGGTAGTCTTGCAATTCTCTGTATTCTTAGACTTAAGGAGGCCACCAACAACCAATATATGGATGGGCGGAGGACCCGATTATCTGGATAGACCGCCGTCAAACTTGGAGTCGATTCAGGGTAGCCGGCTGCTTTGGGCGCAAGACCTAGTCGAAAACTACATTTCCATCCTTCGTCACTCAACAAACCTTGCTATTTTGGAGGCGGCTGCAGGCGCCATACAAAATCTCACAGCTTGCGAGTGGGAACCCAGTGCGGAAGTTCGCTCCTTCGTAAGACTTTCAACTTTATGCAAGTTATTTTGCGAATCGTGTGTTTCTTTTACGTGAGGAAGTTTATCTAAAGAAAACTGTCTCCGCACCTCTTGTAAAGTTTCGTAGCGGTGACAACGTGCTAGTTCTTGCGGCTCCGTTGATATCAGAAGATGACGGCGTTGTCTTGACGACTGCAACGGCGCTAAGAAATGTGGCGGAAGAGGAAAGCCTGCGGAGTTTAGTGGCGTTTTATGCGATGCGCCTCTTGATCGCCCGATTACCGGTACTACAGGCGCCTAGCACTATCGACGGAGAGATCGTCGTGCCCACTCACAACGTCGTCAGTCTCCATACCGCTTCCGCCATCCTTGCCGCTCTCTATGTCCTTGTCAAGGCCAACTCTGAGCGTGCCTCGTGAGTACTCTCTTCCTCTCCTCTCACGTCGATACCGGAGTTTTAAGCCTGTGTGATCTTGTGATGTATTTTGCTGTTGCGGTACTGAGGTAATGGAATGCCAGAAGCATTGCGGGTGATATCAATTACACAAGGAGGTGGGCTGGTGTAATTAGGTGCCGGTTATTGAAGCAGAAGTCATTTTCATTGTACTTAGTTATTGTGCCCATGTTTGGGATTTTTAATTCTAACACTGAGTTCTGTGTATTACGCTGTGATTTTTTTGCCATACCCATGGTTAGACGGTTGCGAATGAAAACATTTTTGAGTGAAATCCTATATTGCCAAAATGCCTTATCAAAGCTGAATCTATTGCTGAAATTTGTCGATAGCGAAGCCCATTTCTACATTTCGAGTTAAAGCTCGGAAGTCAGCGATTTTCTAATCTAGTTGCATCCAAATGCCCTGTTCTTTTATGATTTTGATGCCATCAACTGGTTTTTCTGGTGTCTTTATCCCTTCTTGCATCAATGGGGAAGAGGTGTGTTGTCCTTAAATTGCACTATTTTGTCAATAAAATCCAATTCTGCCTACTTAATCTAAGTTCTACTGTTACTGGCCATTGTATAGATGAAGTGGACAATCAGTAGTTAGTGAGGAAATTCAGCTTTCTACTTGTCAAGTTTTCGCGATTCTCCCAATTTGAGGAGTCGACCCGTTTTATAAAAGTAATTGATTACGTTGTACGGACTTTTTTAGTTGGTCACATCAATTGTGGATTAAATGCAGCTGAACCGAACGGCTTAATGCATACGCATCCAGTGTGATGTACTTAATGCGATGGGGCATCATCCCCTGCGGCAATGTGCATAATACAAAGGGTCTCACTGTGGAGAAATCCTCATTCATGACTGTTTTTGTTTTTCAAAGCTGAGGGACCATACAAGGAAATACCTAAAACACATCAAGTCTGCTTAATGAAGGTGGCTGTAAAAGTTGCTTTAATGGAGTTGTTTTCAAGCTCCTTTCTCAAGCCGTACAAGGTCATTAGTCACCTGACCTTCCAACTGCTTGAAGTAATGTTACAACCCCCCACATGATTGGGATGCATTAAGTGGCTGCATCGGAACACGAAACATCAAATACGGCGTCAAAATGCTCGCTCATATGAGTAGGTGCCATCATTCATACTGCTGCGATTTTTGTAAGGTAGAGGATTTCACTAGAAGGAAATGGAATGCCTCCCCGGATCTTTCGTAAGGTTCTACAGAGATTACGACGATTTTCCTCTTAATGTAATCAAAACATGCCAAAAACGGGTTCTTTGAGTAGTACACGTGCAAAGTTTGCCAATTTTCACACTTTCTTGCCGTTGAACTATCGGCTTTCCTATCTGTAACCTCACTTATCTAGTGTACAGTCATTAAATTACGTTAGAGATTGTCCTCTCTCTCCCCGACGTTTCCCACCCGTTTTTCATGGTGAGCCTTTGGGGCGGTATTATATACAATGCTCTGTAGATAATACATCGAAGTGACTTTATTTCCTACGCAGTGCCTATGCAACGTACTCCCTTGTCGCTACAACTAATTTGTGCTTGAGCTTTTCTGCATAAACGCAAAAGTGTGCAACAATCAGTGACTCTCTCCCGCATTTTCAACTGGCATCCCCTTTTCATGAACAAATTTTTGCAACGGCTGATGGTGTGTGGTTAAATGAATCTGGGGTGGTTGAGATGCTTAAGAAAGTACTTTAAAAGATCCCAAAGGCTGGACAACCTTATTGCAGAAGACTATTACTGGATAAACACAGCTATGAAGCAATCACATAAACTCTAATGACTGCCTTATTTTACTTCCCTCGGTCCAATTATGTGGGTTTTTTAGGCTTTTCCTCGATTGTGGTGGAGTGCAGCCTTGCCTAGCAATTGCACACACGGGCCTCTACGTTGACCCCACTGATCCGGTGCCCTCCAACCGCGACAAGACGGTTCGCTTTGCGCGCTTTCTTCTCCAGGCTCTGTGGGCCCAACGGGACCTACAAGATCGCTTCAAGAAGGCTGGCTTGCGTGCAGCTCACTTTTGTGTCCACGAGTCAATCGTTCGCGATGCCCTAAAACAGTCTCTCATGACGGCGATTCGGTCTTCGGCAGGTACACTGAAGCCAGTCGACAAGGAGAATTTGGGATCCCTGAGTGAACCGTCGAAACCACAGGAGGCTGATAATGGGCTTAGCGTTGAGCATCCCCTTGATAATGGCGTGCAAAATAGTTTGCCACCGGCGGTAAGGCTAGTTCACGGAACTAACGTCCATTCATCACGATGGTCCGAGTTCTTTCGGGCACTTATAAAATTGCTCAGCATACGTATTATTTCACCGCTTCTTTCGGTTCCCAATGATCATGAATTGGTAGTTCTTGTCAGCATTGCCTTATCCTTGCTTTCATGCTGCTTACTTCGTAGTGTGTTGCTCTATACCGTAATGCCTGTAGCATGGTTTGAAGCTTCATAATTCACAGTCGTCGCCATTTAATAAAGTGCGCGCTGATGGGAATTGATTCGATTACTTGGTTTTCTTATTACATATGCAAAAACACAATACTTGCCTTTACAATAAACTTATCTTCACTGTGACAATATCTTTTTACATCAAAGGCCGGAGGAAATTAAATAAATCCATATACCATTCCTGCTCCCTTTAAATCGAAACTTGGGCGGTGGCCCTGTACATAAAGAAGTCTTGTAATTTGGGCGAAACACGCAAGAGGAGTGTCAGGTGGCTTACGTGCCGTGTAACGACAGTGCATTCCTTATGGGCAAATGACAGTGTAATGTGAGGTAGCAGGCGAGCATGACCCGTCCTCGTGCTCACATGCCCCTTTCTTCCTCGCCCCGCTACGCGCTGCCCTCTCCTGCTGCTGCTGCTGTTGCTGCTGGCACAACAGATGGGCGCACACCAACCCACTATCGCTAGTGGCCGCTCTGATTCAGGTCTGTTCCCGCCTCACCATCCTCATCCTCTGCCGGCCGCATCAGCCGTCGAGATTCCGCGTCTTCTTTCCCCCAATTCCCAAGGTCAATATCGCCACTTTTCAACCAGCACTACTTTTATTATTGCCATTCGTTATCACCATTCTTGTGGATAAGTCTTCTGTCCTTCTCATTTTAAGCCATAATTCTAGTGTGCAAACAAGAATGACTAAAAGAAGCAGCAGTGTGCCGTCCACTTCCAAGGGTATATCTCAGTAGGATCTGTCTTTCACTCATTTGATGATTGTTCAATATACTCTTTTCCAGAGCAAGCTAAACGTTTTGAGGAAATGAGCACTAACAATTTGATGGTAGGCAGTCGAATACTCAGTAGGCTGTGCCATATTTTGATTGCCCTTGTGCGTTTTTCATATTTATTAATAAGTGAAAACTACGTCATTTTAGGACCAGTACTGCTCCCAAATTCAAAGTCCTTTCCTCAGCTTCAAGTTGTGAGTGGCGCAATATTGAAAGATTTACATGTGAGAGTGGATCATTGTTGGTATGCCTTTCACTCAAATGGTGGTTTCGGTGCCCGTTCCAGCCACACTCCATCACACCACAGCCCTCTTTCCGCCCCGTAAGCAGACGGATGTCGCGTCTAAGCGTCGTTCCGGGGGCATCCCCGCCGTCCTTACCGCACAGTCGACCCCCGCCATCGGAAAACGGTGATTCTAATGCGAGGCGGTGGAATCTACTAATGAAATTGTATTTTACATGATACCTTTGCTTTTAGTCTCAACTATTCCGCCAAAGAAAGGGTATTTTTCTCAGTTAAATGTTGTAAGTGAAGCGTTTTATGTATGTTAAGTGTCCTTATGGGCGAGCACGTTGTTTGACCATTGGATGCACCACTCTGGTTTCCAAAAATTAAGCACAAACGTGACAACATTTGAAAGCCATGACTCAATTACACCAGCTAGGCTTCTTGCACACCTAAGTCGCAACAATTCTAAACGGCAAAGTAGGATATGATATCTCCCCTTTACCCTTTTATCAACCAAATACGTTGATTTGGGCATGACCCCAATCTGCGTTCACCGCAGGTGACGTTATGACTTCACTTAACGAATTGCCAAAACCTTATCACCTAAGTTGAGGTATGTATTTTAGCCCGAAGTTATCGCATTTCATCAAAGTCCAAGACGGGAAGTCCAAATTGAAAGAAGTGTCAGCCCATTTTTGCGAACCTCAGCGTCAAATATTGACATGAAATCCTTAGGTAAGTTGAGATCTTTCGAAATTAGTGAACGGGCCGAACGTTCGAGTTTAATGTTTACTTAATTGCAGTCGGAAATGGGCTTTTTTTGGGCGTGTACAAAGGGTGTTGATAGAAGTGGTGGAGACAGAAACTTATGGTGAACTATATTGTGGAGACTGAAGGATCCGTGCAGTCAAATGCGTTTAAAGTATCGCCCTATTACAAGATTTCAAAGGAACAGCTAAAGTCTTCACTGAACTTTGTTTTAGCGCCGGTCAAAAGTCAGAACCAACTTTATGTGGTAAGTTTACATCTATTGTTAAATGTATTTTAAATCGGAACCACTGAAGGCTTAAATGTATGGTTTTATTACTCTATCCCTCTTTTTCTCTCCGTCTTTCAAGCCGGGCCAGCAGGGTTTGCCGGAAACCTTACCTAAAAGTTCCAGCAGTGATATTCGCCACAGTTCCAATGTCTTCGGTATGCAGCATTCGCAGGGGTGGTCAGAGGCAGAAAGTAGTCTCTCGCCAACAGCACTCCTTTCAAACGCCTCATCAAGTGAGGAACGATGGATGTTTGCTGCACGTTTCTTCTACGGGAACTGCAGCTTAGTGTTTGATTTTCGCAATTGTGATGTCAATCTAAAGATGCGTATGCCTATGAATTTCACCACACATGGTCTATAGGGTCTATACGACTATACTTAATAAAAAATTATTGAAAGTTGGAAGAGCCTGTTCAGGTTTCTCATCAAACACACTTATAGTGTATAGGGGCGCCTTCATTCATAGATCTCCCTCCTTCACCTCACACCATACCGACATTCCCGACCATGAGACCTCCGCCAACGCCAGCAGCAAAAACTCAACTGCCAGTTCCACCGACACCAAGAGTCAGAACGAACCTGTCTGATTCGACTTTTGTAGGCTGTATTTTGATATATTATGCATTTTTATCCCATTCCAAGGTTGTTGATTGAAAGCGTTAGCCAGGCAGCATTAGTTTTGGAGCATAGTAGTGCATATTCTCTGGATCCTGTTTTAATAATGGATTTTGCAGTTTCTAAAACAGAGGAGGTTCCTTATCTTAACCATCCAATTAGATTGCTAACTCAGGTCTAAGATGCCGCCTCATTACAATGTCGTGAATTACTATTTGCCAGAAATACGGTCTGATAGAATGCAGATTTCTCACGCCTTAACCCAAATTCGTTTACGTTTTTATCGTATTGTATAAAAGGCCAAACAAAGTCGTCCGCGGAGATCGTCATCTTCGCAGAGTTGTTCGCGAAGCATGAGCTACCGTCTTACGGCTCCACCCAGGGCATCGCCGGTAGGCGCATTCCTGTCCTAATGCAAAATCACTCCCATACCCCTAAATTCTTGGTTTGCTTTGAGCTACTCGCTAAAAAATAGTCATAGCTACTGCTTCTTTTGCATGCACAAAGTGGTAGCTGATCACTATGGTTATGTGATCGGTCTAGTGCTCTCCCATAGCGTGCGATTTGCGTGGTGGGGCAGACTTGTTGATACGCGATGTCCTTATCGGAAGTCTAGCTCTAACTGTTTTTTTAAATGGCTTTACTTTCGGAATTTTGTTTATGAACGCCTTTCTATTTTTAGTCCCCGCAGCCTAAGGGTGTGTTCTAATCACGTGACCATCGATTATATTTCCTTTGCTTCTTCACAATAATAAAGTATAAGTAATACCTCAATTCGTCCTTGTTGTATGGGTTAGAAGAATCCAGCTCAAATGTCCAGTCAAATGCGACGTCGAAGGTCTTGGAATCAGTGAGGTCTGGTTTTTGCAGTTGATCAGAAGGGTCGCAAGACTAGTAGATTCAGTCAATGGAAGCTGGCTGCTTGCAGTATAAGTGGGGAAACGGACGATATCATTTAGAGGAGGGCGGAGGTTACTGTGAGCGTGGAGGTGAGATATGTATACGATGACAAGAAATAGGTGCCGTCTTGTTTACCAGGGGCACAAGTGGAAAGCGAATTAAAGGTGTCGGTTTAGTCGCTTTCGTCTGTGGACATCGTGTTACATTCTCGAGAAATCTTTTGATTTTTTACTAATCAGTAGAATTACTATGTAATGCCTAAGTGCTCAAGCAGAAACCACCCAGGATGTTGCGCTTCAGCTCAACGGCATGGCCTACGGGTCATTCAGGCAACCCTCAGGCCCTCGGAAGGCTGAAAGGGCTGCAATGTTGGCAGCAGCAAGTGAAACCGGTTCCAAAGATCAAATGATATAGAATTTATTGTCAAAAGCTAAATCTTAAAACTGCACGAGGCCATCCGTCACTGTAAGCTAAGTCTCCCGATGGATGGGTTGGAAAGAACGGCCACCCTCGGCAAGTGCCCTAATTCTGTGTTCAGCAGAAATACTATTGGCAGTTAAAAAGGAGGTTATTGATGTAGCGTCCCGAGACTCCCTTTAAGGTAAAAGAAGGCATAGTATCGAGGCAGAATATGTATTCTGGAAACAGAGGGCTTGGGGGCTGTTGGCACGGCCCAAAGGCCGGCCAACCGGCTAGTACAAGATGGCCACCCAAGCGACCGAAACTGGTAGTTCAAACAAACAAAGTATTACAATTGAGGCAACTATTTTAGCATAAAGTTAATGAGTTTATTGTTTTTACACCAGAGGTTTATATTGGGGTATGCTGATGGGAACCATGGCAAAATGTATACGAAACTATAAATGCACATTTTCTTTAAGATGCTTTCCACTATACACCACTTAACTAGTTTCTCATTCGCCAACTTAATTAGCATATATCCGCAAAGTTTGGCGAAGAAGTCGACCACAAGAAATACTTTACGCTAGCGTACCTGAAAAATAGAGATCTTTCGAAGGCATGATCATTCACGGTAAACTTCCACCGGCTATTGTAGAAATATGAAAATGCGAATTATATCAAAATATGCTGTTGATGATGCGGTCGCACATAAGGCGTCTGCTTAATCTGTTCCTTCGGTTGATTAGCCACCATAATTTGCCATGGATAGCTATCGTCGCTTAAGCGAGAATCCATTTGCCGACCCAGTGAGTGTCATCCAAACATGATTCGTTAGATATGTTCAACATTTTATCACTGCAATCGGTAACCTTGTTGACGTTCTTTTCGTTTTGTTTGATGTACTAGTTTGGATTTGGAAATGTATTAATCGTCCTGTTTCAAGGATTCAATCGCTTCAAGCCGTCATGCCTAAGCTTTAATAAGCTATTCTCTTTTGCGTCAACTTAATTTTTAGGGTACAACAGGTGTCGGCGAACATACGGAAACAGGTCCACCGGCGACCTTGAGTACAATTCAAGACCAAGGACTAGAAGGATACAATCCTTTTAGCGGAGAAAAGGAGGTCTCGAACACTACTGCACCGCCATATCCATCTATGCCTGCGTCAAAGCTAGCTACTGATGAGCTTCAACGTCGCCAAGAGGAACTCGAGCGAAGAGCTGCGGAATTATCGCGTAGAGAAGAAGAATATCGAAGACTGGAGGAACAAGCAGCCCAGTCAGGTGGAATGACTGGTATGGGACCTATATACTTATCATTTAGTTCATGCTGTCTATTGGATCCCATGTTTTAGCTCACTTTGCTGTGGGGCGTATTATTATAACGACCCTTCCTTTAACACTTATCTGTTATCCTGCGCATTATGCTCTTTTATTTTGTCATGAATGAATTGCCTTTTTTTCTTTTATATTCAGGATGCCTTTTGACATCATGAGTTCCCTTTTGGTTGTAAATACGTTTCCTTACAATGGGAGGTATCTTCCAGCTTGAATTTCTTTTTTGCTGTTACATTTTTGTTATTTTCTATGCCTGACACAAGCTGTTTTCTAAACTGTACTGTTATATAAGGCACAGCGAGAAATAAGTCATCATCCTCAAAACTGTTAAAATAGTATCAAATTTAATCATTGTCGTTCGATTTATTTGGTCATCATCCGTTTTTAATTTAAAAGATACCATCTCGTATATCCTGGCCGAAACTTACGATTGCTACTCTTCTGAAGCAGTCGACTTTCATTCTGCAATGGGTAATAGGTAATCCTAATACCTTCTACCCCCTACTGTAGATTTTACGGGCGGTAAATTTTTGTAGTTATTTGACTTCTTAAACTCCGCTCCTCCGTTGCACAATGAGCTTTCTTGGTTTTGCGAGCGAAATGTTGGTGGGATATTTGTTTACCACAGTTTCTTAAAGTCCATGTTGAATTTACCAGGCCTTATATGGAATATAAATGCTAGATTTGCCTTTTTGAAATACTGGTAATAGACTGTTAAGCCTACATGTATTCCAAATCCTAATACGATGATGTCGTTTTTTGGATAGACGGATGTTATGGATTTTAAACTCCCTGCAATCAAGTTGTAGTCTTTAAATTTGCTTGAAAACTTTACAATTTGTGGGTGAGTTTCACTTAAAAAATGCTTTGAGTCATGACGTTTTCTTTTTATAGACTGACTAGTAGAATTTAATTTTTTAGTATCTGTGCCTCGGCGCTGTAATAGCCCACGTAACTTTGCACTTACTGGTAGTATGTTTAATACTCAGATGGTGCACTTGTTTCGGCAATTTTAGTCAAACATCCCTGCATTGACTACCTTTGAGCTGTATTTGCCATGGGTGAGCGCGTACTTAGAAGCTTGTGAGCCTGCACAACTTTAATAACCGTACAAGTTTTAATACGAACGGAACTTATCGTTTTGTCAGTAAATATGTTGATAGCTTTGCTCCCAAAATTGTCCTTGTTGTAAGGGTTAAGTTTGTCCTCAAATTTTCTGAAATTGTCCCCCTACATCCTCTGTTCATAACCCAATTTATAGCTTGTAAATTATGTACACCCAATTCCATTAACGATGAGCTTGAGTGATGCGCAAGCGGCGTACTGTGTGTAATCTTGGCCTTGCCCAGTGATTTGATTACTTTGCAGGCTGCGTCGTTTGCGGTGGGAACTTTTAAGACTTAGAGACGCATGTAGGCAATATTTATTTGAAATGCTTTAATTGCCTTTTTATTTGAATAACACTCCTCTCTGCTTTTTGATGCCAAATCACTTTATTTTTTTCCGGATACCTGACTCATCCGCAATGTTTGGTGTTTTTTTTCAAATGTTGCGTATGGAGATCCCAGAAGGCAATTGCCTTATGTGTTCATCTCGCGAGAAATTTCTAACATTCTCTTGATTTTGTGGACACTTAAATTTTGATAAGAATTTTTTTTCTTCCGATTTACTCGTTACCTATGAGCCGCACACTGACAAAGGTTCAGATTACAGCTATTGGAAATGTCAAACAATTGTACTCTTCGAATATATTTTAAGGTTATGTCCGACAATACCCAAAAATTGCTATAAGTGTAATGTTGAATGGGTCACTCATCTTGAAAAGGTAATCTGATTCGTCCTTTTTGACCTCTTTTCTCTAAATGACGCACATTGGAGGAACGCTTTTTATCTGTCGATTAAATGGATGACTTCACGAAATAGTTACTGAATCCGTCCATGTGATCTTTTCATAAATAGGTTAAGCTGCCATCATGGAGACGTTTTTGGTGTGCAAATGAGGTGGCTTTTTGACCTCTAAATAGACCTCTCTCTTCCAAGCCCTCTCGGCAACGTTTGAAAAGAACTTTTTATTTCACTTTCCCCTTTTATTTCCACCCAATCATACAGGCATTTCCCTCGTGTTTTTTTGATCTTGCTTAAATTGTGCCCAATTGTTACGAATTCGAAATCAGATTTAATTAGACTAACTTTGGCTCAGAAGCAGACTAGTCTGTTCATGCACACTAATTACTCTTCATATTTATTATGGGGAGTAATTTCTGGGAAACTTTTTCTAGATCTTAGGCTACACAATTTTAGAGATTGTGTTTTTCGTCTAAAAGCTTTGACGGTAAGTTGTTAGCAACTTGGTTGGGCTCAATTTAATAGGAGTGTATTTCAATTCTCGAAGTTACGTACTTTTGTATTTTAAGTAGAAACCTTTTGCTTAAATCACTGGTTTAAAATTTTACCATTAATGAGAGATTTGCCAATTAAACTTCAGCCTGCTTTCTGCATCTCGAATCTCATTTGTATCGATCCTGATGCTGATGTAATGCGGCAGTTCTGTAAGATTGCGGAGTGGTGCGCGAGTGTCATGGTTCCAGCTATGCATATTTGTTCTCCTAGCGATGCGCAAGAACTGGCCTCCGCTCCCGAGTTTCTGCCCTTGCACGCCTTGCTTTTACCAGAACATCGATCTAGAAATCAAGGCGGAGTTTCGTCGGCTGGTTACCATTGGCTATTACATTTGGATCTCGTACGCGATCCTCCTAGTCGTCAACATTCTCGGTGGTGTGATCTATTTTGCTCAGTCATCTGACCCCACCGGGGGCACTCTTTTTGGTGTGTCGATTTTAATCTTCATTCTCTGTGTCCCACTCTCTTACATTTGCTGGTTTCGTCCCCTCTACAAAGCCTTCAAGTGAGTCGCATGTTCCCAAAACTTTTTCACCGTCCTATTCCAGCCAAGGTTTTTTACTCGTGCTTAAACATTGCTTTCTTATGCTATTGAAATCAACCATGAATTTCCGTTTCATGGCCAGACAGTTCCGAAAGAAATGTTAAGATGTAGTTCTATCAATCACATAATCGACTTGATTCACACACGTTTCTATGATTAGCTCTAACCGGGTGGTGTTTTCCATGCACTTTGTTTGCAGTCATCGTTTTGAAATGTCGTGCGTGTTTTCCTTGCGTTCCAATTCAGGGTGATGCTTTTTTTTACTAACTACTTTTTCTAGTCTATTTGAAAAAAAAGCCAACTATGCAAGGAAATTGCCTTCCTTGACTTACCAGACCTTTTTAACTGTGTCGTTCATCTTATCATCTTGAAATGCTTTTTTTTAATTTCTTAAATTCACTTGATAACCATACCCAACAGTTTTGGCAAAGGCGCTTCGAAGCTTTCGCAACGTTGGTGGTAAGGTCAATTTACTTTTTAGAACCAACAGCTCCGTCAACTTCTTTACCTTCTTCTTCGTATTTTTCGTTCAATGCATAATCCTCCTTATACAGTTTCTGGGCATCACGAGTTGGGGCACTTGGTAAGCTGGAATTTGGCACTTTCGTGTTGGCAAGAGCGATTGCTAAGTAAATCTGGCGGTCTCCGTCGAATTTGGCGCGTTGAAATTTTCAGTCAAATAGTAGTAAAGACCGATCAAGCCAAAAACCCAATTACCACACATGGCATCTCAGGAATCAATGGTAGAAAGTGGTTGCTCAGTTACGTAGTCTTACGGGTGTTGATTTGCGATCGGTTTGGATGCTACAATAAATGGAACGTTTTTCAGGTGTGCGGTACGTGACGTGCAATCGCTCTAAGCTCTTTTTCTGTGAGCATAAACTGAATGGTCTACTTTTGTAGACTTGCGTTTCCACCAAGAGTTGTACTAATTAATGCAATACATTCGAAATTGGTGCCGGTGGCATTATGCCTGCACCTCTGCCTTCTGATGTGAAAATTAAGCCTGATGATGTACTGGTGTTACCCGTGTTAGCATTGTTTGGGTATAATTAATCAGTTTTGCATACTATGATCGAGCTTGTAACTTCGCTGATAGACGAACCTTTTCACAGACTGACTGCTACTGCCACTAGTTGTGAAGCTGAGAGAATTTCTGTTTTTCTGCTTCCTTCCAGCGGATTATTGGTGGGCTTGGGTGTAGTAAAGGTGCATCCCGGCGTCGGGGGCTTCGTACTCCTCATCGCCTGTCTTTTCGGCGCTGAACTCGCTGCTTGTTCCTACTACTTTGTGCTGGTGAGTCGTTCTCTCCAACCTAGGAGTGGGTCAAGGATGAATGCAAGAGAAGGGGTTCAAAATTGCTCTTGACTAAATTTCCACAAAAGTTGTCAATTTTTGCGCAAAATATTTTTAGCCATACACCGGTAGTCAGATCGATAACCATGGTCATGAGGTCCTTTTAGTGTAGGAATAACCTCGGGAAATCGCAAGCCCTATTGTGTTTAAAACTATTGCAAGTAGGCACTTATAAAGGTCCATTTTGACAAATGCGTGTGTAGATATGACTGAAATCACAACCAACCGAATCCCATCTTAGAGGGCGTGGTTCTAAGTCTTCTGTCTAGCCTAGCCCCGCATTTAGCGCTGTTTGATTTGTGTTTTGATACTAGGGCGTAGTCACTGTTGAGCCTGTAATTAATGAAGTGTAGTATTCAGGGTGGCCTTCACACCTCGCTAAACTGGTAACCACCGCAAACCACATGCCTCATCACGACATTTGGATTCGTCTCCATGATCATTCACCTCGATGAATTTTCTATCATCTCCAGTGCTAACACACGCCGTGCTTCTCATACCCAGGTGCACCGCACTTATCGATCGACAGGCGCGAGTTTTGGAAAAGCTCGCGAGGAGCTTACCACCAGTCTAGCCACCAACCCTGTGGTGCGTAACGTTGGAATGGGCGCGGCTCGTGAGGCCTTCGCGGGACCGCCACCACGTGGCGACGCTCGCTACTGAGCTTGCGCCCCCTCTCCCCTTCCACCAGTCACTTATGTCGATTGCTGTCTCGAATAATTTGTCAATCACCACTGCGACCCCTCCTCTGTGGTTCCTGCATCCGCTTTCTGTTCTCTGTATTGCGCACATCTCCCCACAATCTCTACTATCGCCCATCAGGTGCTCTTTATCTATATGCACCGCGTCTTGATGTACTAACTCCACTTTGATTTACACAAAAGCTCATTTGACTGTTTCTAACACAACCAATCCATTGTTACTGCCTTTGATAATTGCCCAATCAACCCAACACGCGAAATCAGGCCTTGTGGTGTAGTAAAGAAGTTGCTCGTCGCTGTTTCGGTATTACTGGGTGAAAGAATGTCTTCAACTTTTGGAACATTGAGATAACAGGACAGCTTCGCTGTGGGCTCAAGTAGAGAGCGGCACTGTGGCAGCCAGTTTGTGTCGTCTATTCACTGTGACAAATCAGACCACTACCCTCGTTTCTTAAACGATTAGTTTCTCCTCACACTATCACTGGTGTCATGTGTCAGCCATTTCGGTGTTTTTTCTCAGTGTTGGCTTGTTGCGTCAGCCTTTGTTCCCGAAGTAGCAAATTGTGGCAAATGGCAGATTTATTACGACTAAATCAAAGCGATTGTTATCGAGAGTTACTAGGATAAGAAGGAGGGGAACCCTAATGCTCCAAAGGAAAGTGCCACGGTAAGCAAGGCATTTTTATGACTATCATTTGAGTAATGGTAGGCTACACCAAAGGCTACCAGCAATAAGCCTTGAGAGTCAAGCACTGCCAAAGTGGACAAAACCTGAGCAAACAACATTGGTAGAGAAGTCAAGGATGTGTAGTTGTCAAACGTATCTTCATTACACAAATGATATTTTGCCATTAAAAGATGGGACAATATTACAGCTTTCTCAGCATCTCTCTTGCTTTCGCACGATCACCACCAGTCGAGATTAGAGCATCAGCAACTTGCTCCAACCCATAACCATCACCATACAGTATTCGCAAATCCGCTTCCACCGCCTCCTGATCACGTCCACAGGCAGCTGCCACTCTTTCAGCCACCTGCAATATGTCCTGATTCTTAGGCCTACCTCTAAAGAATAGCATTGACGACATCGTTAAGACAGATGCCCAGAACGCCTTACATCCAACCACCCCGCAACAACTAATTTGTGACTATAAGTTGGCCGCATAGACAATTTGAAAGAGGCGAAATGAGTAACTGACTCTGAAGAAGTATGTGCTGATAAGGAGTAAGGGTCTATCAGAAGGGTTCTCAACACTTCGATGTTCTGCATCTTCCCAATCTCATGCAAAAGCTGCCTGCTGAAGCATAGACTGTACGGCCTTCAGAACCGCCTCTGGAACCACCCAACTTACCCAGTAAAGCTGTTTTTTGATCTGAGAGGTGTAAAATCTACACAAATGAAACAAGACCGACAAATTTAAGCCAGTTTGCAAAACGGCGACCACCACGAAGTCACACACACGCACACACACACACAGTCTGCCAACATCCTCAACACGAAAGTTGATAAATGCCATTAAGTCCACAAGTCTTTCAACTTCACCAGCTTGATGCAATAACTTCTTTTGGAACTGGCCTAATGATAATACCTACTTTTGGTAGGCTTATGCGTTCAAACATCCTAAACCAGTAGCATGGAAAAATCTCTTTTGATAATTATTCACAACAAAGAATTTCCCTCCAGTTGACTCCCCTGAGAGAAGTGCAAAAGGGTGGCCACCAAACTTACCTTGTGCGCTCTGGTTGCTGTAAGAAATAGAAACAAAAGGATGAAAGGCAGAACAGATTCCATTTCACGGATGCATACTGGGATGAATCGCCTGCCCAGATCTCCCCAAGACATATGGGGCATCACCTGTTTTATAAGAGGACCCTCCCAATTCTCCAGTACTTCAATGTCGGCCATGTGACGACCAATACGCTTTCACCGCATCTGGCTTTTCTAGTACGCACTTCGTTCACCTTCGAGATACTTTAACCCATTCCAATTATTTGCCAATGCATCATTATGGGCAAATATAAACTTTGTGTCTCTTTGAGCAATTTTTGAGCAGTCTATAATATTGCCTGTCAATAGTGTATGTGACGTTTGGCAGTACCGACGTGAGAACTTACCCTGGGTTCGGCTTGTTGGCACCGCCAAAGTTCTAAATGTGAATCATATCGACAATTAAAACTGCGCATACTTTAAATGTACTTTGATCGCCTATGACGGCGCTGGGATATGGGTTAACTGGAAGAGAAAAAAAGGGCTTAGTAGTTATATGAACATCTTTCAAGTGACAAGGCAAATCGAAATAATTGAATCCGTTGAACTGACTATAATGGTAATCTTAGTAGCCAATTCCCAAATTTCAATACATAAGCCCGTAATTTCGGGCCATATTCCATAATTGTAAAAATTCCACAAAGTGGGGAATTCATTTCAAAATAACTAGTGCAAACTCTCAACTTACCTGCCTCAATCGTTTTGACTTGAATTTCAATCGGCGTTGTACATAGAATTTTACTGTTACATTGATAGCACAAAGCTGAAGACTATGTAAAAGTACAGAAACATCATTTACCATGGTGCGAGTATGTGTTACCACATATAAGCATTTCGTTCACGAATGTATGAGGAACAAGTGTCTGCCCGACGTTCGAGTGCTTGTGTACTGGTAATGTCGCTTCATAAATCATTTATTGCATACGAAAGCACAATAAAGACTATATTTCTGCCGTTTACAATAATCACATCAATCTTTCATTAATATTTCAGCATTATGAAAACTAAGCAATGCATTTGAAGTAAGTGTAAACTAACAGGGATCGATGAGTTCTCGTAGTTTAAGTGTCTCCGGCATCATCACTCAATTTGATGTCATTGTTATAATATTTTCACACAGATCATTTTATAAGATAGCAATGGGATCGAACTCACTTTGGATGAACCACCTCCCTGTAATGCAACATAGTTGGGAGAGAGGGAGCTCTAATAGTTAATGAGTATGAAAGTTCACGCAATGATGATCAGTACCGCACGGTATCCCTGGAGTTGCTCCACTTTTTATTAACAAAAGAAAGTTAGTCAACATAAAATTTCTTCTAAACACCTACTATCACAATACATAGAAACTACACCGATCAAAATAATCAGAACTCTACTTCCCACTTTAAAAATTAGAAATTAAAACACACTGGCACTATTTGGTCACATTTGCGTGTAAGATTGAGCAAATATGCGTGTACATATATGTGCAAACATCAACAATGGGCATAGAGAACGCACTTGTATTCTTCTGCAACAATGATTGCAAATGAAGTGACCACAGGGCTCCAGCTGTGTGTCGTTCGGGTTAACTTTACAAATTTTGCATGTCAGTAAGTCCTCATCTTCTCCTGGACGTCGCTGCAATTCTACCTTGACCCTCATTTTAGATACATCTGAAAGGTCATCCAAGCACGCTTGGCCCTTTGGATATTTGAAACTGAAAAAGCAATGTTATAATTAGAAAGTATACATCATTTCTCAATTTCTATGGCAATAATGAATTTCATGGTGTTTTTACATAAGTATCGGTAGGCACGAGATTGCATTGGATGAATTTAGTGCATGTCAATTGTGAAATTATGGAATTCAAAATGCAACTCCAGATTTTGAAATAAAGGAACACGTACAGGCCTTGCTGTTTCCCATAGGAGAGATACTCCGCCAACGACGACGTAAAGCACAATACCTGAGTGATTTTTCCTTCCGCGGACACATAGCCTATGGACCAATAGCCATTGCGACTCATGCTAATGCGAAATGTATAGCTAAAAGAAAAAATTGGCACACAGTGTTACTAGAGCGTGGATAAGTATGAAATACTGATTGAATTACCAATGATAACGCATGATTGTGCGAAACTTTAGATGCCTGACAACATACATTTCTTCCTCGATAAATGCTGTTACAATACAAGGATTGGGTAGTGAATAATTTACCTTCCCGGAGTCGTTCTATATCCATCCAGTACATCAAACGTGGTATTAAATGTTCCGTATTTTTGGTAACCAGGATGATTCACTAGTCTTCTCCAAACTCGGGTAAGAAAAGTCCAAGACCCAAAAAGCCTAAAAGATTTATAAAAGATCATATGTTCAAAGATTGAAGACACAAGTAAGTCATGTTAAGAAGACGCACCTTGTGAAAATGTCCAAATCATATTTGGAAACATAGTCGGGAGATGAAAAGCACAGAGTATCAATTAATGCATCACCATCCTCATTTATATCGGGAAAGTCTTCTTTAAATCGCTTCCAGAATTCATCGCTCGTAACCACCACTCTAAAATGACAAAATCATCACGCATTAAAGCAACTAATTTTTTTAATGTGATCTCACAGTGTTTTGCCAAATGCATTGGTTTAGGTCTTAGGCGCATCAAGCATCAATGAAATCGTTTTATAAATGAAACAGAATGAGCTAAAGAACCTTACCTTGAACAAAAATTACGTTCCCACCAATTCTGAGCATCTTTTCTACCAAAAACTTGATTCGTTGCAAAGTTCCCATTTGGGAAAACAAACTTGAGTTCTTCCACCCTAAGAGTCAAAAATCTGATATCTTAGGGAAAGATACATGACTGCAAACAAACTACTAGAAGTCTAGTAAATATAAAATATTAATTGCAGATGCATGCATAAATAAGGTCTTTACAACAAAAAAAGTTCAGTACATATGGTACATTGGACATAAATTAGGAACTCCATTGCATAAAAGCATGCTTACAAAGTCAGCATAATGACATTTTGTTAAATAGTGCAAAAGTAATCTTTAGAATACTGAACTTACATATGATAGAGGAAAGAAGTGTACTTGCTAAAGGCTTCCTTCTCAAAATGCTTACTTCCGGTTCGCATATATGACTCAAACTGGCTCATTAACTTTGTCAAACTCGCGATAAATTTATTGCAATACTCAACGAAATGCTGGTACAGGCTTGCATTTTTCGGTGGGGTTTGCATTTGTGAAAATAACCCGTTTAAGTTTCTCAGTTGTTCAACGGTATCTTTTATGTGCTTCTCACATTTCACTGGTTCATGCTGTCTATGAAGCCGTTGCCTAAGACCTGAGGTGGACATTTGGGCTTCAGCTGCTCGCAGTGCCTTCCCAGTAATGTCACATGCATCCATGAAAGAAAAATTTTGCCGCTCCATGGTGCGCTGAAGCAAAATATGCGACTAAGAAAAGCAAACATATACAAACAGAAAAAAACACTAACAAAAGGCAAAAATCCAAAAGTTTCGTGGCTTCAAAAAGTTTACTAAGCACAGGTGAAAAAAATTGAAAATGTTCATAGCAGGTAAAAGATTAAAGACCACGCATTAAAGTCTCAAGTTGTGCCAGTCGCAACAGTAATTAAAAGCTTTGTTCTTCGAAAAAACTTCAAACACAATATACACAGACGCAACCAAAGGAGACCAAACCAACCACCCAAATTAGCGCGCCCAACCACAGTGAGTAACCTAAAGCCTGTTATTCGATGCGTTAAATGTAAACAGAGTATTTAAAAGCAAAACAAAAAGCACATTTCGTGCATAAAATTGCAAAAAATTGTTTAAAAATTCATAAAGTAAGCTTGAAATATTAAAAAGAAGTGCATATTTTTAAAGTTTTTATTGCTGTTTTAAACTTTTAGCGCAAAATAATTAAAGTGTCCCATGCTAGAAGCACTTAAACAAAATGGATAAACAAGCAGATAGTTGTGCAGCCCAACTTTTAATATAACTAAGCGCCAACCTAAGTATCAGAGCATAGGATTTTTTGGTTTGCGACCCAGACGAGGACAAATCACTTCTCCAGACATGGAGACACCTGCCGAAGATGTAGCGTGCAGAGACTGTCTTTAAAGTAAAAGAGGGTATAGTACTTGGACAGAATATGTATGCTAGAAACAGAGGGATTAAGTGGCTGCTGACGTGGCACGGTGGCAACCTGACCGGCCAGTACAATATGACCATTGCTTGCATAGTAATGGTAATATGGCAGTGAGATGCACTAAACCTCTTTAAATTCCCTCGCTTTTTAATATTTGCAATAGTTATTTTGTTCGGACTGCCGGTTTCGCTCATTTCGGTAACTATGTAGCACTAGGCGGCTGGCAGGACTTTGGGGTATGCCAGCAGCCTCCAATATTCCTGTTTCTGGAATATGCATGTTCTGCCATAGTATTATGCCATCTTTTACCCTCAAGGAAGTTTTAGCACACTGCAGTGTTAGAGAAGAATCCTTCATGTTGTTTCGACTAATCGAAACTTTATACGTATTCTTAGACCTGTAAATATTTTGTTTTGTTACTTTTAACATTTTGTTCCTAACTTGGCATTTATTCACAATAATCCGTGTTTTTAATTTGTTCTTAGCTGAACTGATTAGAGCTTTGTCGGTAACTTGCGGTAAGATTTGCGTGTAAGGTGGTTGATTATTTCATTTTCCTACGTATAAAAACAATTATAGTGTTAGAAATATTTTTTGCCTTGTTTTTGCTTCATTTCATCAATCGAATTTTGTTTTAACTTTTCAAAGAATGTTTGCGAACTAAACTGCCCACATTTGATGAAAATCCTGTTTGCGTTGTGTCGTGGACTCCGTATGTCGTAGCCCCTTCGTAAATTTAGGAAATTGCATATTGCACAAGTGGTGAATTGAAAATGATTAATTTACACTTTACTCAGGTGATGGCTCTCTTTGATATAAACATTTCTGACGTGGAAAATCGGTGCTTATTTGTTTGCTACCTAACTCTTACCATTTTTGCATCTGTTACGTACTTTATTGCATTTGTTAGCCCCTTCTGGATAGTAGCCGATTCCGGCTCCTATGCTTTGTTTAACAGAATTGGTTTATGGACAGCTTGCTTCGATGGATACATGCGACCTAAGCAATTTAACAAGGCATACTTTGGTTGTTTTTACCTATACACTGTTGAATACGATTCAATACGCGAATGGTTGAATCCGCGTAAGAATTCGATATTTAATGGGCGAAGTGTGGCTGTACGTCATTCAGGTTGTTTCTTCTGTTGGAATATTGTCTGAAGGTGTTGTCGTATTTTTTGTCTTATGTCAGGCCACTGGCCGTATCGTTATTGAAAGTCAGAAGCTAACAAAGTGGCTCATGACTGGGCATTTCATCGCAGGTACGCAAAACTTAGCCGCTTTAATGTAAAGAATTTATATTTGCACTTTTATTATGTAGCCGTTTAGTTGTTCACTATTCGTTTTACCAAATAACGTTTACGTGTAATAATTTAACGAATATAACGCTCTATTGCAGCAGCAGCCTCTTTTATCTTTGATTGAAGGAATTCTGGCTAAACATAGAAGTTAAAAGGCCTTAATTTAAGCAATTTGCATTTATTATTTGTAAAAATTTAGTACTTGTTATGCTTACAGCGGTAATGCTGTCTAGGCACTAATGAAATTTGGTCAATTTTTCGAATTTGCAACTGCTGTGAATATGTTGTGATAATTGCAAATGGATACTATATTTCTTTTGACTTCTGTGGTTTTTGTCTACGTTTTAGGGTTGTCTCTGCTTTTCACCTTGTTGGGATTTATTTATGGCAGTTACGACAGCCGTTGGGTTCCTTATCCGAGATACAACAAGCTCTCTTGGGGGTTTGGCACTGGGGTACTCAGTTTGATTCTGATTGTTATCAGTTTCATTGCTATGCTCGTGTTTTGCCTCAAAGTACACGTGAAAACTCTGAAATCACGGCTTGTTGGACAAGAAAATCGGGAAGACGATGATGACATGGCGCAGGATGATGACGACAGAAATGTAGAGGATGAAATACGCAAACTGGCCTCGACATCCTATTCTCGCAACTACTCACAGCCTAGTGGATATTTGCATCCAAAAAGCGCAGGTTTCGTCATCCCACTGGAATCTGAAATTGTTGAGGATCTTGGTGACATTGACGATGGTGATAATGGCATGTACTCCCATTTGTAGAACTGAATAGTCACACTTTTCACATCACTCGCTCTTAAAGTGAAGAATAATAAATGTTGCTGTAGACTTTACATGTAACAGCACCGTTTTGGTGGCACAAGCTTTCGTCTTTAATTCTTCTTTGTGCCAATGAAGATAATATCTCTACAGCAGTCTGATTTGTTACGACTCCATGCTTGATGTGCAATCATGACTTGGAAATTTAAATGGGGTGAAAATTTGTGCCCAGTGTTACTGTTGGTCTTCTTGTTGATTGAAATGGCTGTAAAGGCAGTAATTAACGTACTTTTGCTAAGTACTTCGGGTAGCACTTTGAAACACTTTTAGCATAAGACAAGTATTTTAAGCAAGGCAAATTCATCTGTGATTTAGTACGACTGGCAGGAGGCCACGTTGTGGGAGTGTAGTGAGAGTTTATGATGTCACTCAAATGGTAGAGGTTCGGGAAGTCGGCAATTCATTTGAGGGTCCCATATATTACTTATATAACGCAAGTAACTCCTAGAAGTTGCAATAAGTCGACGTGGTAAGGAAGGGCACGTATTGCCAGTGTATGGAGAAGCCGAGTGGCCATTGGCTTGGGCCAAAATCAATGCCACGAGTTAGGAGTTCTACTTGTGGCGATTCAAGTATCTGTATGGGTTGAAAGGCACTTGATCCTAGTTCCACTGATGCAACTCAGCAACTGCATTGTATCTGAAAGTCGGATTTTAATTTTGACGGGTATTGCGGAAGAGGGAAAGCACTGAATTCATACTGCTTAAGAGTTAAAAATGCCCTTAATCGTGGGTAACTCGCTGGAGTGGAGAAAAATAAAATAGTCTCAAGGGCCTATTCTCAGTGCTGATCTCCCATCTGCCCGTCTGTCAATCTACCTATCTACCTATCTACCAATGAGTAGCCATCCCTTTCACACCAAATTTAACTTTTGACACGTGCACCTTAAGCACCTCCACAACGTTTTTGCCACCTTATTTAAGTTTGGAGTCGCTTCATGCATCAATCGCCTTCTTGGCGCACAAAGGTCAGATTGACTTCCAACGGCAGGCGTCATTTTTTAAACTTTAGTTGGCAATCTTCATGCATCCATCCCTGCTTGGCCAATGCCCTCATCCTCTGGTGTACGTGTTTTGCGTTCAGTCATGAAATCAGGATATTGGGGCTTTTAACCAGATTTTCTCAATAGTAGCAGCCAAGAAACGTAATAGGCCTTAGGAGAATTTGTGGTGAATGAAATTAATGTGGACCAAAATGTATTCACACCGCACACATAAAAAGAGGGGCCACTGGTATGGCCCACGAGTCATGTCACAGAGGAGATTGCGGACTGCAGAGACTGAGAAGCAGGTATTTTTATCATAAAAGTAAGAATCAAGTCGCTCCATTTATGTTAGCAATCAACACGATTTAAATGCAAGCGACAATTTCTTTTCTCCTGAAAATGCTCCAATTGTTCACTGCTCATCATATTTGGTTTATTCGTTGCATAAATTTGATTTTTGAGGCATAAAAATGTGATATTTTCAATCGCATACTAACTGCATCAGCAAGTTAGTATCCCCTCAGATCCTCTGTATCTCAGTGATGTGTGCCCTTCCCAACTATGTCGGTTTCCTAGACATCGAAGAAGGCCCGGCACCGTGCAATCCTTTTCCTACTTGTGCCATCTGCTTAACCTCAATAATGGCTTTAAATGCTGTCAAGGAAAAATCCGGCTGTAACTCAATAAGCAATTGAGTAGGTGAGGAAACATTCCAATGCAAATCCGCAGTGGATGTTACTATTTACTCCTGAAAGTTTCCTCCATTCTTAACCAAGCAAATATTTGTAATGGTCACGAATGCAACCATCTTACAAATTAAATTGTATTTTCCGGTAAAGTATCAGTAAATGGATCCAATGGGTTTGAGACGGCCGCTACCCACGCATGGAGGGGCCTTCAATAGCCGCGCAAATACCACGTGGGCGGTCGATCAATAATCACTGATCGATCACCTTTCGTTGATTACACAAGGCTACCGGTCGATGCTGGAATGAGAAGCACGAAAAGGCTCACCCCCGGTCACCTTACGAAAGGCCTTCTACAACACTCAATACTGCCGCCGCCTTATAATGCCAATGTCATGATCAAACTTCCTAGAAGGCCTATTGAAGGTTCGCACTCCGGATGGTGAATTGATGCCTAACAGTATTTCCTAGCGTTAGCAGCAGCAAATGGCCTAG
Source organism: Taenia solium (assembly GCA_001870725.1). Lineage (NCBI taxonomy): Eukaryota > Metazoa > Platyhelminthes > Cestoda > Cyclophyllidea > Taeniidae > Taenia > Taenia solium. The sequence continues at coordinate 56,473 of MIEF01006458.1, forward strand.
ATGCACAGTATTGGAAGAATATTTGCATCGGCTGTTAACCGCAGTGGGAATAGACATTTGTGCCCGAGACATGAGGTAATCGGAGTCAAAAAACAATCACCAAAATACAACTTATTTTTTGTGAAGAAATTAAGACCTTTCGGCGGAAGGAACCTTAGTGCATTTACAATCGAAATGGCTATTTTAATTAGCATATTTTGGCTTCTTGCGTTCTCTCGAGCGAAATTGGTCTTTTACTTAGCTCAAACCCTCAAGGTGTTAACTGGTTTACGCGATACGTCTTTAGTAGTCACACGCGTTGGAGTTGAGGCCAAAACACCGGGTTGATACAACGTATTTGAGTGTAACATGAGGCTCCCCGAGAGGCGATTTATTGCCTTCTTTGTAAGTGGAAATTTATAAGAGCGAGGATTTGATTCTTCATATCTGAGGATGAGATGATGCCGTGCGAGGCCTCCTGATATTCATCGCATAGAACTGAGAGAGCGTCAACTAGTTTAATCATATTCTTTTTCGGTCGCGTATTCTGACTTCTGTTACGCCGATTAGCAAACCACGAGTTAACCTATTTTAAGACAAAGGAAAAGTAGAGAAGAATCTCACTATAAAGCACTTTGAAGTGTAAAAATTCACTGATTAAGTACTGCTTTGGTACCACAGACACGGTACGCACTTAGAAAGCAAAAGCATATAATTACAGATCTCGAGAACTCTGCTTCGATAGAGGAAGCTGTAACATAAGTGATAAGTGATAAGTGCACGACTTCTAACCTGTTCGATCGTAATTCCCCCAGCTGACGCCATCAATTGCTTCTCCGCCTTTGACGGATAGGGCCACTCAGTGTTGGTCTCATACCAATTCTCCAAGATTTGTGTCGCTCGCGTGCTCAAGAGTTTGTTCCCCTCTCCCCGACCCTTATTTTGCTTCACATCTAGCCGCTTGTTTAGCCGCTGAGATTTGGAACTGCGCAGGTTATTCCCATCGAAGGCATTGTCGGAAACGGATATTGTTGGAGCTGGAGCAGGACCGTTCTGATACCGAAGGAAGGAATTTAGGAAATCAGGGACTGTGTTTTGCTCATTATTTCTTGTTAGCACTTGGCCAAGAGCTGAATGTGAGTTTACTACAGAAACATGTGGAAATTGTACAGGTGGTTGGTAGGAATAATTTCGATTTGCATTGATTGCAGGATACCCTGGAGGCTGCGAATGCGATGAGACACTAATTAATGGAAGATTTGCTATCGAGGTGTTTCCGTTTGATGAGTTGATGGGTACCTGAAAGGCGCTGTCCGGTCCAAAGAAGTGTAATTCATTGCCTCTTTCTACTGCATCCCGATATTCATTAACATTTAGGGTTTCATTCATTGAATGGATGAATGGATGGATCTCATTTCCTGAATGGAGAAAAGAGGATGCTGCAAGGGGACTCTCATCTCGTTTAATTGAAGTAATATGTTGATGTCTTAAGGATGAGTTTATCGAGTTGCTGGCACTTGTTGAGGTAATGTCGTTTGATGACAACAGCTGGCTTTCTGCTGGAAACTCAATGCTTTCTGATAAACCAGAGTCGAAAGTTAAGTCCTGTTCGCTAAAATTTAAAGACTGGCTTATTAACCTGCCACTTTGAACTTTCTTATCTTCAAACGAATCCTTAAATAGGCCTACTACGTAGCTCCCATATCTTTATCTCAAAACTTACAGCAAAATTTAAAGCAGGCAGTTAGTTACTTGCAAAGAGAACATTACAATACAGCACGACAGTGGAAACTACACAGCATAATGACACCATGGATTTGCATAGAATTTAAGTTTGGGACAGCTACATCATCCAAAAGTTTAACATGAACCTACTTGAGGGCACCTTGAACAAAGGATGTTATAGTTAACATACTTGATATATGCGGATAATCAAGGTATGGGTGATATAAAGGGTTTCCTTTGAAATGGAGGGTCGAATTCACGCATTGTTAATCGAAAGCATAACTCACTGCATGACCATAAATACGTCCACCCGCCGAAGACTCTGTCTGAACAAATCTCAACGTCTGCTTTAGACGTATTAATGTCGAATAACGACTAAAATTCATATTTACGTGAGAAAATGTCCCCAGCGGGCTCCGATTGGTGCACCGACTTGCGATCACCCTATCGAAATTGCGTTCCGTTACTCGAGTCTGCCTGGACAAAATCAATAGTGTATTTGGCCACTGAGCACGCCAAGGCTTGTCCGTGGCCAAATGCATTTTTCCTCCTCTCCTAGCCACTTTATCGGAAAGGACAACACGAGTGAGACCTCTCACCATCGGTTAAGTAAGCATATTCATGGGATGCACATTCAGGTGGGCCTTGAAACAATGCATGCCCTGTCGTGGCCTCTAACAAGGCTTCACCCTCGAAACTATAAAAAACTGCCGGATTCTGGTTTGGGGCAAAGAATTTGTCGAATATTTTCAAACTATATGTCTGCATTACTGCCTCCAATGACCATTCTCGAAACCCTTCCTTCATAAGCTACTTGGAATGTCCAAGTAATATTTACGATGTGCAGCAAAACAGCCGCTGTTAATTTCGTAATAACGGCGTAAAAATGGCCGATGACCTGAATCTGCGACCAACCTCGTTCCTCGCTCAGCTGAATAAGATCAAGGATATGTCCTTACAGTCGCCACCGCCTTTAGGTTAAGATTCCTTAATGCAAAGCATGCTTCAATAAAATAATCTTTTTTTAAATAAATGGACAAACTAATGTGAAGACACTTTCACATCAGTGAAATCTAACATCAAAGGAAATGATTTGACTGAAGTTTCATGCAGAGAGGTTCAAAAATGTGAACTGCCAAAAGTTGGACAGCCGAATTCAAACCCCTAGGCACCTTGGAAGAGCATTTCGAGAGCGTGGGCCAACGCCTGATCCGAGACGACGTTTTTTTGCGTTCTGTTTAGTGCATCCGAGAGTGCCACCGTTAGGAGATGGGAACACTTAAAACAAAAGACATGAACCCTTCAGAAGGGGCCAAAAGGGGAATAAATGTGGCCGTATTCCTAAACAACCGAGAATATAAACAGTGACAATTGTTAAATACACAGTCATGGTCAATCCGCCCTTTGGAATCATTCCACCTCAATGACAGCTTCAAACCACCGCACCCGATCAAATGGCACAATGACACCGGCGATGGATGATTTCGACTTTGCCGTGTAGCCACAACTGAAAATCAGTCACTAAATACCTCTGTTACCAGTCAGCTTTACAATGCGAGCGAGTGTATGATGTAAGATTGGAATTTTTGGGAAAAAAAAGACATTTCAACATTTCTGGTTTTGACTTTTGGTAGCCAGCTTCCCTTATGCATGCACAATTCAATTTCACCTAAATCGACGATCATGAATTTGAAAAAGATGCAAGTTATTATTTGATTAAGAAAACCGCGAAAGCAGTACCATAGAGGACAGTGTAGGACTAACATTTATTACAGGTCTAAATCTAGAAGTAGAATGTGTTGTTAATCATTGGCATGTGTGAATAAAAGCTACAGCCAAGCACAAAATCTGCTGTTAGTCTTCCAGGTCCCACTATTCATCTACACACTGCTTATGTGATAACGACAGTACCTTAACCCTCATAACCTGCAAATTGGGGTGGTCTTGTGAACCTTCGATGAGACTTTCTCATCGTGTTATTTAATGCGATGAAATAGAAAACGAACCCATGGACGACCAAGTGGAGATGCCTGGAAGATGGTTCCTTGCATGCACGCACAAAAGTGTGCGGTTTTGCTACAGTATACACTGTCGCCTTTCCGATTCACCTACAGTAATCTGGTTTCGAAACGATGTCGCAAAAGTACCCGGTATATAATTCTTCCACTAGGAGCAGTGTCTCTGGTTACAGCTCGTTCTTCTAACAAATTAAGTGCTTCGAAAGTCGTCCTTCCGAATGTTGCATGAATTCTGAACAGGGCATCCGCAGCAAACGCACAACTGACCTTAGTAAGTCCTCATCTGTGACTGAAAACAGTTAGGTAAATGATGGGGACTCACGACTGTCACCCTTAATCCCACTAAGAAGTTTAGAGGACACAATATCCGGAACAAGCACAAAGGACATCCTTATCGCTCTAAAGGAGGAATAACAAACCACGTTCAGCGTTTGGAATCGTAACCTTGTCCAACTTTGCAGGTGGGGATTGGGAGTTCCAATGGACTACTGTCTTAATCAGTCCAACTGAAGAAAATACAAAATCTTACGTCAGTTCCCTGCAAGTCTCTCGGTTCAAATATAATAAATGCATTAATAACCCTGATCCACGACTTAGCGCACAACTACTCACCCAAATCACAAAGAATAATCAAAAATCCAAGTGAGAGGGTCACATGAGTACCGCTGACAGGACAATATTAAATGACTTCCTTGAAAGACGAAGCTATTTGTAGATAATAACATCCTATCACCACTGCTCTAACCAAAACAATAGGGTAACTGGGTTCACCATACCGATTTAGCCCAGCAATACATAAAATTCGTACGACACAATGGGTTCACTGCAAAGCATTAATGCTAACTGCTGCAAAGATCCTGAGTGCTTTGAATCAAGCAGGCACAATGAGGTGGTTTAGAAGAGGAATAGTAGTAAGCAGTGTTTCAAATATCAAAGTACAGAAAGCATTCACATGCACATAGATCACAAGAGTAAGGAATTAGACGTTTCCAGACCGAGCTTTTATGGCATGGAAAGCATAGTTCATGGACTGTGATCCCGTCCAACTCCATTCATTCGATAAGGGACAGTAGGTCATCCCGAGCACTTTTCTTGGCTGGAGGTTGTCTAGAAACAAGCGACACAAAATAAAGCGGATTGAATATTTTTTTTTCTACCAGATGGTTCCGATAATATTCCCAATTTCAAAACTTTTGTCAAGATCGAGTAAAGCGGGACGAGAACTTATCAGCCATGCCTAAGCCCAACATGGAACTTTTCACGTAAACCACCTAACTCTGCGGTTAAAGGCATATATATATATATATATTATCCTATCAATTAAAATAGATAAGAAATAAGGGAATTTAGCAAAAAATAGGTCAAAATTCCGGTGTACACATTCATGGCCAAATATATCGAGGGCGTAAATTCACGCGAATTTTGTCCATTCGATTGGATTCACAATCACAAGGGGATAAAAAAAGCTTTCTGGAAAGGTGAAAGCTGAAACTGCTTGGATTCTCGCATATGAAAGAAATTAGCCTAGTATTTTCGTGTGATGTGATGTTAAAACGTGGGTCCTTATAGAGGGAAGAATAACTTTCAATTGACATATAGTACCGGGAAAGGTGCATTTTGAAAAAAGACATTAATCGTTGAAAGTTGTCAAACAATCTTCATGCCTCCACCTACAAAAAATTTGTGAAATATTCACTGGGTAAGCTTAAAATAACGCGTAAAGAAACGACTCACTTCTAATTGCAACAAGGCTCAATTCAAAGGGCTCTATGAATTTGTTCCATTGATGCATCCCCTTAGGCGTTATTTTAATGATGTTTTCGGCAAATGCAATGCCCAACCAATAGGATGGTACCGTTCTGTTTACCGTGGTTACAATAAGATGACCTCCAGACTAAAATAATCGAAAAGACAGACCAAACAATGCATAAAAAGGTTAAAACAGTGGCGGCTTTCTTTATTACCCTGATCGTTACTAAATACAGTGACAGTTCACAAACAAGCAGTTTTCACACAGGAAAAATGTCTAGTTTTAAAATGCCTAGCAAATTTTCCAAAAAATGAATAGGTGGATTACTGAAGGTACCAAAATGATTTACTTTCAAACAATTAGCGACATTGCCAACGAGGTGCTTCCAGTCGGAGACGTGTTCCAAAACTTCGGAGACGACTACGACATCAAACTCTTCAAAAAATTGAGCAGCCGCTTCGGACGTGCTCATGTTTCGATATTCTGGTGCACCAAAGGGTGCTTCCTTCCAACGGTCAGGGTTTACCCTAGCCAAGTGGTCCTTTGCAGCGTCTATGGCCTCCGGCAGCGTGTCTATGCCCAGAACTTTCGCTCCAAGACGAGCTAGTGGCTGTGAGAAAAAAGAATCCCACGAGAGAAGTCAAAATCTTTCTACTGAAATGGGTAAATGCCGAAAAAAGACATCTGATTAGAAACTAGATATACATGACCCTATTCAGTGAAATGTACTACATCCAAAAATTGACCAAAAAGCGCAGTAAGTAGAAGTAAAATGGACTTCATCCAAAGAAAGTGGACAAAAACTGAGATTCACCTCTGACAAAATACCACCTCCACAACCAACATCCATAATTCGACGCCCGTAGAGCGGATACCAAAGCTTGGGAGATTCATCCTTGTACAGACAATTTATCATTTCCAACCGGATAGGATTCATCGCATGCAGAACCCGAAATTCACCTTAAGTAAAGATTGGCCGCAGCTCTGTAAATTCATCGCATCGAAACTTGAAAAAGTAATCGAAATGCACTCACCACTTCTGTCCCACCATCTATCAGAAAGAGGAGTAAAACTTGAAATCTCAGAACTATCCATCTTAGCTGATATTTCCGAAAATGCACAAAGCAACTTTGAAGGGCAATAATTTCTACGTGGAAGGGAAAGTCAAACAAAATGACTTACCGACTGAGGAGCCTAGGACGAATATTTTGCAACATTTTTGGTCGAAGAGTCAACACTGGACTAGAGAAGAAACAACCTAATTAAAAAAATGTGAACTCAACCTCTGGTTCGTTTACGCGAAATTCCTCATTAACTGAAATTTTCGAAATGTAGAACGTGATGCATAAACCCAAAAGGATTGATAAAGCAGCCCAAAAACCGCCAACTTTGTGAGTTACAAAAAGAACTTGCCCAAATTTATCAGATTATGAAACGCTAAATGAACCAAACGTTCAACCGAGTGAGGAAGACTGCATCAACACGCCTATTTTGCACTATTTGAAGTTATGAATATTGTAACAAAGTAAATTCCCAATGGGATAATGAAGGCATAAAACGCGATACGTGCGACCCAACACATTAGCAAGATGCAAACCATATTAAATAATAAGGTGAGTTTCGATTGGTTCATTAATCGCATCTGCTAATAACTATGTGGTACCGTCTTGAACATTCCCCGAACATGGATGATACGAACCCAATATTTATTAATTTATAGACACTACAGTTGTGGTTCGGTATAGCATGTACACTTTTTCTAGGTTAAATTACTATGTTTTTACCTCAACATGGCTTCAACGGTATCAAGGTCATTAGTGCGAAATTCAACGTCAAATCGACTCCACAGATGTTTGGTCGCATGTTTTCATCACCTGCAACTGAGCATGCCAGGAAAGTCATGCAGAAAGGCCTTCCAAAGAAGTTGCCGATTGCAGGAGTAGACAATATAATTATGGTTTCGTCCGCAAAGGGAGGAGTGGGTTTGTGGCCCCTTCTTATTGCTCATTTGGACTAAGGAAAATCAACTATTGCAGTTAACTTGGCCATTGCACTGAGTAGATTAAAGGCTTCGAACCAAGTCGGTGTTTTGGATTCCGATGTTTTCGGGCCTTCTGTGCCGGAATTGATGGGAGTAAATGGTATACAACCTGATACGAACGACCAGAAACAAATAATTCCCCTTCAAAATTACGGCATCAAATGTATGTCTATCGGATCTCTTATTGGAAAAGAGTCTGCTGTTATCTGGCGAGGATTGATGGTTATGAAGGCAGTACAAACTTTGCTTCGTCAAGTATTCCCAAACTCATTTTGTAACTCTTGTTAATAGGTAGCATGGGGTCCTTTAAACACACTTGTAATAGACACTCCACCAGGCACTGGTGATGTTCATCTCTCTCTAGTTCAGAATGTGCCCATAAAGGGTTCTGTAGCTGTTACTACTTCTCATTCATTATCGTTGTCCGACACACAGCGTGGCATAGAAATGTTATTGAAACTCAATGTAATTCCTTGACTGCCTTATTACTTTATTCTCGATCGTTGTTATTTTCAAATCAACTCGATTTTTTTCAGGTTCCCCTCCTTGGTGTGGTTGAAAACATGGCGCATTTTGTGTGTCCCAGTTGCAAGCTCACCACTCCTCTTTGGCGTGCTGCAGATTCGATGGAAGAAAGTGGCGCAGCCAAGTTGGCTGACAAATATGAGATACCGCTGCTTTGCCAAATTCCCTTCGAACCCAATGTGCTAAATGGGAAGGAAAAGGGCACACCAGTCGTTATTTCTCACCCGAATTCATTCACGGCAATGGCTTTTGTGGGACTTGCCAGCCAAATAAACGGCTTGCTTTAGCGTTCGCATCTTCTTAACATTGCCATAAGATGGATGCCTTAAAAATCAAGCGAGTCTGCTGCGTCTGTTAGTTCTGTATGTAGCTCAAGGGAAGTTACTCTTCTCTTAACTAAATTTCTCTTTTATGTATCAGGGAGGAATCGTGCTTTATAGTGCAGTAGTTGAGGGGCGTGGTAGAATATCAACCAGCTTCCGTCGTTGTCTGTGTTGTCTACATAGTAGCTTTTGTTGTTTCCACAATCCCATAAACGCGGAGCTTGTTTATGTGCCACTAGCTAACCAGTTGATTTTGTATTTGTAAACTTTGGTGTTGGTAACTGCGTATTAGCAAATGTGTGGATTGCTCTTCCAGGACTAGTTTGACTTCAGCGTCAGTGGTGCTTTTCTGCATCTGAAGGTTCGTCCATTTTATGAACTGCATTGAAGAAGACGGATTTAATGTTACTGCCCTCCCAAAGATGGACGGTAATCCACAAAACACTAGACTCCTGTGCTTGTCACAGTTGCTTCAAACAGGAAGAAAGAATGTTTATTAACCATGAAATCAAATTTAGATTCCTTGTCACTTTCTATTTGCCACTTCATTCTCCTCTCAATACTACTCAGCCGCATATCTGGGTTTTATTTAACTGCTGTGGACGTCTCAAAGATACCAATGTGTTGCCTAAATTGGTAACTAGCCTCTTTAAGAACATAGAAGGGTGGTTTTCAGAAGATGCTGCTGGTGTAGCTAGCCTCGAATGCCATCATTCTCAGGGGTTGCATTTTTAGTTATAATACATTGTTTGTCCTGACTGTCGGTCGCGGTTTCGGTCACTTGGGTGGTCATATCGTCCTAGTCGAGTTGGCTGGCCTCCGGTCCATGCCAGCAGCTCAAATCCCTGTGTGTACTGAATTATGTGTATACATTTTGCCCTAGAATTGTACCTTTTGCCTTCAAGGAAGGTTCCGGACGCTACACAAATGTCATGTTAATGTTTGCTTAGTTGTAATACTTTGTTTGTTCGAACTGCCGGTTTCGGTCACTTGAGTGGCCATATTGTACTTGCCGGCTGGCCAGCCTCCGGACCGCGCCAACAGCCCCCCAATCCGTCTGTTTCCAGAATATATGTTCTGCCCCAGTACTATGCCTTCTTTTAACTTAAAGGGAGCCTCGGGACGCTACATTAGTGGCAGCGGAAAGCGGAACCGACTCTAATGGATTTTATCCTGCCCCATGCCGCTTCTGGCGAACTTTGGCGGTGTGAAAGAAGTGCGTGTGCTATGGATGGGAGAACCTCAGGTATCTCGTAACAGAAGGGCTGGGATCGACGTTCAGCTTCGGCATCTCCCTCTCCCTCGTGTTGTACAAGGAAGCTATTAACAACTGAAGCGACACTAGCCGTGAATTCCAAGTCCAGTGCAACTGCCAAGAAGGATCAGTGACGTTGTGTTCAAGCATCCTCTGTAAGCTCTCTCTCCTGCTATCAGGCAACTTGACTCCCTTCGCCAAAATATGCATCTACAGATGTGGAATGTGCAGGACGCCATTCGATAACATCGTTTGATGCTTTGCACACTTGGATCACGTGCATCCCGTTCCTATGAGGCCCGATTGCCCCATTCGCTCGGGGTTCTACTATACCCTCGTGTTTCTTCCACGGCATCAGAAAAGCATGGAATCACAACTTGTGTTGTGTGTGTCTTCATTCATCCAAAAACTTGGATTCGTGCCCCATATTCCATTGGGCCGCATTATCGTGGGAGAAGAGGACTAAGAAATGCGCATTTGCTGCACTGAGAACTACGCGGGATTGATGGTACTACAAGAAGACATGCGCTCGAACCTCGATGGCTTGCACGGTTAGCTCGTGGGTGCTTCTCGCAGCACTGATTATGTTGTGATGGCTGACACGGGAGGCTGACCAAGGGGAGCGTCGGGGACGACGCTCGAAAAAAGAGAGGGGCTATGTAATGCTTTGTTTGTTGGAACTGCCGGTTTTGGTGACTTGGGTGGCCACATTGTACTAGCCGGTTGGACGGCCTTTGGGCCGTGCGAACAGCCCCCAAGCCCTCTATTTCCAGAATATATATTCTGCCCCAATACTATGCCTCCTTTGCCTTAAAGGAAGCCTCGGGACGCTACATAGTAGTTAAGGATGTAGCGTCCCGAGACTTCCTTAAGGTCAAAGAAGGCATAGTATTGGGGCAGAATAAATATTCTGGAAACAGAGGGCTCGGGGGCTGTTCGCACGGCCCAAAGGCCGTCCAACGGGCTAGTACAAGATGGCCACCCAAGTGACCGAAACCGGCAGTTCGAACAAACAAAGTGTTACAAAGGAAGACAAAACAGCCATCATTTGCGAACAGCTTCGCTAAGCTATTGTAAGCATTGCAATTTTATTCTTTTGTGATAACGTAATAAGGTGCAGAAGATTTTAAGGCATGGCTTCAGTCTAGGAATGCTCAGTCCAGCAAATGAAATGCATAGTTAACAAATAAGAAGTCGTCAAAAAGAATTCGCTGGCAAAGGTCATTTAATGTAACGGAACTCTATTCATAGCTGTAGTCGGTTAAGCAAGAAAATCAGTGGATGGAAGTTTGCACGCCAAATTTTAATCTTAGGTGCGTTGCAGATTAGAACTAAAAAATCAATGCTGTTATTAGCAAAGTGTTTTTAATTATTACCCTTTTAATTTTTTATTTTTACGCAATTATGTTTTAATGTACCACTACGCTGATATCCAACACATCCAAAGACCGTTACCAATAGTTGGACACCACTAACCTTTTCGACATCTATTAGCTGCGTCAAAGCCTTTACGCCAAGCTGCTGTCAAAACAAATCAAGTGCTCCTTAACTTTTTGATGCACACAATTTGTGTACTCCTTTGGTAACATTTGGAATTCCCACAGAGCCTGTGATTTTAGCATCTACGCAAAACGTTTTGATAAATTGTCGACGTGTGTAGATCCTAGATCTGTTTTATGGTTGTAGATTCTTCAACAACACATCGATTAAAACCTAAATAGTGCTTTTGGGTGCCGTGCACATGATGTTTAAAACCCGCTTATGCTGACAGTAGTCCTAGTTTTTTTCTAAATCATTTTTATAAAATTAACCCACAATATTTGATTTCGTTAGGTTGATAGCTTTTATGGATGCGCTGAGGTTTGTTCTCTCATACTGGGTCTGCCTAAAGTAGGCTTTTCTTGCACGAAGTTGAGGCCGAAGAAGAGTTTTTTAGCAACATGGGGATAGAGGTGACGTGCAAATTTGAAGACAAAATTAGAGAAGCAATGGCTACTGAAGAGACGCTATCTTACTCTGTATTTAAGTGTGTTGAGGATCTTAGCGTACTCACAAATGTATGCTGTGATGCCCAACGGATTACCAATATGTAGAATTGTTCAGCTTTATTGGAAGTGCCGGCAAATGTTCCAGATAGCAATGCCGAGTTTACAAGGCGGATAAGCGAGAGCGTTGTTGATGAAGCTATCAATAGTGCAGAGAGGTACCTTATTTGTCCTCTTATTTAATTCACAGTTGTAAATTATCAACTTTGCGTGCCTTTAATACCAAAATGTTTTATATATCTTGACCACGTAACATTCCACCCATTCAACTAGGGTAGAATCAATAAGAGGGTTCAGATCTGAAGAAGAAACAAACAGCAGTGAATTCATTCCTGAGTGTTTAGTATTCCCCGACCAATGTGCTCTTGGTGGCTCGAATCTGGATATGTGAGTTACTAGTGGATTTTTATCGAAGAGTATAGAACATACAATTACTAAATATTTCTTTCTCAAGCCCCGAAAGTGGTCCGCATTTACGCAATCCTGGTAAGTTATCGGCACACTCATAGGTCCACCGGTGATGAACACAAGTATCTCCTGTCACGGTTTAGAAATTTGAAGCATCTTATTCATAAAGTGACTCGTTGTTGAAAACCTAGTCCCTGTTCTCAAGCTTCTTAAGCGCCTTTAAATGTTAAACCAGTTAAATTGCCCTCCGGAATTATGTAGCACTTTACATATTTATTGCATATTCCAAATGTGCACAAGATAACTGCGCATGCACCTTTTTCAGAGGATCATTTGATTGACTCGGCTTTACTTGATTCGGATTCAACAACACCCAACCTCAAATATTGTGCAATTCCTCGCAAAACAAGCAGATGTAAAAAACGCCATCCTAGTGTTTTGGAAAACGTAAATTTGCATTTGCTTTGCGCTTGTTATTGCACAGATCTTCTCTGTCTAGTCGTTACAGATTCGTGCCGTTAATTTGGCTTAAGTAGTTTCTATCTAGAAAATCATGGATTATCGTGCACAGTTTAGGCTATGTTAAATCGCTCTCAATGAGCTGATGAGAATCGGCCAAAATTCCTCTTAGGAGTTTAATCTTCTCTGCACATAGTTCACTGTCGCTTCAGTGACAATTCTTAATGAGTCGTCTTCTGACGATTGATATTTTTCCATAATTGTTTCCGCACAGTTCAGATCATGAATAACCGAAAAAGGATTGGGACAGCGTCTGCTTGTCATTCTGCTTAATGCTACCTCTACCTACTCTTCATTGTGGTAATTTGGTGTTGCATGAAATACGCTCTCTGCCAAGTTAGCTTCGAGGCATGAAACAATGAGAAATACGCGTGGAAATATTAAGAAAATTTCTCATTCTAAACGAAGAACGCACTTATTTCCAAAAGTTGTTGTCTTTTTATGCTGACTTAAAACTAATTTGCCATCTTTTTAAGCCTTTCTGGGCAAGTCGACTCACTAAAGGAGTGAGATTTGATGACAAAGGCAGAGTAATGGCTGTCACCGATGTAATCCGTCCAAGGCAAAGAATGGATACCCCGATTAAAGTCGCATGGAATACGCAGACAAATAAACCAAATACGGAATATGGCTAGGTGTTTGCATTTCATCTTTGATCAAATGTGCAAAGGCTATTGGAGATTCGGTGTCGCCCAGTGTATGCGGTATCTATTTATAAAATCTGTGTTCACATACATTTTTTTAAAGTGTGGGGTCAGCTGCAAGCACATGTAAAAGAAGGATGTTTTAGTCAGGTCACGGGCTTCATAAACGGTCTTTTCTTAGAAAACTTCTTGATGTAAATATAATTGATGAAGTTTAAGAGTGTAGGTACATGTCGTTGATCAAAAGTACTTAAATGCACATTCTTTTAGTACGCTTTCTATTAGTTCAGTACTCTCACATTAGAAAATAACTTATTTACCATGTTGTTTGGAGTCCCTCCATGGCTCACTCCGGACGGGGGTGGAGAAATGTAGATCCCCACTCTAACCAAAGGGTGAATGCAGCGTTCATATGGTTCCGTTCGCCTTTATTGAGCATAAGAATTGCATGATGACCAAATTAGCACTTGTGTGAGATGCCGAGGAAACTTTGGTGCATGTTGTCATATACCGAGGCGTAATAACTACCCGGTGATGCCTTGGCCATTGAGGACAGCCTAATGTTCCTCAGAAAACACCGACCGGATAGAAATTACTCCTAGATTTGACATTTTGGCTTCTGTTCGTCGCAAACACCGGCAATATAAGAACGACCACACCAACGCCCCGCATGATACGAATTGGTGGCAGATGATTCGGCTCGTGCCTTAAGTAGATAGGTGCCTACCCGTTAACCTCACCAAACCCATCATTGGCTGGGGAAATTGTTTTGCGTTCATTGGCCTGGTGAACGTGTCCTCATGAGGTGATCAAACTCTAGATACGCTGGTGTCGTCCAAATGCCTTTGCAAGCTTGCAAAACCTCGCACTTGTCCCCAGAATGTCCTCACAAGGTAAGTCACTTTTCCCCGTCTGAACACGCACTTACCTAGTGCTAAATGCAGGCTGCATTTTCAGAGGTCACAAAATATTATTGAATCGAAGATTCTGATGCATTACTAATCAGTAAGTCGAATGAAACTATTCTAAATAGATCAGGCATGTTTGGTTGTCTGATTGGTTTTAGATTAAAAATGACATAATTATTCGGGCTAATAGCAAACGTAAAGGAATTATTTTAGCAATTCAAGGTTGCAGTCAACTGAACTTGAGTCCACGCAATTCGCGATTTGTTGGCTTTGTCTGGATTTTTTTTGCCTTGAACCTAATTTTTGTGAACGGTCCCAGGTGGGGACGATCCCCAATAACTTTGTCATGGCAGAACTCGATAAGTCCAAGAAAATATCGCCAAAACTAGGAAATATGCTGTTACTCATTCTGGCAGTTCGGAAGCAACAAACCACGGAAAATAGAGACTGGTTTGTTCTTGGTGGACGTATTCACAAGTTAAGGGATCGCCATGGGCCAGGTCTTACCAACAGAAACATTAATAATAAGTCCCAGATGGCAGTAGGAGTGCGCACAGCATTACAATTGATGGCGGGTTCAGGGAAGGTAGTCACATCTATCACGAGAAAACTTGCTGCGACTTTTATACCGGTTTCTTCACAAAATCCTGTTTTTAAGGAATACATTGAGCATAGAAGGAAGGGTCTAGACTTGGAAGTGTTTTACACTCAATTCATAGGACAAACTTCTAAATAGAGGCCGTAGAGATAGAAGTGTAACACTGCAGTCACTTTGTGCTTTATTTAGGAGTGTGTAACTACACGGGCATTTCACTCTGCTAGGGGTGTGTCACCTTTTTAAACTTCGCAGATTCGACCTTAGCTCAATTTCCAGGCCTATAATTGTCGAAACACTGCGTTTTATTTGGGCGTTGCTTTCATTCCACTTGGAAATTAGACTAAGTGGAATACGTGAAGGAACTGCCGAAAAAGTATTAGATTCCTTGGCTATCTAGGTTTTCTGAGCTTGTTACTACGCCTGAAAAGGGTTTTCAGAGTCTAGACTGATTGAGTAGAATGGTGGGAAGTTCACTTTTGGAAATGCAGCATCGAGATATGCGACCAAACATGTACGGACTGCTTTGCGACACTTTCACTTTTGAACCACGAAAACAAACGTATTATAGTACGAAGAAACTAAAAAAAACCCTGTATTCCTCGAGATCGCCTCCAACGTGAGGTTCTTTAATGATGTACGGAAAGGTTACGGAGTAATGAGCATGAATAAAACGTTGTGCCAACAGTAAAATTAACTACCAGGACAAGTACAGCACAGTCATAATTCTAGGCCTGAATTTTTGACGAGCAAAATGTCCTACCTTAGTTCCATTGCCTTGATGCGTCCGTGTGTTTTTTGGTTTGAGGTCTCATTCACTTGGAAAACGTATTCACCTGTCCTAATGACAATCGTAAACCCCAAAAATTTGCTTGTATTTCAGACGCTCGTGATGCACAGTGTTACTGTTTAGCAAAAAGTAGGCACTCCAAGTCCAAGTCCAGCGTTGGTGACACTGCTACGGCATAGCAGCCCCGAATTTCCGAAGCTAATTCAACACATTGTGACAACCCCAATGCTGTTTACAAAAATGCACCAATGTGGCACCGAAATCTACACCAAACTATATTGGCATTCGTGCTATGGCAATTAGCCTCCTAGCTTTTTCTTACATTGGGAATACGTGCCCCATCATTGCCAATTTGGCATATTACGATTTGGGAGAATGCTCGGAGGGGCACGTACGCTCGTATGATCATTACATCTTAACTAACAGTTAGCATATTTGAATGCTGATGCTGGGGAATACTTCTAACTGATTACTACATGTTTCGTGACGTCACTACTGGTATAAGCTCTCTCAATCGCCCTACGTTTCAAATTCCATTCAACCCTCTCGTTATTCTGAGGAAATTCAAATGCTCTCCATGAATTGAAAACGCAGTGGAGGAAACCACAGAATTACGAAATGCTAACAGTGGGACGTTTGCTTCATTGGAATAACAGCATAAATCGTAACTACACATTTCATATCATGCTCAATTATCAGATCAAGACGTCGGATGTACAAACCTTATGTCTGAACTTGACCGGAATTCGGAGGATCACCCTTCGACCTTTGCGAAGTTTTCCTGGTTTAGAATTCCCAGCCCTTTATCACTATAAAAACGTTTGATCTAATCACCTGTTTACAACTATTAAAGCAATTTGAATTAAACACATTGACAGAGGCAATTCTCTTCACACTTCGACTAGAACAGTGCGGAGCTCCACATCTATCTGCATGCCCCACTCTTCCACACTCGGCATTTCAGCAGGCATTTCAGCATGAAGTACAAAGCGATGGCTAGTGCTGTTGGGTCTGCTTGCGCGTCTCCACACTTCAATCCGTATCGAATGTCTACACTCATTAATAACTCTAGTTCACAGAGACCTAGACGCGTCTTACTAATTCAAGCGTGGACTACACCCTCCCATTGCCACTGTGACTCGACAGTGAACCCCTCCTCCCTTATAATAAAGTCGAGGCTTTGCACAACCGCTCACGCCAAGCCTGCAGGCGAATGTCAGACACCGATTGCTCTCTAGCCTATACGTTCTTTCCCACTTTTACATGAAATCGATTGCACAAAAAGGGACTTTCGCAGTAAGCAATCTGTAGATTTACCCATTTGTTCATTGTAATTTCCGTCCAAATAGCCAAGAGTTCTCCAAGAACTGCTTCGGACACTCAAAACCAATTAATATACCTTAAGCACTAAGCTTTCCTCCATTCAGCAGTCAACTAGCAATAACAACACAAGTTTTACAAGGACAGATTGCTCATGGACGATTTATTTGCCTCCTTCAGTGTATAAGACAGTTTGCGTACATGTCGTGACAAAATATACATTATGATCACAAGATAAATTAAAAGGTGGGTTGGATTGATTACAAGCAATATTCACACGGGATCTAAATGAACAACAAAGCTTTCAGTCACTTGTGGGAACATGGCCTCAATGAGTTTGGCGATCCTGTTTGCAAGACTTTGAATCTAAAGAGTTATTTTCAACCGATTAATGCTTGCAAAACTAACAATTCATTCAGCGCCCAAGAAGCATTTAAACAACGTGCCCACCTGTGAACGGCCTCAATGTTTACAATTGCACTACCGAAATACAATGGAATTTTTAAAGGAAGACTCAATCAAGGGGAGTGCATTCGCTGATCCACTAAAGTGAGATTACCTGGCAAAACAAGCTCCCAAGGCACATGCATAGGCATGATTTATAAAATGAATAAACGGGGAAGAGCAAAATCCCGCTTTCGATCGATTTTTAACATCAAAAGGTGCGCCTCCCCAAAACTAAGTCGAAGAGCTCATTAAGGTAGAAGTGTGTGTTACAAATCTAACACAAATGAATTTAGAAAACGATGCTCTGATGTTGGGCAAAAATTGTGCTTACTCTCCGCAGGTTAAATTTACTCCTTAACTGAAAACCAGACAAAGAATAAGTCCGATGGGTATCTGTGAGAAAAGTACTGAGGATAGCAGATTACTTCTGATCTCAACCTAGTAGGGAACTAAAACTCCAAAAGCCAACTATGAAGCAGTGGCAACGTCGGGCTGGCAAACCTTGGAAAACAAAAAAAAGCCTCACCTCATTGATCTCGGGCTGTCGGAGGAGCTGATCTGCCAGGATTGTGGACGGATTCCCAGAAGCAGCCATTACGACAAAAACTGAGTCAGGAAGATCACTTTTCTGCGAAAACTGCGCACTAAAAATGGAAGTCATTCTTTTGATAGAACCAACCATTAGTATTAAAATGACATAATGTGAACGATTTTATGACGATGTGTGTACGCCCATTTTTACGACTCATCCCAGAGGTACCTTGTCTTAGTCACCAAATATTTGCCGCAAATGTGACAAGGATCGAGCGAAACTACCAGAGCGTAAAAATTTATACAACCTAAGGGGATCATGAGAACATGCATTGACATTTCAATACAGGGATCCGTCATTCATCTTACTCTTGTAGTTCTAGCTAACTAAATAACGAATTTTGGGATGAAAAGTAGTCGTTCCAAAAGGCCAAAAGTGATGTACCATGATAATAAACGAAAAAGACAACATCAAAAGCAATGATAACTGGCCTAATGAAGCTACAAAGCTCCTTGGATAAAGAAAGTCTTGGACGTATTTTACTGTTCCAGTTTCAACGGAACAGTTTGCTACACACGATATATGTGCCACTGATATCTAGCCTGCAAGAATTTCACTGATGATTTGTAATTCCGTCAAAAAGTAGAAGGGTATGGTAAAAGTACAAACCAATTTACGCGTAGTATTCAGCACGAGCATCATAGTCCTGCTGCTCGAGGAAATTGACATCTGTCACACCGGCATCAACAACTTGGCTGAAAAAGAGGAAATTAAATCGAAGGGATCAAAAGGCATAATGGCATGATAAAAACGTACGTTTCCACTACTTTGAGGATACTTGACATCATGTCCGTCACATCACCCTCTGGTTGCAGTAATGTTTCATTGGAAGTTAAGGCGCTGAACAAGTAAAAAGCGGTAATTTAATCTACATTTAAGTGAGAAGTCGAGGAGAATTGTAAACATTTGGCAAGACAACGGTTGTACAGCAAAAACTCTTAGAATTCGTATGTTAGGCCGAAGACGCTAGATTAAGCCACAGATCGATAAACAAACTTCAGGTGGTAACAACTAGTGTTCAACAAAATATCCTTAAAAGGCGAAATCAGTACATGTTACCGACAAGAGCTCAAATAATGTTGCGATGCTCGCAGATCCTGCTGAAAACTCTTAAATTAATTCACCAAAAATGATGCCCTTCATCTCTTTTCAACTCAGCAAGATTCCGTGGGAAGAAACGTGGCCGTTCGGTGAGGGTCAAAGTTGAAAGAACGGGAATGATATGTACTTCGTATAAGTATGCTGAGTTGATTCATAGGTTTGCCCGGACTCTTCGACGAGCCTTTGTGTCTCAGGTTCATCTACCTTAAATCACAAAAAATTCACCTAGAATTTGTGGCGCAGTTTGAGGACATTACAATTAATTTGTGAATTCAATTCCGAGAATCATAATGTCAGTGCTTACTACGGTACACTGTAAAAAGGGTACAAGGACCTAACCAAGGAGACTTACATCTGATTCATTTGATTCGTGTCCACAGCACCTTGCGCAAAAATTCCCCATTATTCTAAAGGTTTTTTTTCGGTTAACAATAGCAAATAGGCTAGTAAGAGTGGAATGAGAAGACAGATGTGTTCAAAGTTCTATTTAATACACGAACGAAACGGAAACAGCCAAAGATACAAGCATAACTGTCTAGTGACCATACCTTAAAGAAATCCGAATTAAAAAGAGATCATACTTTTGGAATTCCCACTCTCTATTGTCCAGAGGGCAAACATTTCTTGTCTTGAGCCAGCGTGATATGCAATGAAAATGAAAAGCGTGCTGGAAAAAATCAATCTCTAGTTACAACATACATTGCAGTGACCCCAAGCAACTGTGCACTCCTCAGTCCCATCAGTAGCATGATTCGCTTGGCATTCAATGCCTTAAAGTAATGTAATCACAACAATATAAAAGGATGGTACATAGATCCATTATGTGGTTGCGACAGATAGCGCAGTTATCAACCACTATGTCCCACGCCCAAAGTGCAACCGCGTTCCACTTCTTAATTTCAAAGCGCTTGTTTGCCGAAGTGGGAGGTGCTCGGACGGGAGCTTCATCTACGTCCATGCTCGCCATTCCAAGAGTTAACTTGAGGAACAGACAAAGTGCGCACAGGCAAGGAAACTTCGATCATTCGAAAAAGCGTGCAAAATATTAAACGATCAAAAAATTTATGGCTTCGAATAGAACGTTCCCCTTAAACCGATTTTTTTAGTTTTAATCTAGAAAAGGGAGTCATAAAGAGAAAAACGGATGTACATATGTTTCGAAAGCTTAAGCACCGCTTGTGGGAAATCAAAAGAAATCACACACGCTGGTCATTGGTAACTCAATAAAGTAGCTTTATAAGCATCTTGTCTAAGTGAAACTGCAACTAGTATCACAAGCCGTTCGGATTGATGCCTAAACTTGCAAGACCTAGCAGCTGGAGCTTATCATTGATATTAAGCCGCAATGCTTCTCGTCCTAAAATATGTTCGCGTTTGTGCAGTTTTTTGGAAACTGGCCCCTTGCGTTGAAAGCAATATCGTATTTTTTTGAATGAAATCGGGGGCCCCGTTAACATTTTGTGGTGGTCAATTTCCGTTCTAAGGATTAAAGCCAAATGTGACCCTTTGTTTGCTCGCACTGCAGGTTTTGGCCACTTGGGTGGCTATATTGTACTAGGCAGTTGGTCGAACTCCAGGCCGTGCTAACAGCTCCCAAGCCCACTGTTTTAAAAATATATATACTGTCCTGGTACTATGCCTTCTCTTACCTTAATGAGAGTCTCGAGACGCCACACCTAAACTAAGCGAGGGATATGAAGGCAGATCTGTGCCATAGTTTAAGAACCTTTTGGAAAAAACAAGATTTGGTCGCCGAGAAAATGATGGGTTGAAGCTTATTTTTTCGATAAGTGCTAGTTTAAGGCCTGTGCCTGCCAAACTATGAATTTTCGGCTATTTGCTTTAAGCATTTTTTGGTTATTTCCTTAAATACTTTTATTTCCTTTATTTATCGCAGAATAAATACAAAAATTTTTAAATATTTGAAAGAAACCACATTTATTCGGTTTTTGCACTTTGACTTTTTTAATTAATGGGACTAGACTTTTAAACGGTGTCTGTAATGTAATTTTTTAGGTCAGGTGCCTCGCGTGGTCTTCATCGTAGGCTAGGCTTAACCGTCCGTTGCTTGCGCGGGTGGTTGTGTGCGTCCATCCTTTGAATCATGCCGAAATATGGGTCAAGAAGCAAAAAAGGAAAATTGGCTCATGGAAATATGTCTATCTTATCGTTCTTTACACGCTTGAATGCTTCATTGGATAAAGCGAAAGAAATTAATCAGCATGAACAATCAAGTTCGAAATCCGCAGATTGCTTTTCGGCACCGGGACTACCATGTAACGAAGCCATTAGGCATTTCCGGAAAAATGAAGATCAGAAGTGTCCCAGTTATAAATGGCTTAAAGGTTCGGCCTTTATGTCGGTACAAATGTTAAATAGGCACGCCATTCACTGTCGATGCATTTAAGTACGGTGCTGTAAGCGGATGCGCTGGTTACTTCCTTACCCACTTTCACTATGACCACTATGGTGGCATGTCTGCAAAATTTGAGGGGACCGTTTATTGCAGTGAAGTTGGTTTTCCATGTCTTTAAAGTTTTTTCATAGGTGACGGCAAAGCTTGTTAGAGTGAAATTCGGTCAATCAATTTCTCTCGTTCCTCTTCCTACGAATATTTTTATTCGTATTCATGATTACGATATTTTACTAATTGATGCTAATCAGTAGGTTCCTTGTTTTTTTCACAATATGGAGTGTCTTCACTGCCATATTTGCTTCCCCGTAGCATGTTGTAACGTCTTTAGTTACTACGGATTTTCTGATCAAACTAATCATTGTTTTCCCACTACTTTGTCCTACGCTAGTTGTCCGGGGTCTGTTATGGTACTCTCCCGACTTCCCGATGGCAAAATTAATTTGCACACTGGCGACTTCAGGGCCCATGCTAGTATGTTGGAAGCACCGTGTGTACTGGCGGATTTTGTCCAAAACGACCTCTCAAATCAGCGGATCGATACAATCCTCCTGGATACTACGTAGGTTTTGCCCACGCAAAATGAACTTGTGATCCCCTTTGTTTTGCATGTTGGATTATGAACCTTTTATTTTTGAGTGAAGGATTTTTACCAAGTTTTCTTTTGCGCGAAGTCGGTTATTTTTCATAGTCTGTATTTATCGGTTGTTTGTTTACGATTTTATTCCATTCTTGTTTCCCACAATGCATATTGCCACTAAGTTATGTAACGCTCCTACTTTTGCTTTCACTAAAATATTCTGCAGTTTTTCAGTAAGGTGAGACTAGTCCAAGTGAAAATCCCTTTATCCGTGTGTAGTTGTACTAAGTTTTTGGTCAATAATTAAATCCTGTTTTGCCTTTATAGAACTAGGGCTGCCTAAGTGCATAGCTCACAGATTTCAATTTCGTTATGCATCTGACTTTGTGCATTTGGTTTATTCCGTCAATATTAACTCTTTTTAAGCATATTCGACAAAAGTTTAGCTAGTATGAATGAGTGTAGAATAAGTGTTCTTGAGTGCTTTAATTCGCCCTTCAACTTTAAGGTACCGTTTCCTTGGCCCTGAACGCACTCATGGGTATATTATATGGTGCCTATAATCTATTTTGAATAATTATTTGGAGTTGTGCTAATGAGATCGTTCCAACAGCCTCATTTGATTTGGCCTCTAATAGCCCATCTATGGGGCATCAATTTTTTTGGTTCCACCTCTTGTGATTCTACTTTAATCGTTTTTTTTGCCCTACACATAATGTATCGAAGTATTCTAAGGCCTACTTCCACGACCACATTTTGCTGCTGAGCAAGTACTAGTTTCGCTCAGATTTAAGCCGGTGAAATTATTTTAGCAGTAACTGTCAAACTACAATGAACATTCTTCTCTGCCTAGGTTCTGTGCTCCTCAGTACGCGTTTCCAGAGCAAGACCTAGTAATTGCGGCAGCAGTGGAAATTTCTCGTGAGGCGCTCCTTAGACATCCTAATGCCCTTGTGTTATGCGGCATGTACACCATTGGAAAGGAACGGTTTGTCGTTAGTAAGGTTTTCAATTGTTCCTCTGTTCTTGTCCGTTTTTGTCGTTTGTGGTAGGTACTGATAAACACATAGGCAAGTAATGTGGCAAAAGTTTGCTTTTCGATAAAAACTACCGTATTTGTGCGTCTCAAGACTCAATTCCCAGCGCCGTATCCTAATTCTACATCATAAATGTACGCAATTCAGTGGTATGTACTGATGAAGAAGTAGGTTTAGTGCCTTTTGTAGCGTGTATAATTTGGTGTTTTCTTTTGCAACTCAAACTGCGGTTATGTAGGCGAATTTCTTATATCATTTGCTCCCTACAGTTAACGTTGATGTGCCTTACCTTTTTCGTGGTTCATTATTCAAGTTATCATCATTTTCAAGTTATTTTAAGCCTCTTGCATGCTCCTCCAGTCCCCTGCTAGTCAGTCATAATGCTTTTTGCATATCACGCCCACGCTATTCGAGGCAAGAAAAGGCTTGCGTGTAAGTTCTTTCACGAGTTCGTGTGTTAACATGCGAGTTCAGTGTGCATACCACCCCTGCGATGCGAACGCATGAGTTCCTTTTTACATCCATAGCCTCTTTTAGTGTGAGGAATCCATCTTCCGCAACTTCAATAAACTTTTCCACTTGAAACCATGCAGTTGTGCTATCAATCCAATTGATTCCTGCGCCGTTTAGATATTTGAACGATATTTCGCACCTTTTGAATCATAATAAGGGCATTCATCCTGTACGATTAGCGACATTGTTGTGTGCTCATTTTCAATTCAGGTGTTACGTTACGCAACCACGTAATTGTCTCAATTTTTGGGTCTTCCGACCCGTTCCCTGTATAATATGGCTATATTGCCTCTTCCTAAAACTCAAGCTTTTTCTCGGACAATAACTAGGCTTTTTTGTATTGCTTAATTAAAATTGCGTTATTCACTTTATTCTTTCATCTATGCGCAGAGGGGCTTGCAGTCTGGGTGGATTATAGCCGGGCGCTGTGTGTGGCCAGTAGACAGGTTGTCCGTGCGTCACTAACCCTGCATGTTCATGCTTGCAGGCCTGGCTGAGCAGTTGGAGGCGCGGGTGTGGCTGCCCACTAAACAGCGCAGTCTCGTGGTGGCGGCTGCGGAAGGCGGGTGCGAGGTGTGCCACCGCCTCTGCTTGCGCACCGTTGCCACCCCTTCCGAGGCACTTATCCACGTGGTTGATATGGGTCAGCTCAACCCTCGCGCCGTCCTCGCCAGCTTTGTGCCTACTGGCAAACCCATCATCGCCTGGAAACCCTCTGGGTGGATGTACAATCCTTGTAAGAGGGTCACGGATGCGACACTCCGACGTCTGCCTTGTACTCCCGAGAGTTTTTTGCGCCTAAGGCACTGCGTCTCTGTCGAAATGATCGCAAAAACTGTTTATGTTTTTGGTAAGCTGTCAGTCTTATTGCAAGAGTGGTCTCCCTATTAATTGTGTATTATTTTTTTCCGGAACTATTTCAACATTGCTGAGCAAATTAGCATGAGTACATCAAAGGCGGGTCTTACGTGCAATTAACAGATTTATGTACCGATTCAGCTCATTAAATCCCATTTAAGCACTCACTTGCCTGTCTAACGACTTTAAAGGAATTGCCTTTTAGATTCTGCTGCTAATAGCTGTTTGTGTTTTGCATTGTTAATTCTTTCCATCGTTTGCGTTGCAATGTCCCAGTTGTCTTCCGTGTGACAGTTGTGTAATTTTTACGCGATCTTACTCAGAACAGGGGGTTCATAAATTTGTGAAAAAGCTGCTGTTTTGGGAGTGGTGAAGGCAAAAATATTAAATATTTTAAATTTGCTTGGAAACCGAAGATAGTGTTTCTTGGGATCAGCACCTGTCTAACTGGGCGATGCTCAAAGTAACCATTCATTCCTTATTTTGCCGAAATAAATAATTTTATTTGGATGAGTATATTATTGAATAATTAATGTAAATTACGCACCCACTCAAAGCCTATTCTCTTGTTTCGACTTCCAACCACTTTGCGAAACAAGTTTTTTTTTCTGTCATTGTCCACGTTTAGCTTCAAATTGGGTTGAGTATATGCATGATTCTGTTGCACAAAGTTTATGGTGTTCGACGGTGTTACGGTTGTAGAATGTTTAGCTCAAAATTATCAGTCGTATGTCGTATCTCAATTCTTATTCAGTTCAGTTGATTGAGAAATATTGTTACGCTGCTACTAAAGTGACTACACATTCTTCACCGACATTTCTACTAATCTTTTCCCTGAAGGAGCTGCTTACAGTGAACATAGTAGTTTCAGCGAGCTAAAGGCTTTCATAACCAAGTTGAAACCTATGCAAGTTCAACCAACCGTTTTCGGCGGAGCAGCCAAGGAAGCACGCAAGCACATCGACGGATGGTTGCGGTCCGAAGGGACAACTGACACTTCCCTCGACAAATCCTGATAAGGTGTGATTGCTCGTGAACAAATGACATTTTCTGCTATTTTCGTACTTAAGATAGCTTTGGCAAATGGACAAAACATTCACTTTTTCGCTTTTTGTGATGGGAGGCTTAGTATTGACCACACTCACAGCCTACATTAAGAGCCGTATTTTTCCAGTTGACATTTTCTATATGAACATTCAGCAAAGCCTTGCAAAAAACACTCTTAGGGTTTATTTACTACTCCTACCTTGATTGCCACAGGTATATCATTCATGCAGACATTGGATAACGTTTGATTGCGTGTTCAAGTTATGCGACAGAAAAGGTGCGCGCGGGACCCACGACAGAAGCGACACCTTACGGGGAGGACGGTTTCTACTGATGAGTATCTGACACTTTTGACTTTCTGCATTTATTAAGCCAGTTTCCAATTCTCTCCAAGGTTTTGAGGTACCATAACGCATTCCAGTTCTAAATTTGATTGTCGTCACTTTAAACTAACACTTTTACATGAAAATACGGACCCATGCCCAAATAGCTACTATTTTAATCGTGCGCTTCCGACTTTGGTCAATGACTCTTAGTTCTCCCAGACCCAATTAATGGTTTCTACAACTGGTGACGCTCAAATGGGAGATTCGAACCTAACTATACGCCTATGACACAAACACTCAAGTGAGGATGTTGGTAGTAAGCAAGATAAATGCAGTAAATCACAGGTGCAATGAAAAATCTCGGAACATCTTATAGCCATCACACTTTAGGCGACTCAAGAAAGTGGAATTAAGGGAAAGCACTTTACCAAATGATCTGGAGTAAGACTAACATGATCGCATATGATATGAAGTATAGTAATAAACACTTCAGGAAAGACTATCGAGGTGAAGCAAAGTCGAGGATGGAGGTGAGGTGAGAAGAGCGGGGCCGAAGTAAGATGGAAACTATTGAGTGAGTTAGCTGACACCGCCCGCGTTGGAATCGGCAGATTCAGGGAAGCAAGAGTGGCGGGAAGCTACCATGGTGCTGCAAACGGAGTCGGTGAGAGGAGAGGTGGAATCCCAGCAGTGTGGACGACGTAACATCAGCAGCTCTCCCTCGGCTACTAGTCGCGCGTTCTCCTCAAGGGCTGCTCTTCGTTCCGACTCCTCCAACCTCAGGGAGAGTTCGTTCACCTTTTTGTCAATACAAGGCAAATATACAGCCAGCTGGAATTTTTATCGAAATAGCGGCCGATGGATGGGCATTATCGGGCGCTATAACATGATCTTGTCTCCAAAAACAGAGAAAAAGCACCACAATTATTTTCCAACTGTCCCATTTTACACGCAAGTGTCTTGTGTCAATAAAGAGAAATCCCCATCACCTCAAATCACAGAGGAATACGGGATACTGACTTCCCACACTGACTTAAATCTCACGGATACATTTGCAATATGATGTATGGGGTCTTGTGTTGCCTTACAAGAACGGGATTTTCTCAAATTGAGTAGCATTGGATATTCCTCAAAAAGGCCTTCAAAAAGTGAATAATACCGTTGCATCCGCTAATGGACGTGCGTGGGACCTATCTACACACCGTTCACGACCTTTCCAGTTAATGTAGGTGGAAAGTAATTGTTTCATCAATCCTGGTAAACATTACAGAAAGTTGTTCTTGGCATGTCCAGATCGACTTACTTTGGCCAACACTAAACGCAACTTCTCATTATTAAGAACAGAAGATTTGTAACGTCGTACATTCATCTTCGAGCAATTCATCACCGTCTCCAAAGGCTACATAGGTTGCGTGAAGAAGTATTGAATTTCGAAAGCGAGTCAAGTTTGATTTGTAAAGGAGACATACCCAAGTCACATCTTTAAATTTTAACGTACATTGGGATTCAAAACAATGGAAAGGCAAAAGATACAGCAAGGAGCACCGATATACTTATCCATACCTAAACCTCGTACTGTGTATAAACTATTGAGTGAATCTTACAAGCCCCTAAAAATTACAAAAAATCACGGCAGCCTATACCGGAAACTGTAAGCACATGGCTGGTAGGCCGATACTTGTTGGGGCAATATTTAATTTATGCCTATCAATTAAAGCAGAAGCAATAACTTTACAACGTGCTTTAAAAAAACGAAGACATCCGGCAATAAAGTAAAAACAGCATGCGCATCAATATGGTCCTTTGCCAGAAAAGTACATGAAGCCTTATAGTGTCGAAAAACAATCCAATCCACCTTAGTTAATCATAGTGAATGGTAATGAGTACGTCAACTCAAGAGGGGGTCACCTTTAAATTTGCCTTATGTATGCAAAGGGAAAGGAATTTCGATGCATGTAAGCACAAAAACAATGCAAACGATAAACATAAACTGGTTGAAGAGGCCATACACAAAAAAGAGGGCAAGTTAATCAAGGGATGCAAAAAGCCGTGTAAAGCAACCCGCTTACAATAAAGATATGGGTCTAAATAGGACAAAGGGACTGTGTTCCTCTAAAAGGGTAATCGTTTAATATGGTAGCAAGTACCTAAATCTTACTGTATAAATCTTGCCTATACACTCGCCTCAAATCCTGAATCTCGAAAGCTTGCATAGAATGAACTCCATAACGCGTTAGCTGGAAAATTTAAGTCAGAAAATTAATTCGCATCCTGAAATCTAACCTTTTTAGGATTGGGTAGTCTTATCAGCGCCCCAAAGGATAGGGACTGGGTCCACTGTAAAGTGGATTGAAACTTCAGGGTAGATTGTGAAGAGAATCAGAGCAACAAGCTGAATTAAATGCTATTGCTCGTAGCTATGCGATAGAGACATTTAAAAAATACATTTCTTCAGTAAAAAGCCGTCACAAGGGACGCTTGAAATTATGGTGCACAAGCAACTCAGCATACCATTTTTTCTAATTCGTTGATGCGTACTTCGTATTCTTCAAGCCTCTGATCGTTGCGCTTTGGACACAACTTCAAATTGGTCGCAGATCTGCTTGGGAGATCGCAGCCTGAGGGAAGGTAGTCATTAGATTCTTCAATAAGAACGACAGGGTCCGCCGATTTGAGAGAACGCGAGTTTGCATCTTGGCTGCGGGTTGCAGTGCTTTTAGCGATGGAACGATGAGTCAGCAGGAACAGATAGGGTCGAAGGGCATCGAGTTGGCGGTGCAGCGATTCTTGGCGCAATTCGAGGATACGCAGCTCGTCACTCTCGATATCCAATTCAGATTTCGCTTTGTCTAGGAAGCCTAAAGGATTTTGGTACAAGAAGCGACTCAAACAACTCACATACTCAAAGCCTTCTGAAGAGAATCAACCGCGTCGGCGTAATTGTTCTCCACAAGATCGACAAACATGGAGATTTTAAGAAGAGCTCGCTCACTCTTGCGTTCATAATAATTTGCCTAAAAAGGCAAAATATATAAATATTCTGCAAATATTGTTATGCAAGACATGCTCAGTTTGAGGATGAAATGAGCGCTACACGGACAGTGGAAATAAGTGCTAGAATTTGAAAGATGTGACTATAATGACACAGAAAGTGTAAACCTTGAATGATCAGAACCTTGAGATAGAAACACCCAACGAACTTTCACTTATTTCACACCTAATTCAGGCTCCCACAAATGGAATGCAAGTAAAGTTACAAAGCAGTCGTCCACTGTTGCCCAATACAAACTGAAAACCGTGGCATTGAGGGTGAACTTTAGTAATACCTCGCTTTTATGGCATAGTCAAGATATAACTTTTATGTGGCCTTGAAATAGAAAGATTTGAATTATTTCTTAACGTCAAATGAGTCAAATAAAAGTGGGCCAAAATACCCATGTACTTCAAAACGCCCAATCCATGCATTAAGCTGAAGCTTTGAAAGGCGTGTTTTGAATGCCATGTTAAAATATCTCTCCATAAAAAAAACAAACTCAAGGATCAACCATCGTGAAGCCAAGTCGCGACTGTTGGCAAGCATAAATACATCAACAAGAGTGCTGATTAACAGGCCAAAGCACCGAGGAATTCGTGTACGAAAAAACACTTAGAAATATGAGCCTCACTAAAAACGAGACTTTTAAAGGAAATTATCTGCAACAAATGTTAGCCTGCGCAATCCCAGATGCTATGCAAAGCAGGAAGTTGTAAAAACAAAGGCTCTTATGAGTGGGAAACAGCAATACCTCGTTCATGTAGGTATTAGGTTCTAGAGAAACTTCCATGCTAGAACCCATGCGCCCGCTACCACCTACTCGGAGATTTATTATTTGGGTTGTAACGTCAATGATTAGTGTGCTTTACAGCCAATTAAAATGAAGCATTGGTTGCTATTAGCGATCTGCAAATCAGTCATTAGTTTAGACTAATCAACTGACGCAATCTTAATCGCTTAGCCTCTTTACACAAAGGTCTACATATTAAACTAATAAAGAGATAATATACTTTCGCTAAAAAGCAAATAATACTAAAATTATTTTAATGATGTGATTGAATGGGTATATTCAGTTCAAGGCCTTCTAGGGTGCGTTTGGCTATTCGCTCACCATTCCTTGCATTCAACCGCCTTCCGAGCAAAAGACGAATGGGTGTTTTCTTCCTTTTTTACAAGTATGGATTCTAATGCTGTGCAAGATACACTAACTTCGTCGCAAGTAGCATCTGTCTTTAATGTATCGTTTGAATCCTTTCACTCTGGAGAAACTCCAAATACGGCTACTGATGTTCGAAAGTTTTTTCCTCCTGAGAGTGCCGAACTTTTAAACACGCCTACTGGTGCTGATGTTCAGGGAATAACAAAAGCTAATAGGATTTTCTTTCCGGATGATAGTGGAAAGAAGGCTCCCGTACCCCAAAATGGACCAAATTTACATACGGCTGAAACACTTCTGGATATCAAGTCAATGAAAATTGAAAGTTCAGGCATCCAGGGTACGTCTGTTTACTTGGTGTCCTATCTCTAATTTTCATTTGCTCATTGTGGGCTTCGGTATAGTCGTATGGTGTAGATTTATGAGGCAACCACAAATCTGTTTTTCCTTTTCTTCACGCGTATAAGATCAGATTTTTTTCGGCATTTGTGCTCCAGCGTTTTAATTAAATCATCACTAGTCAGCAGATTATTCGCGCTTGTTTGATCGACTTTTAAATTCAGATTTCTGTAAGCTTAACTTGTGTTCTAGATTCCTACATCTTGGAATTTTATTGTTCTTTTTCGACTTGTATTGCCTCTCTCATTTAATAAGCACAATGTTTAGGCAGGAAACCCTATCCAGCTTTTAATATTTCAACTGTCGATACTCAGAATACTGGTGAACGCACCGATAACTAGAACTCGAAGACTGTAATGAGAGATTTCTGATTCCAGGAAGAACGAACTTAAGTCTTTGTTCCACCAACACTTATGGAACATTGCATGGTTTTGTAAATTAAGGGAGCAGAATTGCATCATCGTTGTTGTTAATGTCCACTGCTTCGATTATTAGCATGATATTGCCTGGACCTCTTTACTTCCATTCTCTTGTGACTGTGCTACCCTGCATTAGTTCGAGTGGGCGTCGCTAAAATATTGCTTGTGACCTTGTTGGGGATCCTGGTGTATTCCCCATTGCGTTTTTGCATATGTTGGGCGCTCATGTGCACATAAGTTTGTGCGCAAGCAAAGCGAACCCCAAGTGTGCGTTACTAAACGCGTAGATTCTTCAGATGGTTGCGTAGATTATCTGCTCACATGCAGTAGCTGCGCGTTTCTGTCTATTATGGCAATTTTTCATCTTCTCTCCGTCAATAATTATCACTTGTCGAAGATCTCGCACCCTTAGTTCTGCAAAAGAATATCGCTTTGATCGGTGCATGGATATTGGGTCAATTAAAGGTTGCAAGTGTGCTTTCTGCCACCACGTACAAATTGGAATGCCCTGGATAATTCATACTGTTCCTCTCACGTTTCTTGTCGTGAATCGCCATGCCTCTATGGCTAACTTTCGTTGCTTATTGCTATCATGAGATTCCATTATCTGCGTTCTCGTTCTCCCATCGTTTTATTGCCATTGTTTGCCGTGCAATGTCTACTGATTGGGACCGCTTTGCTTATTTCGTATGTTTTCTTACATTAATTAGTCGAATTGTCTACCTTATTGATCTCGCCACTTGTCCAAACAGTTCAAAGTAGCGTTGGATTTTATCTGTATATATTCATAGAGTAGTATATATTCATAGAGTAAATCGAATTAAGATGTGTTATGTTACTATCTAAAAGTTGGGGTATCTGTGCTGAATGTAAGAAGGGTGGGCCTTATTATCGCTGCGAAGGTTTCTGCTTGCATTTTGCTAAGATTACTCTCATTTTCATCCTAGTCAAGCTGCTAACTTGTCAGCAAAAAGTTCCACTTGTTACAGTTATTCCTTTGGTTGTCATGATTATTATATGGCTCACTAATAAAAGGTGTCAATTTTGCTTGTAGAGATATGACAAGACTCTGACCCGATTCCATATACGTAGACCTGCAGATGAGAGAAAACTTACACATACGGTGGCTAGAAATTGCAGAAATTTTTTTGGCGTAGAAGTTTTCACAGCTAACATAAAACCGTCGTTTTTCGTTTGGAACTAAGCACGAATGTTCGATGTTCCACTTTTAATGCCATTTATTCTTGAGGGTCGCATTCGATCATCAGTAAGCGTTGCGCCACTTTTATTTACCATACAGTTGGTTTTTTTTCAAGTCGTAAGACTAAATTAAAATCACAAGTTTTGATGTCTGTTCCCCATCCATTCTTTTTGAATTTAGCTTATTTTTGTGTTCAGCAAACAGCGTGTTTTTGACCCGCATCGTGCTCCACCTATCGCTACCGTATGTGTCGAATGCCTCGGGAACTTCAGGCGGGGGGATAATCGTTGCAATGGATTGTTTTCACCGTCATACACATCAATATTGTGTTTATTAAGATTCGTCATACTGAGCAGGCTATTGAGATTTTGAAATTGGAACAAATAAATAGTGAACTGTTTCGACGAAATTGATTTTCCACGCTGAAATGAACGTTCGTCTCGAAGGTAGCGTCAAAATTGTTTCATTTTTAACGCAAATTTATGCCTTTGAATGAATTCGTCGTGATAGAATTTTTAATTTTCCAGCACGCGAGCATTTTGAGGTAATTTTCAACTTTAATTCATACTTTGTTGGGAATTAAAGACAGCCGTAAGAGGTTCTAGCAGCCTTTTTAATGTGGTAACTTGGCCTAATATAAACGAGTTTGATGTCAGTCTGACTTGTTTCATGGTTAGACATTCACCTTTGTGTTGCTTCTACATATTCTTGCTGTTACTGTCTGTGGATCTGTGACTAATAGGAATAAATAGACTCTTCGCTACGTGCCTAAAACATTCAGCCTGATTACAAATCTGAAAACAAATCTATTTTAGCTTTCGGTTAAATTGCTTCACCAATTGTTTCTTTATTTCACCAGAATGATGCCTAGAGGGTAAAAGGCTTTAAATGCTAAAGGCGGTTGTCCACTCAATGTATGTCAATTAGTGGTTCTATGATGCTCTATAGCCGATCAACGCAATTCCGGGGTTTATTGCACCTGAGTATGCTTAAGGCTATTGCAATACATCAGTCGTGAAGGTCTATTTGAATGCAAACTTGCGATATCCCTTCAGCAAACATCGAAGGTAACTTAAGTCCGAGATTGAGTTTGTCCCTTTGTGTAGGCTCCCATCCACAGGATGGGTGAGGGCCACGCCTACTGTAGTGGAAGTACTGGGTAATTTACATCCTCATTGATGTTTCAGTGGTTGTTATCGCCTTGTCATGCTTTCCAGTTGTTGTACGTTTTCCATGTCATTACATTTAAGTAGCGCTGTCATAAGTTACAACACCTTGAGTTCTCGCGACGGGCAGATTACCCTTTTTGGAGATGACTGTGCACTCATATCACGTTATAAACCAAATACTGCCTAGTGCCAGTCTGTAAGTGATCTTAGACTAATAATTCGCCTTGAATATTGCTGCCGCCCCTTCGTAATTAACGCCAAGTGCTGCATAAGCGATCAACTTCTCATTCCAAGTTTCCTTTAAGGAACACCTAGTTTCAGTTGTGAAGCTATTTTAAAAATGTAGTAAACGTGTTCCTTCTGCCTCTTGACCTCCGTCAGCGGTGTATTTGATTATCTGTCTTCACCTGTGATGATTCGACTGTCGAGCCGTCGTAGGCGGTTCAAATTTGTTTACTGCGAATTGTTAATATATTCACTTAGTGACTCGCAAAGATGTTTACTATCTATATGTGTGTCTATGCGAAGTTTCTTTCACGAAAGACCAATTCATTAAAGTTAACTTCAAATAACTTTGAATTGGCGCATTTTCAAGGTTTGCAGTTACTGGGGTTAGGATTGGTGTGGTAGTGAGCTTGACGCCTTCCTCATTATGTTCCCTCGACTAAAAATTCCTTGATTGTTACGTACCCTTCGTGAAGCCCCACTGATACTCGCAAATGCCGCTTCCGTGACTCACCCAAAATAAAATCGTTTCATCTTCATAATGGTTAATAATCAAACCTCTCACAATATCGATAAACTCGTGTACAATGAGCGATAGGGTGCATCATAGCTATCTGCGTTCGTACCTGAATTGATAAACAAGAGTGGTGGAGGCAACGGTATGAGAGGCCAGACGCGGAGGCCGTCATCGTCCTATGCGCTCGCAGGCGTCTGTGTCATGTGCATTTGCATGGGTGCGGCCGCACGTGCGTGTCGCGCTCACTCCTCCCTCCTTCCTTCTCATTGATTTGCCGTGCCTGATGCATCACTTGCACAGCAGCAGTCTCGCGTGCATACGTGCATGTAGGTGCGTGCACGAACATGCAAATCTCCACGTCACAGTGCGTGTGTGTGCGCACGAGCGTATGCGTATGCCCTCCGCAGGTTGTCAACGCTGGTGGCTTTTCTAGTCTCCGTTCTGATACTCAATGTGCGTATGGGTGCCCTTGGCGGCCCTGCAGCCCCCAACTCACTGTTGCGGTTGCGTTGTCAGGGCTCCACACACTTGTTCATTAACCCATCGTTACTTTAACCAATCCCAACCGCGGTCTAAACGCTTTCCCCTACTCGAATGGTCACTACTTTCGGTTGGAAATATTCTAGGCCTAGCTGAATTACGTCTAGCTGAGGTGAATAGCTAGACGGCCATTTCGTTCGCGCAGGCATTACTAACGCAACTTTTTGAATAGCAAGTGAATGCAAAATTCAACTTATATAAGAATAATCAAATTTTCAGTGTTTTGTGCCACTATGTTCCAGCAGGTGCGCTTGCCGGTATTTGTGCAATATGGGAATATGCGGTGATCATAACTCTTGTACCTGTAGAGCTAGAGGCCTCTATCATATTTCTAGATTGATCAACTCCTCCTCCCTTTCTTAGCTCCGTTGATGCACCAAACGATATTTTCGGTGGATGTTGCTGCTTCACAAACTAATGTTAGCCTATTTTGGAACCTTCATTCTGTGTGCATGCCTATAAGATGTCTAGAGGCAGTTCCGTACCGACGTTAAATCCTATCACAGCAATAGTTTTTAATTTCATTTACGCAAAATCACGAACTCATTTTATTAGTGGAAAATGGTAACCCAAGACCTGGCTTCCTACTCCCACATGCAGATTGGGACTATGCACCAATTAAGTTCTCCCCTAACAAATCTTTTCTTACAAAATTCGATAACCTATTCTCAATACCTTATCGCCATTGGGGATGGTTTTGTTGTGCCATGGGTGAAATCCTCTTACCGTCTATTGGCCTTCAAAGGAGGGTCGTGCAATATCTTTTGGTATCAAAACCTAAACTTTAGTTGGCTTAGTTTCCGGGCTTAAGCTTCGTGAGTTGATGGCACGGTTTAACTACATGGGTGATGCTCCTTTTACAAACCCTTCAGGTGGACGTTGACCATAACCTTGTACTTTTTACGTAAATATTAGTTTACTTAACCGCTTGACTAAACTGTCCTTATGCCTTACGGCCTGCTCGAAGTCCATTGCTCACGTGATATATTCTTCTGGGTTGAATCCCATTATTGTGACGAAACTGCATCCTTGTGAATGCTGATGCGGGAAAGTTGGCACGTGAGACGCGCAATATTCTGTCTGCAATCACTCGGCATCGCGCGCCGCAGGCATCATAAAGCTCACAACTAATGATGGGTCTCCCAATTACAGATACGCAAATTTGAAGCAGTCTTTTTCAGGTTTGTACTCGTACCAACATTTCAATGCTTTTATTCTAATGTCATGCTCGACATGCTCTGTCTTCTCATAGTACTTTTTTCACTTTTTAGAATGTGATTAAATCTTCCTATTCTTAATTGGTTTCGCATTCGGAGATGGTACTCTTGACGAGGGATTGTATCACTGGTGCTGTTGTTGAGTAGTAGAACCTTTTTGAGTAGGTGAACTAGTTATAGCTACAGTCTGTCACAAACTTCCATTTTTTAGGAGTTGAACGTTTTGCCTTCTTATTTCAACTTAGTCTTTCACGAGTAATCAATGTTTTAGGGCACTTTGTCAACTTTATCGTCGTGGTTCCCTCTATTTTATGCCGTTTTTTCTTCCTGTGCCTCTTTAACCATTTATACTATCGAACAAACCTTTATGTTCATTTTCCTTCATTTTTTACTAATTATACCGACAAAGCACCAAACCGCTTTCTCAAAATCTCATTTTCGTACTATCAAACGGTACCTTTCATTGGGTTATTGTCAAAATAAAGAAAACCCTTCACATGTCTTTATCTCAACGCTTTCTTTGCATTATGGACCATCGTCTTCAAATGGTAAAAACTAATTGCTATGACTGAAGAAATCAGTTTTTTTGTACAAATTTCAGTGATGAACGGGGATTACCTTTCCTACATACTACACACAATTCACACCTTTTTCAGGTGGTCGTATTGCTCTTGTCGCCTTAAACGCAATGTTTGAGTAGTCTTGCAAGTGAAATCACCAAGCGAGCTTGCTTCATTCCTTTACACATCCTGATAGTCATGACCATCCAAGTAATTTTGGGAAGCTGCGTTGCCAGACAAACTACGAAAAAGTTATTTGTATTTCGTTCCCTTTCTAAAGGCAGGTGTTGTCTCCGTTATTGTTATTTCTGGTGTTTCCACGATGCAGTTTTCTGTCTCTCCCATGTGTGATTCACGTCTTTCCTTGTGTTTCAACCAAAGCAACTCTGACTGGAGTAGTCATTTTGATTGACTCTGCACCCAGCTGACTGCTGAGCTCTGGACGTGTATCCACACCTTCCTCCCCTTGTGAATTCCCCTTCCTCATTTCATTTTGGGCCCTTGTGTGTCTCTGTTTATGTGGGTATAAGGAAAAAAGTAAGTTGGGAGACGGAATTCATACACTGCTGTGGCGTACACGAAACTGCTTTGTTGGTCTGAGTTATTGATCACTGCTTTGCACCTTCACGTCAGGGTGCCCATTGTGCTTCACAGGAGGTTTTGTGGAGCCTCCTGCAAGACTGTCCTCACCTTATTTAGGTTGCTTCATGGTTGCATGCTTGTCGTGGTCAATTTGTCCACCCTCCTGAGGTAGTTTTTCCTGAAGATTGTCCCAACATGCTAAAATAATCTAACTGTCCAATGAGAGCGTATTTATTTTACTTTATATTTGTTTTTTTACATTTGCAGTCATGTACGGAAACATCGTTGATAAGGCAGTTAATTCGATTCCTAGGTAAATCCACATTTTTCTAAAGCAAAAGCGCGGTTTACTCAAGTTCATCGCAGCAATCTATATTCACGTCAAGTTGTCGAAATTAAGACCGATCATTCTTTATTTTGCATCACTTAGCATTAAATTGCGGCAAGCCGTGCTTTATCATTAAAGTGATTTGTCTTGTTTTCATCCTCCCATTTGTTTGTATTGGAAGTACGTGATGCTGAAGGGTCCGCGTAACTCTCATCATGGCGTATAGGAAGCGATATGCTAAAGTGCTTTGCTGCAGCCATGGCTCACGGGTAGCATAGCTATTCGTGTGGTCCACAAACAGTGCAACTTTCGTTGGTCCGTCCCAACTTAGCATAATCTAATTCTTGCATCTCAGTCATTTCAGCCCTTAACCCATCTTTGGTTGCATAAACCTCATTCACCTTGACTTATCTATCGGTGTATTTGTCCAAATGCGGAGAATTCCCCCGAACTTTTTTGTGTATATTTTGACGGCTGTTTCTACTACTAGGTGCTTGCCATTTAGCAGTTTTGGTGCCTCGGGTAAACTAATGCGTTTAAAAATCATGTTTAAATAACCTGACATAAATTTTAAGGGGTCCCAGACGTCTTCATTATACGATTCTAATGGTATTCAACTAATGAAATCCATGTGGATATTGCAGCTCCACTATATAATGACTACTGCTACCTTCAGATGCATCCCTGGAATCAGTAAAATCCGCTGCAATGAGTACAAAGCCCACACCACCATCAGTAGTAGCAGCCTCTGATGATGTTGTAAGCGCAGTAGCGCTGACCCCGGTGACATCAAGCCTCACCATGGGAACTACCTGCACTCTGCCGCAGCCCGGCGAATTGACGAATTCCATTTCGACAACTGCAGCAGCAGTAACCACGATAGCAACAACGACGGCGGCCACTCCACCCGTCCCTCCGCTCGATACCGCAGGGATCACTGCGACTGCTGCAGCCCACGTCTGCGTGCCTTCCCTAAACCTGCCCCCAAAAATACCCTCTGACTCTTTCCATTCAATCTCAGAGCTTCCCAAGTCGATCATCCTCTCCGCCACCTCGGGCACCCCGCTTGACCCTCTGGTCACTCCCACTTTTGACTTCTCGCGTGTTAAATCCAGTCAGACGCCGCAGCAGCAGCAAACACAGGGCAGCTCTGCGTCTGCTACAGCTCCCTTCAGCTTCCAACTCCTCCACACCCCAACTGGCGCCAGTCCAACTATGCTCTCTCAGGTCGTAACTGAGGCTCACAACACTTTACAGTCCCCAGCCGCCACCGGCCAAACGGGTTCTCACATATTCGACTACTCACAGTTTTTTGGTGATTTCTCGAACACCGCAACACCTATCTTCTCACCCACGATCATTCTAAACACCCAAGCTCTCCTCTCCCCCTCAGCGATCGATTCTGACGGGCAGAGATCTGGTACTAGCGGTGCCTCTACAGCTATGCCCTTTCCGTCCTTCCTCAACACTCCTGGCTCCACGCCGATAATATCTTTTTTGTGTTCGAGCCCCGGTGCAAAAGGAGGACAAAGTTTTTTCTACACCCCATTCGGAACTGGGCAGGAGGCCAATACCACCGCAACCGCTGGGACACCCATCCTCTTTCCCACAAATGCCTTCCTTTCCTCTCCCAACTCAGCCGACAGTCTTCTTGCGCAGAATGATCATCAGCACCACCAGCAGCAGCCCCTCGAATCCGCTGCCGGACTTCCACCTGCAAGTCAGGTCCTGAATCTCACCAAGTCTAGCGTCTCGGAACCTGTTCCTTCCATCGCCAGTACTCACACCACAATGCTAATGGACCCACCAAAAGTTTCGTCAGAAAAGACTACCACAAGGAATCCCTCTGGTCGACGAACCTCCAAATGGACGAAGGGCTCTGCAGGCAACGGCAAAAGTGGCAAAACGGCATCGGAAGGAGCTGAGAAGCCACACAAGTGCATGGATTGTCCGAAATCATTTTCACGTTCGGACGAGTTAACTAGGCATCGTCGAATCCACACGGGAGCGAAGCCTTTCCAATGTACCACTTGTCACCGATATTTTTCACGCTCCGACCACTTGACCACACATCGTCGCACCCACACAGGGGAGAAACCCTTCGCCTGTGAACACTGCGACCACAAATTCGCGCGATCGGATGAAATGAAGCGACACGCGAAGACTCATGAGAAGCAGGCGAATCAAGCCCTCGTTGGGAAGGCTATTCACGGCGCTGCTTCTGTTGTCTCACGTAAGAAGCAGCGGGCAGCTCCACAGAGCCTTGGAAATGGTCGTCAACCGGCAGTGGCTGCACCCACACAGTCCCAGCAATTCATCTTCTTAAATGGTGATGATTTCGGCAGCACTTCCCAAGGTTTTCAGCTCACTGCAGCAGGAAGTGGTGACGGCGGTGGTGTTGGTGGCAAATCGGGTGATTTTGATCTTCAGCCGATAAATTGCACAACAGCAGCAGCTGCTGCTGGTGCTCCGCTTTCGAGGTCGGGGCCGTCGAATAACCAACCATCAGCAGTGGAATATCTGACGCAGATCCATGCGACCTCCCTACCACAGCAACATCCACCACCCATATAGATGTCTTTGCATTAATACGTCACCCAGGTCTTTCGCTGTGTAATCCCCACCACTTCATCTTCTTTCTTCACCCATCTACTTACCTACCCCATTCATTTCTCGGTTTTACTATTTTTTCATGATCACTGTTTCTTGGCGCCAGGTCTCTCTCACCCCTAGATTCTTCTTATACATATATAAACACACCAACGATTTATTATTTTTTGGCTGCATATCTTTCCTCTCACCTATGTCGATAACCAGATTTTACCACACAGATGTGTGCTTTCTGTATCCCTCCCCTTGTCCTCATCCTCACTTCTACCTGTTCAGGCGACGCAGACGGTATCTATCACTGTCAGAGTATCATGCGTATGCTGAACTACCATTATTTCATTCACTACTCCGAAGAATTGTGCCTATGGGTGGTTTTATTGGTGACAGGATGCATGAATGCTGACGATAATTAGGCGCCGAATTAATTTTGGCTGTTTTTCCTCCGTTTTTCTTTCAAGTCCTTTATACGGAAACCCCCCTCCCTACCCTGCCTCGTAATGCTGAGGCGCCTGAAGACCATGCCAAACCTTACTTTGTATACTTTCGAATAATAACATATTAAGATAAATTTTCTTTAAATAAATCGGAGCCTGTTTAACAGGTCTACTGCTCATTCATGTTTTGTGTGTACTTTAAATTGCTGCTTTCAGAAACGCAAGTTCTTAACCGAGTTTGCTTTGCTTGATTCGTTGTTTGCTTTTGTCTCTGTTGGTTAAAGTGTTATCCTTGTGCAATTCAATGAACATGCCTCATGCGCAGGTACATTGCGGTGGCTCCTTTCACGTTGTAGTAGCCATATAGTCTCTGGTCTGTATCGGCTGTCCATTGTGTTGTGTACATCGGCAGTGACAGCTCTCAGTGGGCTACTGAAGTATCACCGTTTAGCAACGGCGAATTCGATGACATCAGGATATGAATTTATAATTATGGAAGCAAACCTGGCGTTTCGGGTGTGGGGTGTGTGGCCGGCCTAACTTGATGCAGTTGTATTAGTTTATGTTGGCATGCTGTGAGATAGAAGCGTAGGCGGCGGCGTAGGGGCTGGTGTGTTTGTAGGTGGGTGGACCGCATTCGAATTGTGAGAATAGTGCTGATTCAATAATCGTTTTTGGCCCAAAGTCAGCTAACTACAAATTCATGCTTGACGGTCCTGACGACTACGTAAGGGTTGCAAACCTTTTCGAGAAAAATACTAGAACACGAAATAAGAGCATCATTAGCATTGGAAGTAAGCGCCCGGTTGAATATAAGGTGCAGAAATTAAACTGACGTTGAATTGCTCCAGCACGTCGGAATCTTTGACATCTGAAGCTAGCTCTATTACTGCCGCATTATTTGAGGTGCAGCAACCTAATGGGGTCCAATTTCGGATGTATTTTGTGTTAGAGCAATGGATGAAAGCATTTTAGTTTGATTTACTCGTGTAAAGTACTTTTAAAAGTGGTTAGACTAATGTCAATGTGTAATGCTTAGACGGAATATTTAGCGTTTTTGGTGACGGGTTCCTATTTCAAAATGAATTTTATGGGCTGTTTGGAGGCCTTTCGATACCGATCACCAAAAGTAAAAGCTGAAGCATCAGAACAGTGGAATTTGTGATCAATAGATGGGTCAAGGCCCTGTGAAATGATCATCCCTGTTAAATTAGCTTATGGATTCGCATTCAACGGGCTTGGAAGCGTTGTATTTTTAGAAGCAATAACAATCGCGATGATATCCTCCAAGGGGTTGGCTCCTGGCTTCTACGGTCAATACAATGTTTGTGGTGAACGTTTTCGCATATGTCTTTAGCATAACGTGAACAAAATCCTGTCCTGGAGTCGAGTTTTGAGAAATGATGGGAAAAAAACATCTAACCAAAAGTAAAACGTTCCCACCGGTGAAATGTATCAACAGTAACAAAAAAAAATTTGAGCCAAGCAGTATATGAAGCCAAACACACAAAACATGTTTCATAACACAAGAACTAGAATCAAGCTCTGGCGCGTCCTTGAGGTACGGTTAAGAGATAGAGCAGACCTATTTCACTGATGCTTAAAATGCATGCTCTCGACATTTGTGTGTGTCCTCCCTAGTCGGTTCACACGCCACTTCGGACCGCGTTCACCGCTCACTTGTGTCGCTCTCGTGGATGCAAATGCCGCGCTGGGCTTCAATCAGCACATCACCATGCTCCCTCTGCACTGTTAACCTTCATACCGCCTTATCACCTAGCCCTAACTGCCAATGGTTGTATCCGCTGGTTGAATGGTGGAAAAGCAAAACTATGCACATTAGCTAGTTGGTATCGTTTGGACAAGTAGTCGCCTCCTATCTGTAAACACAACGAAATATTTACACCTGCTCCATAGCAAAGCACTTTGGTTACACCACAAATTCAGTGACCGTAATCAACGGTCTAAAGTGAAAATAAAACTGGAGTAATTGCACAATCAAGGGTAACCTATCATAGATGAGAAAATTTTGCTATCGACTTCTTAAATTCATATATACAATTTATGGTCTTTTGCTAAAAAATCATTTGGAATAAAATTTTCGACGGTTCAAAGGAACTCCAAGACTCACATGCAGTTGCAGTGTGGTGATCGCGATCCTAAAGGTAATTAGAAAAGCCTCAATTTCAATGTGGCCCTTATTCACGAGAATTGGTTCCCTGACGGGTACAATCTATCAGATTTACCATTGAAAAATTTTTACTTAGAGTCTTAAAAAACGGAGCAGACCACAAACTGCTTAACTTATTTGGTCGTGCTATTAACTTTACCCAAATTTTGTGATGAGAAAAGACAGAAATGCGACCTATTTGGAGGGTAACCCTAGTTCAAGCGCCTTCATTCTACCACTGCTGAATGACGGTGACGCCTGGTGCATGACATGTGCTTAAGTGTGAGATGGATGCAGATCATGTGACATGGTATTTCGATGAGCCCGCTCCCAATCATTAGCCAGGACCGTGTCATTATTGATACAATTCTATGACGTCGAGGTCATTGTGTGGAATGATCCTATTCTCAAATGGTAGACAATGCCTAAAATTAGGCCATCCAGCTACTTGTCTTCACGGTAACGAGTTTGGGTGTGGTGTATTGGGTAAAATGACAATGTCGGTATAAAAAAACTAAATCGTGTTTTCATTATTTGCTTTTCCTTGTCCACTACGTGAGTATACTGGGATAATTATTACCAAGGTTAATAATTTGGAAAAAAAACCACGAAATCGCTAGGTTTTTTAGCCCTGCACTAGGAGGTTCTCAAACAATGATCAGACCCTCAGTGTTTTGTGGATCAGGTGCCACGATGAACCACATGTTGGGAATCGCTGAATGAGTTAAGCCATAGTGTAGCAGTTTTGCAGGATTGCTAAGGAATTACAAATCCACAACTATCCAAGCGCCTCATAGATTGAATTATTTTGACCCAATGTCTGTGCCTTCTATTTAAAGCAGTTAGGTGATTCTGCGTCAGTATTAGCTTGCAGCACTTTATGCTGATGAGTAACCCAAGGCGGCAATTATTTACGTGGAGGTAAGTGAAACATAGGTTGCTCCGAGGGTCGGTGAACACTTTAATGCAGATTCTGTGACGCTCAGAAATTGTCCACGTCTGATCGCTGTTTAAGTTTCCCACATAAAATTGCATAACTTTGATCACAAAGCCACTTTGAAAAATGCAAACGTTAGAAGCACCTGTTGAAGGTGATCGTTTTACCTTACATGTCCTTATTACTCCTGACGGGAGTTGATCCAAGAGTAGCAATGTGTTGTCGTGTCATGTCCCGCCCTATTCATTGTCATC
Organism: Taenia solium; assembly: GCA_001870725.1. NCBI lineage: Eukaryota > Metazoa > Platyhelminthes > Cestoda > Cyclophyllidea > Taeniidae > Taenia > Taenia solium. The sequence goes on from MIEF01006458.1 coordinate 99,984, forward strand.
ACCTCGGACTAAGATTCGAAACGCCTACTGCACAAAGCCACGTGTTTCAGCTGCACGCGTTCCACATGCGTGGGCGGAAGGCTTCATCACCATTAGTAGCACCGAAAACAATGGCAACAGACGCAACTCCTTGTGGTGCTGCAGCATATGAACTATTCACTAAAGGTGACCGAATGTGGCATCAGGGCGCAAAGCCCAAAGACCAAAACTAAAAACGGTATTGTGCCTTTCGATGTCTTGCGTCAGTAGTTTGACTAGGTCTAAGTGATATTTAGCCAGCTTCCGAGATCAAAGAACCTGGTCAATTTACCTCGAAGCTGCATAGATGGTGTGTCTGGCATCTTCCCCATAGAATTAGTCAATGTCTCACAGACTCGCTTTGAAACCAGTTTACAAGTCGTTCCGCAGCAGAGTACCGGCACCTGTCCTTCCCACATTTTTTGAAACGGATGGATCGACACGTGAGTGCTTAGAGCACACTAAAACCATTGTTAAAGTAACTGTGCAGTCTGATGCCAAAATAAGACATCATAAGTGGTAATACAGGTAAGATCGACTTACTATTCAATAAATAATTGTTTTGTTGGGAAAAGGCTGGGATGCAATTAAATTACATGTTTTACACGTTTATTGGTATGTAACCAAATTTAACTCCTTGGTTGTTTTACATGCTTCTGGCTTCCCCAATGTTGCTTTTGAGGGTGTGCAAGATTTGTAGCCATTTCCACTAGTTGATATGTTTTCGTATTCGAACAATGAGAATAAGACGTCTTCTAGCTGTCATTCATCTAGTTCCTTCGTAGAGGAGATTTTGTAGACAAATGTTGTCCAAAATAAACGAATGCGGAATGGCTTACTTCAATAAAACTAAATTTTTTTCATTTCCGCAGCCATTAAGCACGTTCTCCTGTTTTGTGCCAGATATTCTAGAGGTTTAAGAAGAATCGCTTAAGAAATGGCGACAGTGGACCCTTGAAGAACCAATTGGATAGTCCGTAGCCTGTTGAAAAATTGATTCTATCCACAGTTTTGCGTAAGTCACATTCAAAATACTTGTCTTGGTCAGCACCGTAAGACACTAACGATGATTAAACACATACGACATGAACGTAAGGTATGCTATGGAATTATCTGGAATCATCTGTTGTAGACCACAGCCTGGGGTAAAATGGTAGATTTGAAGCAATTATGTGAAAAAATAGCCACAGTAGCTGAGATGATGGCATGGGGAAAGAGTGTCTTGTCACCTAAATCAATGAGTTGGTGTCATGGGCAGCATCCTTTTGTGCGCTTGGTAATAATTCTTGTTGCATAAAAATTCGCGGATTTGGCAGAATCTGCATTGCTTACTTCAGTACACCAAGCCAATGATAAGGAAGTTATAGGTCGGGTTTGAAAACTTGGCGCACTACTTCACTTAAATAGCAAGTGAAGAGATGTCTCCCGAGGCGCAGACGGGTGACTTCTCACCTGGTGGTGGAACTCTTTGATGCAGTGATAAACCTAGCCTATTCACATTCCGTGATTGGCCCTTGATAACTTGGTGTGCTCCTCTCTCCTCCGTGAGAACGTTCTGGCAGTTTTTGAGTCTCAGGCTGGTACCACGGTTTCGACGACATAAATTAAATTTCGCAGAAAAAGAAAATACATGTAGGATGTCTTTATAGAAATTTTACTGTCGACAATTAAATTGCTCGAAATGGAAGCATATCTTTCCGAAAATCTTGAGTTTCTACATGTTTAATGGATTGCATTGTTACCGTCATACATTGGTGTCAGTGTGAATAATTTGTACAACGCTGGAGTCAGTCTGAAACGAAAAAAAAAAAACGATTTGCAAGAACTGTGGCTCATCCATCAGCGGTAAGTTTTGGATTGGGAAAAGCAGTTTGGTTATTAATTAAACTGGGGTGGAGACTCCATGGAATGCCGGTTAGTTCAACCAATAGTCTGATTTTAGGCAACTAGCTGTAACGGAAGCCTGCGAGCCGGAACATCTAGCATCAGTGATTTTTGCCAGTAGGAAGCGCAAAATAAAGCGAACGAAACTTCCTACTATGGAAAAGGACATGACGCACAACTCTGTGTGTAGTAGAAAATTTATAGGTGTTGACCTAAACAGCAACGATTTGCTTGGAAGTTGTGTAATCAAGGTTACAAACCACAATGCCACCACATTCAATTTTATGCGTTGCAGCTTTAACCTAAGTCCTTAACTTTTCCGCTAAACGAGTGAGTGAACGTCCTTTTCTAGGTAAACCATAATCCACGGAGGTTGGGCGTGCAGGTGTGCAATCCTGGTTCAAGAAGTATCAATGTCCTCTCTTAGCGTAACGTTAGTTAATCGGGCATTTGTTGAACATGTACGGTAAATTCCTAAAAGCTAGTCCATTCATAAAACGACACTGCCCTTTGTTTTTTGCCTCATAATTTACGACGAACGCGTGAAGGTAACTTCGAGAGGTATTCCTGAGACCTTCGATGGAATGAATAAAGCTATTCTTCGATTAGCAGAAATCAAGCCTCATTCTTGATGTGCATGGAATTTAGGACGTGGGTTTCTTCTAAAAACAGCTTTTGACGCAAAGTGGCTTCGTTCCATTCAGCAATGTAAAATGTTTACCAGATGGCTGGGCAAAATCCATATCGAATGCAGATTCAATCAACTAGAGATAATTTTTCATTCACAGAAATGCAGTTCTGTAGGTTGACCCTCAAGCCTGAAAGTTTGCCGTACAGTTTAATCTAATACAAAGAAATTGCACTAATGAGGGTTAAAATCTGCCCAAACAGTCACTGATGGAACTTCAGGAGTGGGGCGTTTGATAGAGCGAAGCGTTAAATTGAAATGTTAGAGGCTAAATCTCCTTCAAACATATTGCCGTCTAAAACACTTCTTCTACTTAAGTCCATTAGTAAAACGTTTACTGCGTTAAGCGCAAGTGCTGACACAGTGCTTGCAAGGCACGCACTATCACTTCGAGTCTTGAAACACAGACAGTTGCCTTCCATTCAGTTAAGGTACGAGAATTGATCATACTAGTAGTTGTGGGAACACCAAGGGTCCGAGAAAACGAATTCGCGCTGCTTTAAAAATGGAACATATTTCTATTTTAGCCTCCAACGCCCCATTAATTATCACTTAGTCGAGGTGCTTGGATCAGATCATGTCATGGCCCGAACATGCATGACACCTTTTAGCAAAATGAAAATGTCCAAAAGAAATCGCGAGTATTTAATTTTTTATAGTGATTAAAGTCTTAATGCTCTTAAAGTCTCCCATTATTGCTTCTAGTTGCAATATAGAGATGAATTTTTGGCATTTGTGAAGGATAATGTGCGATATTTGCTACTGAAGTCCAAATAATAAGGCGTGGTTCTCCTTCAAATGAACAACGTCTATTCTTCACGTGTTTTTATGGTAAGCATATTCATTTTAATAGACCGCCTTAAACCTAAGATTAAAATCTCTTGCGTTTAAGCTTTTCATGTTTGGTAAGTCAAGATTTATGCTGTGTACATCGCCAAATATGCGAATTATGCCCACGTGGGGCTCTCTACATGACACTGCATAAAAGTGGTAAAAATACTACTAAAATTCAGATTACTTTGCACATTTTAAAATCCTTTTTTAGCCTAAAAGTGAGAAGTAAGCATAAATCACTACCGATTCTTTGCACCACTACTATGATATTAAGATAAATTTTCCAAAGGAAGAAAGCCCTCTTGTAAACATTTAACTACTTCCAGCACCAATCAGACCCCAGCTGACAGTACCTGTAGGAACAGTCAGGGTGCGGTAGGTGGTGTCCGCAACGTGGTTGGTATTCGCCCCCGACCAGATGCTTGAGCAACTCTCCCGTAACAATAAATTGGTCCTTTCAAGCAAGCGATTTGTGATTACTTAAAACCCATTGGAGAAAATAATGCCAATTTGATGTCTGTTAAGATCTTAACTACAAGGGTAAGGTGTTAACCTCGCTTTCGAAAATGATGGATTGCACTTTCTTGATTTGGTGGTAGGAAAAACTTAGGCATAAATACATAATATTATAGTTAAATTCTGCAGTTCTTTATTCGGTTAGGACAACATCGGCTTCGTATTGTTCTTTGTGGGAGGTATGAGTCCTTGCCTTGGTCGGATGCAAAAGCTTGTATGAATAGGTTCAATGAAGGTAAGTAAGCCTCCTGGGAAGGTGACTTGTGGATCAGTTGAGTCAAAAATGACCGCACGCCGTTGTATCATGCGGTGGAACACCCGTACGACTAGAGTGATAATGCACACCAACTTCCCGATGATAACTAAATCGAATTTAACCTATCGGATAAAGTACCTGCAGTCGAACTGCCAGCACCCTGCCCTGTTTGAGATGCAAATTTCTACACCGCATTGTCAAATCGCGACTTAACTTGCACCATTTTATTATTAAATCAGACGTTGCATTACTGTTGAAGCAGTTAATGCAACGTTTACTACTGTCAGACAATTCCCTACAGTCAGTTAGCATTAGAACAGTGAAGTTATATGCTTTGGTGTCGAGCGAGCTGCTCGGCAGTCGTCGCCTTGCTGTCGATCTCGCGGTTGCCCACGGATACAATGAGCAATGCTATGGACTGCATAATCTTGCAGCATTCCTTAAGGCGACAAAAATATCAAATTTAGGGTAGGTTTGTGTAGTAATGAGATGCTTAAAAAGCGCTCATGGCTTTTCTTTGCAGTGCAAAATTTTATCACCACAAATCTATCAATAGTTCCGCCTTCTGGCGGTGATATTGTGCAAAATGATTACAACCCATTGGAAGCTTTGGGTTAGATATTACTAAGCATGCGATTATCCTTCAAATTTATCTTTGAGACTCGACTAAGAAGATGAAAGATGTTCAAATTTGGAGTCAGATAAATACTACCAATACTTCCAGACAAAAATTGCAAGCATTGTGATTGTCCTTCACATCTACTCATTTAATATTTGATATTTAGGTGTCCACTTCCTCAACTGAATAAGTTAATACTCGAGAAAGTAAAACTAAAAAAACCACAGCAACAACTAGGATTTTATTCTTGCTGAAATAAAGACGGTTGTAATTACTTGGTCGAATCTGCGTGACAGTAGCTAATCAGTATTAACCAACGTGATAATTATGTTTGTATGCAGTCTGGACCTTGTCAACCAGCATTTTTTACAGGCCACTATATTTAGCTATTGATGCGTATCTTTGGGCCAACAATTATCTCCATATCCTTGTCCATTACGCACATGATTTACCTACAGCACAACATGTTTAATGGGCCGTCAAAACACCAGTGCATAAAGTTGGAAAATTAAACAAGTCAACAGCGAAGTCCCACTGGTCCGCTCAGCATAGCTTAGCGCTTGTAAAGGTTTTGAAAGGTAGATTTCCTGGTGCTAGTAGGTATTACTAGTTCCTCCTCCCCCGTCCCAGCCCCCTATTTGAAGCGGAGAAAGTATATCAAGGCGTGGGAGGGAAATATGAGAAAATCGGTAGTAACCACCGATAAGCCAAAGGTGTTTGTGCTGCAAGGCTTCACGCACAAAGTCCGAACGGTAAGGAGTTGATGGTTCCTTTAACCGATTGAGCATCTCTTCGATTAATGGGAGTACATTGAAGTGTGCTATTCAATTTAACAGCCAACGAAAAGTTTTTTTTGAAATTGCGATAGACTACTTCCTGCAACGATGACATCCCTAAGACCTCAGTTTTATGCATTTCATACGTAGCCGAATGCACCTAAAACATTGATCTTACTCTCTTTAAATGCCAGTTATTTCTTGCTACTTTTGTTACCCGGTGTTGCGGTCATCTGTAACCAACGGGTTGGGTTGAAGCACGCTTATAAGCTTTGCAAAGTAAGGCGAAGCAAAGTAAACGAAAGGTGCAGTCTCGTCAAGAGATATAAATAAATAAATAAATAAACCCAACTTTATGACCACCCATTCCTCAGCACTGAGCGCGCTGAATTTCGAATCAGATGCAATTTCCGCATTGCAAAAGTGGGAATATCAGCCGCCTAATAGTAGGCCATTTTTGCAAAAACAAAGAAGCAAAAATAATACTGTCCACTTTATTCCGAAGCTTCACCCATGCCTTCGTTTGCGTGTATATTCGACTACAGCTAATTAATCCTCTTCTATACGACTTAGAGGAAGACAAGGGAAGAGATGCCATATACTCTTGAGTAAATTTTTGGGATACATTGGTTAAAAAATACAAGAGATCGAATGACAGTTTTTTCTCTTGTACTATTAAAAACTGCCACTGATATTTGTCACGTCACACAACACAAATTATTGCAGGAATATAAGTGAGGAACTTGAGTAATTTTGCTGTAAATCAAACATTTATGGGACCAGGACTGATGTTCTCGAATAGTTGATCCGTCGTTCCGTTAAATCTCTGCAGGCGCAAGCAGGTTTGTGAGCTTCAAAATAATTCAGCAATCACTGACGAGGCGTTGTCTTCTAGACAGGCGGCAGATGAGCCCACAGTTTCCATAATGAACAAATGAAAATAACGTGCGAAATCTGACAGCATCCGCATGGGTTAAACGCACGTTGTCTGTTGGGTGCCAATTCGAATCACTTAATGCTACATTCCAAAGTGAGTGCTTTGAGCAATTTCGGGGTTCTTTTTAAAAAAAATTTGCTTAATTTTTATAATATGTCACTTTGTACTCCTTTTGAATGACAGCCCATCAACTTTGCTGTTGCTAATCAAGTAAGGCTACGACAGGTATGCACATTTAAACCACCGAAATAGGCCATGACCCCAACGTTTTGACCATTAATTCTCACCTGCCAAAAACCTTGTAAGATCGCTAATAAATTCACCATAAGAGTAGACGAATTTACGACATCCAGATGGAGATACGCTGTTTCAAATGTATCACCCACTTGGGAACACGACCATATGAGGGGTGACCTTATCGCAGTCGCGAAATCGACTTGGCCGTGGTTCGTGAAAAGTGACAGATTCTCCCACTTGGCGCACGACTGGCTGTTCAAGGATTTGGGGGAGAGGGGGGGGGGAGAAGAGTAAGAAGAAGAAGATTTTGATAAACTTTGTTTAAATATTCGAGGCTTTAATAGAATAAAATAGCAAATAAGTACTTTATGTTGCGGAATTGTTTGATTTAGTAAGATAAATGTGCTGGAGTGCAAGTTGGTACAAGAGATAATGAAGAAGAAATATTTGAGAGTGGACACAGGATCAACCACTACTGAATTGCACGTATAGCCCCTATGGATTTGTATTTGTTGCATATACACAGTGATGGAGTTCATACACCTCAGTCCTTCCCACTTTGAAGGGGTACACGTTAAATGGTCGTGTGTAAACACCCAAGAGCGTCTGATATATTGGGATCCTGTAGGTGAAGCACAAAAACAAGTTTATTCAAGATTGCTGGAAAGCACTAAAAGCTTGCTCCCTTTACACTGAAAGGTTACTCAACTGCAAAGATAAACGAGTGCGACCTTAAATTTCGATACGGTCGCCACTACCTTCCAACAGGTGCATCTAAAAAAGATTTCTCATGACGGATTTTTAGGTAAGGTCAAAGGTCAGTTTAGGAGAGCGTCTATATGGCAACGCTTACAAGTGCACTGCCGAACAGCAAAGATGAGGTGAAAATGTACAATTGTAGGTAGTATAAAGCATTTGAAATTAAATAAAACCACAATGAATTAACTTGAGAATGCTCTTTTATCGAATATTGGTGAGAGTCATTGCACTTTAGTGCGTACTATATAAAAAGTAGTTTGTGAATTAAAAAAAATGGGCTTCAAGAATAAATTCGAGCTTACATTTTGACAAGCTTCTATAAATTCTTCTCGACTTATGACACCATCCTGATTTATATCCAGTTTCTATAAAGACCAAAACAAAAACACGACTTATATAGTGAAGTAATTCTGAAATGATAAAAAGTCGTTGCCACACTTTGGTACGAAATGTGTCTGATAGTAAACAACAATCAGGTAGGGATTTTTTACACCAAAGTAATACAAGACCGTCGGCACTTTTGGTAATAGTAAAAACACTAAAATCATTATTTTGTGGACACATTTGCATCCAGTGGCGCACATTCATCGACGCAGTGCACGGACTGCCAAATCGAACTGGGTCGATCGTGAAGGAACTGAGCTGTGGCAAAAAGGCCCAAAACTCACACTAAACACGAACTCCATATGCTCCTTCACCGATGCCTCTTCGTAGGGGGGGTCTGTGTGTTTGCCAAGCAGGTCGTAAATGGACTGGACTACCTTTAGCATCTCGGTCTTGTCGATCACGCCGTCACCTTCTGTGTCGTAGAGTTGGAATATCCACATCAATTTGGATGCTGATGAACCGTGAATTAACGAGGACAGACAACGCACCAGTTGCTACAGTGTGAAGTAAATGTGGGTCTAGAGATGACGGTTAAGAATGTTTGCTTCTGTTGACTCTACATACGCCCTTCTGTCAACAAGCTTTCGGGGAAATATATATATATATATATGGTTTGAAAACTTGTATGACATTTAAAGGGATTTCTTAGTCCTTTAACTACACGCCATGATATCGTTTACCGTGTTCTTACCTGAGGCCAACACAGTGGTTAATTTTCTGTCAAGGCAACAGGCAATTTTATGAGGTGATGATCAAGACGATAAGGAATCAATTGAAAATTTTTTGCTACTAGTTTCAACTTTGTATTTTCTAGAAGTCGATATTTATGCAAGCTGGTGCATAATTAAAGCACGGAATATACGACTCACTTGAAAAGAATTTGTTAGAGAAATCCCAAAAGTCCCATCGGTACAGAAATAAATCGTGAAATGGAATTAGTGCCCCTCCGAAACATAATACATCGGTGGAAGAAATGCTATCTCCTAAACTACCTGGCTGTCATCTGGGGTAAAAAATATTTACCCGATTTAACTCTACCAGCTGAAGTTTTTTTCGACAGCGCATTTGGCGTGCCGGCGGTGGGATGTTTTTTTTAGTATTTCTGTTTCACAACACAGGAGAGTGGGCGAATAACAGAATTACGAAACACACTCCCATTGTTTTCACAAGGACGCATTTTACGAGGGCTTAACGACCGCATCATCGTGATGTGCGATTTCTCCTCTACCTCAGATGCATTATGATATTTCCGTGGGGAACAATGGAAACCATTTTTTTTGAAGCTAGGATAGGCAAAAGAAAAGTTGGAATTGAACGAGACTTAATTAGCGGTGTGGATTAATAAAAACCTACTTACAAGTTACCTTTTGCGGTCTGCTGGAATTAATTAGTCAATGATATCGTAGGTGTGGTGTCGAGGATTAGTGCTATTCAACAGATAATAAGTGCTTTATGATGCCAAAATAAGGCGTGCCAAATGGCAGCATACCTCAAATGTTACTTTACCCTGGTTGGAGTTGGTAAATGTCCTGAACACGAAGTGAGCATACATGTTGGCGTCTGAAACGGAGAAGGAATTGACCAATTTATTTCCAAACAATCATTTCGATGACTGTCTATCGAGACTTCGGCCAATTTTAAATAGCCTTAACTTTATTAGAAAGGGTATGTTGTCAAGCGAATGCGATAATCTCTTAATGAAATTCGTATCCAAGTCCACATATACTAACCGAGAACTTAAAACAGGTAGAGATATTTATATCTCGAAGCACAAGAATGCAATCGCAAGCACATTAGCTACTTTTCTAAAAAGGAGGGGATCGAAGATCCCGGCTTACATCCAAAAATAGTGTTGAACACGTTTCCCATAAAAGGTACACTTTTAGATTCACTGCCGAGCGTGATTAGAACTTTGCGAGGAGCAAATTATTACCGTAAAACGCCATACTTGAACCACAATTCCCCACGTTAATCCAAAAAGCAGAATTTAAAACTAATCAAAACTGACACTGTTTACGATCGAAAAAAATGCATTTTTGGCTGAAATGCACTGACAACTGGCCTTGTCAACAGCAAACATGGACAGAGGTGGCAGCATGTCGCAGTGCTGGTGCACCAGAGTCACTTACATACTTATAGCGCAGTCTGAGAGGCATAATTTACAACACCCACAACACAAGCAGCATCAAAAGTATGTCAGTGGGGTACAATCAATGTTATAAATCTCACCTCCTTGAGGAAAAAACTTTCCATATATCAGCTTAAACATATCCTCAGTAAGGTAGCCCGATGGGCAATCCTGGAAAAAAAGAATGCTTTATCATTTACGATGCATTAATTAATGATTAAAAGCAATACAGACCACAACATTTGTCTTCTGAATGGATGTTAAGGGTAACCACCAAATGGTTTACACTAGTCTACGGTTGCAAATAAGCCATGTTACCCGGACCAGGCCGCATGTACCTCAAATTTATTGCGGTGCATATTTGAACCCCCACCTTCCCTCCTTCGTTAGTTAAATGCATGGACATAAAAATGTTGACGTAGTAAGCAAATAAGTAAGTTTCGGGCTTCGCACTACGCGCATGTCGTGCCAAGCCCTACTGGAGGTTTGACTCCACAAATTGATTTAAAACAGTAAGGCCAATAGAAAATCGGCAAAATCGTGGCCCCTTGTGTCAAAAACAACATTTTAACACTCTCACATCCATGTTATTAGGTGTTTGTCGCAAGTCATTTTATGCATCCGTTCGTTTTCACATATGTCCACATGCTTCCCTTCTTGTGAAACAGAAATGGGGCAGACAAAATTGGTCCCGCCGATGGCCTCAGGTGGATGATGCGATAGCCATCGCAGCAGTGAATGAAAACACGAAATCTACTTAAAGGTTCCCCTACCTCGTCATCAAAAAGTAGCCAATGTCTCCATTTGGTGTACATCTGCCCAGCAGCCAGCTCCAGTAAGTTACTGCATTCGGACACAAATAACTCCTCGAAACGTGCGGAGGTCATTTGAAAGGGTCTCTTTAGCGGTTATTTATCAAGCTAACTTAGTCTTCTCGGTTCAAATTGACCTAGAGGGTCAAAATTGCATGTAGTGAGATTGTTGCTGACTCAATTAAAACTCTAATAAATTCTAAACACTCAAGTGTTTTTTTTTAACACTTAAGCTTACGTGCAGTATTTTGGAAGGACCACCTGTGCAGTGGGAAACAGAGATCATAGCCGAACAAATGGTCATTGAAGTGCATAGTCAACTACTTTCACATTGATGTCGAATATGCCGTGTGTGAAAAGCAGAAATGGGTAGAGACGTCCAGTACGGATGATTTGGGCATCCTACAAAGTGTCTCCACTTTTATGAAACTCTTTTCCCTCAACCCATGATAGTGATGCTGTTGACACCCAATTTTGTATGTTCATAGTTCTACAGACGCACGCCTTCTCAAATGTTAAATAAAATAAAAATAGCAATTGTGTGAGAGGATGTCAGCATATTAAATAGGAATGAATGAAGTGTAGATTATTTGTAGAACTTTAAAACTCAACAGTTGCACGTTTTATGGATTTGCAGAGGCATCGAAATTATTCGGGTCGCTAGGTAGCAATCGATCCACATTGTTTAGCAAGATATTAAAAAATCTTCTCGCATAGTATGCTATGAGTAGGTTCACAAACCTCTTTAAAACCACGGTATATTATCTGCAACTCCCTCCGCGAAAATTGTGTGCTCTTAAGTAGAGTTTGGATGGAAACTGGTTTTTGGTGAAAGTAAGTCGTCTCAATTTCGTCTAAGACAGCGTCTGAAAGAACAAAAGTAAGCGAAGATTAAAGGACAATGTCTACGGTGATTCACTACCAGTAGACTTCAAAACTGACAAGAGCTGCGAAAGTCCGAAGTTAATGTTTCCCCAGGATTTGAGCGCCTGTTATATTATGACAGTGTGAGGAAAGAGGTCTCGATTTTAAGTGTAACTCTAAGCAAAACTGCAAACCATCAGCCTTTACTTACAACAACATACCATTTTTGCAATTTCAAAGGTTCTCTCACCAAACTCTTCCCCAAATAATAAATTGCGACAATTTGCCTTAATTACTTGCAACCAATTCAACAATAATGTGATTCTCAATCCAGGGAATTCTGAGGTGAAAGTGAGGATATCGTGGAGTGCATGTGATTGTCCCAAATGGATGCTGCTGATTGCAAAGTTAAGAAAGCAGCCTTATAATCTAAAAAAACGCAAAAAATGCCGTTTGGTAGCAGTGGGTTTTCTTGAGCCGGAAAAATAATTTACGTCCCTCCCAAAACATAAATTGCCGTACAATTTTCGGAGCTCGTGAGCTAAAAATTCCAGGGGAAAAAATTGTCTCCAATAGGTATGTAAAAAGAGGAATAAATATTCACGGTGAAATTCGACTTTCTATTTTGAATTGCAAAGAGTTAAATCGATCATGTAAGGTTACCGCTGTTGTACCAAAGTGTTTACTAGTTCTGTCTGTCCACCGAGAAAGAGCAGCTTTGAATCCCCTCCTGAAAGCAAATGGCATAGCTAAATCCTCGGAAAAAGGCTGCGCCTCTTTGGCACTGATTGTGTCCACAATGCGTACGGCTTCAGTTCATGCCTAACAGGAACAGCGGTTTTGCGCATCTTATCCCAGGGAATGCAACCAATAGGAACAAACCTATCTACAGAGAGCCAATGGAAAATAAGTGTTCTACGAAACCTGCACTTTTTGTGGATCTAAAAGTTAATAGGTTGTAAGAAGTCATAGATAATCTAAACATACTGCGGAAACCTCAGTTTTTATGCTACGTGGGGTGTTTGATGATCAACGAATTGAACCAAATTTTCACAGATAGTTTTGCATAGTCGGATATTGTTTTGGAGGCTTAAATACTCGTGGAAAGAAAATTTGTCACATGACTCGTACCTCATTGTAATAAAGTCAACAAACCAAGTAAATAATATTTAAGCGCTGAGATAATCAAAATCCAAATTGAGGTACGCAAACGTCAAACACACTCTTAAGCTGTGACATAGTGGAAGCAAAGCAATAGGTTCTCTAATTTTCAAAGTAACTAACAAAATGGAAAAGGCCCAAGGCAACAAATTGATTAAGTTTGAAAGTGGTGTCCTCAAAATTCACCTTGCATACACACTTAATTTTTCTACTAGTTTATAATAAGTAGCATGACTTAAACAAAAAATGCAGGCAACTATTCCTACGAATTTTAATGCTGTATTGAGCGATAGTTAAGAAAAGGAGCAAGTGAGAAAAGACAATAAAAGGAAGCACGCTATTTATTTATTACTACCTGTATTCATCTGACACGAAACAAATTTTTTACGTTTTATAATAACAAAGGTTACATAATCTTATGTAGTCTTCAGTTACCCGGTATCAGCATTGTTTTAATTCGTTGTCGCATTTTAAATCCTATGCATTGCTAAAAACGTATAACGACTTCTTTTCTTATTTTAAAAGGCCACCATCTCTACAGGCGAAAATGCGATTGTTGCAGAAATTATTTTTGCAAGAAACCTTCCAATCCCTTTTTCAACTGGTTTAGTACATTTAAGGTATGCAAACACACATAGAGCATCAAATACTTAAATTGTAATACCATGGGCAGCTCTAATGGCAAGGGCTTGTAAGAATGGGTAGACGCATTACAATGTAGGTATATAGTGACTTGAATACATCAGCATAGTCCTAGTAATCTCAGGTAGCGTTTAATCGTGCAAACACCATTCCAAGGCAATCACTAGATCAAAAGCAGTGTAGATACGTGTGATGAGTGAAAAAAGTGGTAATGATTTAAAGAAAGTGCAAAGAGATGGCGCGTAGCAGCCAAAAACGGATGTGACCGTGGGTTCCGGAAGAGTGGAGGGCGTGTTGAGCTGGTGATGTCTGCATAGCGGAAGTCGCAGTGTGCATTTTATATCATAAAAGAAAATTTGCGGACCTCCGCTTTAGCAGACAGGAAAGCTAATGCTTTCCTTATAATGCAAAGTGGGGCCTAGATGAAGGTTCCTTCATTGTTAGGAATAAAAGCAACTTCCAAATGCGTTCGCCATTCTAAATGCGTGGCAGTGCAATCTGCTACATCGTTTTTAAAAGCACTAGACGCCGACATTTTAAGTGTAATCAGTATCCCACTTCGTATGTCATGCCCGTAAACAAGAACTTTTGGTATCTTGATTGTCGAAACTGCGCAACAGAGCAAAGAATGAGTCCCCAGAATAATATTGTGAAAAAAGTGAAAGGATTATCGTATTTTATGGTTGAATGGGAACTCCTTTCAATGCATGCCAAAATTCAGACTCTTTCCTTAATTACTGTAAATGGGGAACCACTTCTTTATGAAACCCGCATCAACGGTGGTGTGACCTTGGTTAGTGATAAAGGCAAGGGCAATGAACTCGTAAATGTGCCCGTTTGGAGTAGGAATTTTATGCCTTTAGGCACAAATTAGGCTGTTGTGAACATCATTAGAAAGCAGTGATGGTTAATGCAATCATTGAATTGACATTAGATTTTTAAAAACATTCAAAATTCTTCATTTGGGTTTCAGCTGGAATGATTTTATCCAATTTGACGCCGATCGAATCGACATGACCGATGCCGCATGGAATCTCTTTGGAGAATATTGAAGTGTAGATCAATTTTCTACAGTGGCAGTGGACTTTTCGAGGTTCCACTACAGAAGTTTGTTTTGTCAGTGGTAGTTCAGAGCAGTGAAACATCACATGGCTTGTCTGGCTTGCAAAAGTTGGATGTGGAGCTGTTGGACTTTTTGCAATGGCATATGTGCAACAGTTCAACTAAAATTACCCTGATTTCAATTAAGATGGCTTATGATTTTGGAATAAACCACTAAATTTACCCATTTGCGTCCCCTGTATGAAAAATACCTTTGTCTGACGCATCCTGGCATTCGAAAGCCAGAAAACTCGTTGTTACGTAATGAGCTCACCTGACGGTAGGAGCAAATACCGTGTCCACTGCACGTTTATGCATACTTGACACATTTTTTGATTGTATAATACAGCGTTGATTTCTTGACGTCTCACCCCAAGTGTTCCAAAAGATGTACTTTAGCAGACTGACCTTTGATTTAGCAATTAATAGTTTGTAGCGAAGGTGCTTCTGATTACCCCTTTTTAGATGTTACCACAAATTCATGTAAAATCTGCAACACCGCTTAGCAACTAGAAGCTCATTTTATGTGCCTTATGGGAGTGTAAGGTGGCGTTTTTACAAGGTGGATTAAAAGTAAGCCGTGATACTGCATGCAGCAGCCTATTCAAACATTAATGAGGGCGGCTCAAGTTTATTCTCACCAAAGCACAAGAACATGAATTTTGCATGGTCTCACTGACAGACACAAAACCGGTGACTGCAGTCGAGATGCTCACGGCGATGGTGAAAAGAGACCAAATCTCTTGCCAACTAACCGCCTCTTGCATAAATTTTCTTGAACAGCTATGACTACTTGTTGATTTACTTGATGGATTGAGGTAGGGCCCCAGAATGTGGATCTGTCACCGCTAATCTGCCATGAAGCAGTTGTACATTTATGGCAAACTTACTGCTTTAGCTAGCTAAAATGACCTAAGTTTTAAAGTGGACATGATAACCATCAGTGAATGATGACGAGGATGCATTTACTGCAGTCCATGCATAACCGAAGCTGCATACCATCGTTAGCAAGACCTGCATGAAATCAGCATGCCAATTGGAAGTTAAATGAAGCTATTTTATGGGATATACAAATAAATTTAGGCCATTTACATCGGACCATTTATAGTAAAGCCAACATGTCTCTATATAAGCGCTGGAGAATGTTCTCTTATGAACTTTCAATGTTCGATACAAATGGTAGAATGCGGGACTTATGAATAGGGTTATGTCCATGCAGCATGCTCAAAAATGCTAATGAGGAGCTTCGCAACGACATTTGGGTGGCCACTGCTGTTGTTCTCCTCGGTGCTCCTCTAGAGTTACATCTAACTGGTTCGTGCATTACAATTTGAAATTCACTCTCTGGCAAAACCTTCGTGGAAATTCTTACAAAGTTAAAGATTATGAATCAAATGCACGTCCAGTGGCTAGGACTGAGTAAAGTCCTGCAATCAAAATAATTTTCTTAAATTGTTTTGAAAAACACAATCAAAGTATGATTAATGGCGGGGCTGCATAACTCCATTAAGGGAGGCAAAGTTAGTTCCACTTTACTTTTATTCCTCATCAACTTGTTTACATCAAAAGCAAATTCGCAGTTTACTTTGAAAACGAATGGAAGGCTATAAGCAGGCTCTTTGTGCGCTAGTTGGCCACTAGCGCATTAAATTCTTCCTCTTAAAAGGGAAAAGTTTTCACAAACCATACCAAAAAAGTACTTTTCATGTTTTCCACTGAATGCAATAAGCGCAATCTCCTCCAACGAAAAGAAGTGCATTTTTAGTAAGGATTCTACTATGTGGACCTACATCAAGCGGAAGCTTTGAAAATGTAATATGAAATCAGTAATTGTAGAAATGTTTTATCCGATTAATGTTGTGCATCTGCTTATTGAGGTGTGCGACACAAGTCTGCAACATAACCAACATCGGGTTAGAATTCTAGTTTACAATTGTTGGGCTCTTCACTGAAGGTGGTGCGCAATTTGTTAGTATTTATCATCTAATCTGCGAGTGCGATAGAGAAATGTCCTAACCTCCACAATTATTAATGATACTTTAGCAAAGGTGCCATTGCATATGGTTTAGAGGGCAAAAAAGCACGAATGGTGAAATGCGCAATCTAAAGCAACCAATTTCTATGGGATAGAATTAACCACAACATAGGAATGCCCAACTGCCCAAAACATTCTTGAGAATAAATAGGTGATGCATTTCATTTTGTCGAGACAAAAATGGAAAGTTGCCCTAATCTGGGAAAAATACACTGTGGACTGATGCTTACCCATTTTCCCCGCAGCGATAAATCGCGTCTTGCTGTAGGCCTTAATTGAAGTCAGCTAAACCGGATTACACTTTTGCTTGAAATGCTGCTGCTTCTCTCGTTCGCTCGTTCGTTCGTTCACTCGCTCGCTCGCTCGCTTGCTTGCTGGCTCGCCCACTTGAGGGGCACATTTAAATACGGTGGTGGGAGAGCGAATTCCAGCCCAGGCAGAGGGCGCGTGCCAGCCCGTGCGCGCGCGTGCCCGCCCAAACGGGCTACCGGTGGGACGGACAGGCGGTCCGGCGGTGCAGCGCGCCGCAAACGTGGACAGACAGGCGAGACCAGCCAAGAGGCTGCTTCACAGAGCTTCACAGACCCTCTGAAAATGCACAGCACACCTCAAAGTTGTCATTGCCTGGACTTCATTCCCCTCCCTCCCTTCCCCCCCTCTCACCCCTCACCCTCCACCCCCCAAGGCATGCAGTGAAAAATTGACGTAGTTCTAAGCCGTGAATGAAACATTGCTTCATCAGCGAATTTCTACAATGCGACAGTTCTTGAGCCATTATTGAGATTGAGGATTACTTTAACCGCCACGATCTGTGCATTTAAAACTCATTTGAAGTTACTAAGACCTAATTCTTTGATAGATTAGTGAGCATCAACTGTTTGTGACAAACCTGTTGAAAACCTTTTTACATGCATTAAAGATATAGTTTTTACAGAGTACGGTACTCGTGTTTTTTTTATTTAACTGTTCATAGTGTGCTCATTCTAAAATGAATAAACTAGCTTTACTTCCTCAGCTTGTTCCACAAATTTGTCATTCCACAAAAATATGCATGGGCTTTTCAAAATTTGCAATATCCTTGCAGTGTATTCTTGCTTCACGCAAGGATGGACAAAATGTTTGGCCGCTCGGACAACTGATAGTTTACCCGCTGAACTTACGGGAGGTCACACAAATCCTGAAAATTGATGTTTTCCTATGGCCCAGGTTTCAGGCCATTCCTATTCCGCACTTTGACTTGACTTGACACTCTCCATGCCCTAACTAGTTACGCATGACGTGAAATGCTGGGGACCATCATCACTTTGCCTATTCGATGGGACGAACAGTCGTTGCTTCAGGCATACAGAGTGCGAAATTCCGCCAACAAATAACTACGCAAACGTAATTTGTAAGTAAGCAACACAAAGTGAAAGATCTACCAATTGGTCTCCATCAATCGCTCATCTACCACATTTTCATTTCAGTCACATTGGAGACCCTACTGAAAGGTCCTGCCAACCTCGGATTTGCAATATTCAACACTTGTGTACTTCCGGTAAGATGTCACCCTAAAGCAGCGACTCATTCATCTAAGATAAAGTACGTATTTGCCATAGGATTGTTGCTGAAATATGAGCACACTTTTCTGCAGATCCACCATGGGTACTGATTGAAAGCATGGTGAAACCAAACTGGCCAAGCCATAGACAATGACACTGATGGCAGCGAATTCTTCCAATGTGAAGCTCTTGGTGAGCGGCGATCAGAGATACTGACTATTGGTTGCTAAGCTACTCCAAGAGATTCGAAAATAGCTGTAAACACTCACGTCAGTTTGTTTTTCTTATTGGAGAATCCATTCCCCGTACCTGCCATTGATGAGTTTGCTGGCAGAGAAAGGCGCACCAATGGGTGCGCTATCCTGCGAGCACTGCGACTTCTCTTTCCCTTAAAATATTTTTTCCTTAAAATTAAAGTTAAATTTCTAATGAGAGGTACTGTGGTGTGATTCACTTAGCACTAAGTAAATTTGCCGAGACGACTTACGAGTACGACTGCGACTTTTCCTTCCTTTACCCATTTTTCAACACAGTTTTATTTCATTGTAATAATTGACACAATCGTGAAAAGTGTCTATACATTGAGTAATAACGAGACGTAAATCCTGCACAAGTTTATTAACAATGAAATAAATCCTTGCTACTCCAATGCGATGAATGGAACGCATTTGTATGGACAGCGAAACAGAGATGGTTCCGCACACTCACAGGTCCCCATGACAGGAAACTCAAAGAACCGCACTCTGCTACAAAGGTACGCACAAACCACTTCACCTTTCATCACACAACTGGAGTGGTGGACGGAATCCCACACATTCACTCACACATTGCCTCATACGATTTGGATACTTCTTCTGCTCGAAAAGTGAGTAAGATCGCTGAGGCAAAAAATGAAGACGGCTTTGTGTTTCGCCTAATCCCATTCTCAAGCGATTAATTCGTCGGATTGTGCCCCATTCTCAGGACCGCCATTTGTGCCCCACTTTTCATAATCGTAGTTCTGTAAACCGCTGTTTCTTGTCATTCACTTCACTTATAAGAAAACTGTCAATGTCTGTGTTGAACAAATTCACAACAAATGCCAAAATGTAGCAAAGGAAAGTGGATTGTAACAGTTTCAAATGTCCAGGTGTCACTTTTGACATTCAAATTTTATTTGGAAGTTTTGAAATGGTCAAAAATTAATTGCAAAATATGTTCAATTAGGGATCTCACTGGAAGGAAGAAGAAAAAAAGATTCCCTCAGAGAATTTCACGGTGATTGCATGAATGTGAAGCTTATTCAAAAAATAACTGGAATACGGTCGATGGTGAATTCTAAAGTAGTCTTATCCTGCCTTCCCTAGGGCTGCTCAAGATTTGGTAAACGAAACTTGTTCATTAATTATTATTCTCCAATCTCCTCTCCTCTCCACTGCCCCAAATTGGAGGCTGCCGATAAAACAATGTTGGAAGCAGCAAATTGCGGTACAAAGTATTACTCGACCCAACTGTGTGCGCTTCACGATCCCATCTGAGAGTCGAACTTGAAGAGGTGTATCGAGAGGATTCATCGGTGATTTCCAGACATCTACACTCTGGCAAAAAAAAATAAATTCTCGGCTAAAAGCGCCATCATTAAAAACAGTCCATATTAACACTGACAGGGCTCCATTCTGTGCATATCTCTTCTAGTTCAGGGTCTCATATGTATTAAAGGTTCTTCAGAGCTGACCTTGTCAAGTTCCTGGTTGAAGTTGACAGTTGGAACCTTATCGATCAAATGAAACGGCATGTTTCATGTTCAATCAACTAGAGTAACAAAAGAACCGACTTTAGTGAAAAAGTGTCAAGTCTAACTTTCCAATTGAAATGAAGAATGTGCACAACTAATTATTACTGCCTTGAGATAGTCGTCATGGTGACGCAATGCCATAAACAAATCTAGGTAAGACGATTTAATCGTTTTGAATACGCAATATTCTAGTGGAGAGAGAGTGTAGGCAAATACCAAAGCACAAGAGCATGAAAGGATATTAAATGAGTGATTGTAAAAGTCGAATGTAAACAGGGTTCGAAGTGAAATAAACGGAGTTCTAGAACAGACGAAGATGGGAAGAAGACCATCCTCCTGACTAAAATAACTGCATCATGGACTACCATTCCAAACCTTTCCATGATCACCACCTATGCATGAACGAACGAGCAAAGGAGTGGGCTACTGAGTGAACTCCACGGTTGTACATCCCGTTGAAGGGCAGCTGCGTCGCATCGCTATCATGCATATACACACCCAGCACTTTTGAATACCGTTCCGCGACAAAAACACTTACTTGTTCTTTTTGTTCCAGAATGTGAGCTTAACTGTCCGGT
Source organism: Taenia solium (assembly GCA_001870725.1). Classification (NCBI taxonomy): domain Eukaryota; kingdom Metazoa; phylum Platyhelminthes; class Cestoda; order Cyclophyllidea; family Taeniidae; genus Taenia; species Taenia solium. The sequence continues at coordinate 120,531 of MIEF01006458.1, forward strand.
TGTTGAACGTCAAAAACTCTTTCATTCAAGTCAATTTGAGATGTAAATACGTGCAAGACCAGTAAGTGGGCGGTAACACCACGACTGAAAATTGAGGGCAGGTGTTAGGTGAGCAGTGACCACTGAACGCGAAGGAATGCACAAGTGAAGAACTTGAAAGCGTTGCTCAATGGTGAAATTGGGCACACTTCAAGCTCAACTACCGAAACGCTACCCTGTAGGTCCGATGGCATCACAGATGCACCACTCCGAATGGACTGCGTTGGATGCACCACGTACCCTACAATCAATGAGAGTGCCAGTGCCTGTTAATACTTCCACAACCATGACGTCTTCCACATTGCGCTTGTTTACAACATCAATTTCCCAAAAAATAGCCCTGCAATCAAAAGCCAGATTTATATGTGATTTTGACGGGAGTTTAAAACTGACAGATTCCCTCTGTAGTCAGATAACAACGTACAGCCCTAGATGCATGTGGGAAGTCAGTTAATGTATTGAGTTAATTGCGGATTATTTAGCCAAAATGGTTTCAATAAAAGTTCACATCCAGCGACTTCAGTGGTAGCAAAGCGGTCAAAAGTTCCCCATAAAAAGTGGAGACCAACTTCAAATCACGACAAATTTGTGATTCCATCAAGAAAGCAGGTGAAATGCAGTTACCTCTCTAGATAGAGTAGCTAGTTCTACGGCTTGGACATGTAGAACTTTGAACCAGTAATCTACGTTACCAGCTCATTGAGCATCGGATAATTTAATTGAAAATCCCCCAGATGCCTATATATCCACCCCTAAATAGCAGAAACAAAAGCGAGCTCTCCGTGCGCTCAAAGAATGGTTGTTCGACAGCAGGCTAGACAACCCAGCCAGTGGTGGAAGACTGCTGACGCTACCTACCTCTACGATTTAATGACTCCGAATCCCATTCGAACCCTACCTGAAATTCACATTGCCTATCTACAAGCGGATGTTTCAAGTTAAACTTAAGTAACAAATGGCCTCTACAGATCCCGCCATGGATACCGGTAAGCCATTCGCCCACTATCCCAAACGATGGATACGGATCGACCAGTAAATTTGTCATAGATTCCTGCAGCTCCTTGGCCCCCTGAAAAGTATGATCCACGCTAACTCTCAGCCATCCAAGCAAGTAATAATGTGAAGAAGAACGCTAACCCCGCCTCACGCAAATTGCGATTTACCTCACTTTATCCATTTCAGAGAATAGAGCACTAACGTTGACGACAAACCGAAGCCAAGGTGGAAGTATTGGCACCCACAACAGCCAGTGTATTGCTCCTAATCGAATGCTTTTCAAAAAGAACAACAGAAGTGGCACTACAAATAACATAAAAATTCAAGGAAGAGGCTGAGTACTAAATATTGGCACCAGACCCATGAAATGCCAAATAGAAATGGGGATTTATTTCATTCAAAAGACGTCCGCACGTTGCTAAGGTGCTTATTCGGAGTGTCCATATCGGCATTTAGTTTAATGGGGTAGTGAATAGGGAGTGGTTCAGCGCATGCCAAAGCTATCCAATTTGGTATGTACAAATGAGTCAATGAAATCAAGATAGGTATTACGTGCAACATTAGCCAGATTGGGGCTCCGTTGAGTTTAACCAAATCTGGCGTCATTATGGCAACGTAAGTACAAAAATAACTCATCAGCAGTGGGTTACTGCTGGTATCCAAACCGCTCCAATAGTCGACAGTTTGAGCCTACCGACTACCGGAACGGTTTAACCTCAGCTGCCTCCAAAACACGGTGGTGGAGAGGGTCCGCCTAAAATGAATGAAATACACCACGTTCACTAAATGCACATAAGTAGCATAGCTTATTCCGAAAAGCAAAACACCTATTGAGACAGCAAAACATTCTGAAAATGGCAAAAACTATGCGGACACTAGAAAAACGCATTATCCGCGATACAAAAGTTCCGAAAGCATGACATTGGAGACAGCAAATGTTGGACACAAATAAATTATCAAGGTGTGAGCCACTAGTCAGAATGATTCCCAATATCTGTGCTTTACCGGTTGTGAAGCCGGCCTATGTAGTTTTCGCTTACTTACCGCTCAACCTGGAAACGCAACAGATAACAAATTTCACAATTTACGAGTCAAGGTGCCCAAATTTCTTGAATGCAACTTGAGAATCACCAAAGACACAAATGTTCTCAATTACTTCAAAATACATAAACAAAAAGCTTAGCAAATAAACAAAAGCACACCTCATCATTTACTGAGGCAGAGACTGGTCCACCATTTCAAGTAATGGAGTTGGCCAAAGTGAAAAAGGAAAGCTCGACGTGAAACCATTTTGCAAATATAGCAAAGCGAGCTCTGCTTCGCAATAAGAAACGTGATTGAGTAGGGAAGTTGAAAATAAGCTGTCACATTCAGTAAGTATGCTTTAATGTGAAACCAAGAAAGACCCCACATTTACGTGATCAGATTGAGATGGATACACTGATTTGCGGTAACTTGATGCCCAGATGAACCCATTGATCAGGGAGACCTGGCCCCCAAATTACAAATTGTTGAAAGACTTCTGCGCAGTTACTGAACCGCTTGATAGCCCCTGTGGGAAAGTTACTGCCCTTTATCGTCAATTCATATACAACTAGACTTGGGTATCCAAACGCAGTTTTAATAAAAGATGAAAAACAAGGCACAAGCATCATAATTTTCACGATGAGGAGAGTAACGATACGCATAACTTTTAAATCAAATGGATTATTTAACGAAGCACAGATTAAAAAGTGGTTTAAAAATAAATTTTTAGTGCGAAAGCATTTCCGTAGGGTGGAGTAAAGCCTGGAGATGATACCCAACGCACTAGTAATCCTAAGCATCTTCAAAAACAGGAAACGACAAAAAAAGTTTTCTTTGGTATGGCAAATAAGTTGATATGATAAGGCCATTTCGGACAGTGGGTTAAAGCATAAAAACAGATAACCAAACTTCCCATGAAATGAAGCCTTATGAAGCTTTTGTTTACATAAAAATTAAAGTGGAAAGAGATCAGTAGGGGCAGCGGAATGAACTCCAAACAACAACACGCTTTTAAACTAAATAAGAATGAGAATTTAGGCAAGCTGAATTCAAGTAAGCTCCTAGTATCAAAACATATGAACTGTACGAAAATCAAGTGGAAAAATTGTGCAGGACACTGCTTAAACTGGAAGTAACCAACAGTAGAGTTGACTCACCTAGACGTCTAGAGGTTCGAACATTAGAAGAATGCCGGTTTGATGTGTTCCCATTACCTGACTGCCTCCCAGATCCGAATAGCTACATATTTAAAGCGCATGTGATGAAAGGATCAACTCACGTCAAACGGCAACATTGTAGTGAAACTATAATGGTGACAAACGATTACCGGTGATTCCGAAGCTTAACTTACAATAAGGATATGACGCCAAAAGCTTCGCCTACGGCTTTTATTATGTAACTTAGACTCCATGGTTCTGAGTCCACAATTTGACCTAGGTAAAAGGAAATGAAGACGTTCCAAAAACCTGTGTTGCAAGTCAAGTAGAAGGGAACTAGTCAGCCGTGTTAAACGGCCACGTACAAGAAAAAAAACAAGTGGAACATAGGATATTATCCTGACTTAAACATGACAACATACCACCATATATGAGGGTTTAACTGCGCGTAAAATAACGTCATGCAGTTAGATAGGAATTCGTACGGCTTTTGAAGCAAAATTAAAGCATAAACAATGACCTTCCATGCTAAAGGAAATAATTATGACATCAAAGCGGAATCAAAAAGCCCGTCTATTTGCAAAAAACCGGCAGATTCACCGAACTATACGATTACGATTAAGGAAGAATAACAGAAATACGGTGATCATCTGGTTACACAAGCAAACCCAATCGAAATCGGCCATAAGTGACGCGATCTACCCCTTCAAATTCAATTTCCGGAACAATGAAATACACTAGCAAATAAGACCACTGTTCACATTAAGATGCATAAGTGCAATTTTGAAATCAGACAAACGATTGTCCTCGTTAATAAACTTGGACGGAAACCTTGGAAATAAGGTACCACACAACCGTACCCGAACCAGTGACGTAGGGCATCGCAACTTTAAAGCACACCTACAGCATTTGGTTAATTAAAACAGCGTTCTCATGGTTCAGCATATGCCAGTAACCAGTATCATGCTCATTTTAACACTTGGAAGTGTTGAAGTAAACACACTTTTGCATGGAAGTATGTGAACTCTAGTAAAAAATTTTATATGTGGTGTTTTGTACATGGTTTGTCCAAAAAATACCTTGCATAAAAATATGCGAAATCTGAAAATAAGTTACTAGCGGCTTAAAACAGCTCAAAAGCCTCTCTGCTTGCAATTAGCTGGTTCTAACTTAAATAACCTCTTCGCAACATACAGCGAAGCGGCTTTACTGCCTTGCAATAATTTGACAATTTTTTGGTCAAAGCAACCTTCCAACCCTATAGTATGTTAATATTGCACGTTCTTCACAGTACGTCAGTTTGTCACAAACTTTGAGGATACTTGGGACGCTAGAGCTTGTGTAGCGTTCCGAGACTTCCTTCGAGGTAAAAGAAGGCATAGTACTAGGGCAGAATATATGTTCTGTAAGCAGAGGGCTTGGGGACTGTCGGCACGGCCCGAAGGCCGGCTAACCGGCCAGTACAATATGGGCACCTAAGTGAATGAAACTGGCAGTTCGAACAAACAAAGTACTACACTCCTCTCCCACGATAATGTGTCAGAATGGGGTGATGGAGGCATAAATCCAACTTTCCGAATGGGTCGAGACACATGCAACACATTGCGATTACAGGCTTTTTTGATGCTGTGGGATAAACCCAAGGTTGTCGTAGAACTCTGAGCAAATAGGGCGATCGGGCCTCGTAGTAACGGGATACTCGCGATCCAAGTGTGCAAAGCATAAAACGATGCTATCGAATGGCGTCCTGTACATTCTACATCTGTTGGTACACATTTTGGCGAAGGGAGACGAGTTGCCCAATAACAGGAGAGAGAGCTTACGGAGGATGCTTGACCACAGCATCGCTGGTCCCTCTTGGTATTTGCACTGGACTTGGAGTTCACGGCTAGTGTCGCTTTTGTTTTATAGCTTCCTTGCTGATCACGAGGGCGAAGGAGGTGCCGAAGATGGACGTCGACCTCAGCCCTTCTGTTGTGGGATGTAAGAGGTTCTCTCATCCGTAGCACATGCACTTCTTCCACTGCCAAAGTTTGCCATTAGCGGTATGTAGCAGGATAGAAATCCATCAAAGTCGGATCCGCTTTCCGTTGCCACCAATGTAGCGTCCCGAGACTTCCTTTAAGGTAAAAGAAGGCGCAGCACTTGGGCAGAATATACATTCTGGAAACAGACGGATTGGGGGGCTGTTGGCACGGCCCGAGGGCCGGCCAACCGACTAGTACAATATGGCCACCCAAGTGACCGAAACCGACAGTTAGAATAAACAACGCATCACAGCTTGAGTCATCATAAGTCGGTTCTGTTAAACTAATCGTCAAGGGAATCTTAAGATTTGGTCATTACTTCAAGTGGCATCGAATGGTCACCAATTTGTGGCACTAGTTCAGTAGAGCGTAAACGAGGTCAGGATGTTTCAACCAAGTTAGACGAATGCACACTGCCACTTAAATTCGCGTGATGTCGGATCCATTCCTGAGGGTTCTGCATGGTGTGCTATCATGCCATTTGTTTTTGCATGGACGTTATTAGCAGGACGTCATGACACCGACTCCTTTTAACCAAAATGTGGAGAATGTAAAGTCGGGGTATTTAAGCACTTTAAATAGCGTTGCTTTGGCGCAAATGTCTGGTATTTTTCGAGTTTACTGGGAAGTTGAAGGTAGATTACCACCAAAACATTTTAAGTTAATTTACCATCTAAAAGTCAAGAAAAAAGGTTGTGACTGACGATGCGTTGTTTCCCTTCTTATGCACCTACTAGCCTCCAAACAATTTGCCATCGAATTGTTTTAGAGGGGAGCAGATGGCCCCATTCAAAACAATGCTATCAGGCATATGACTTAACCGTGTGAGACCGAGACATGGACTTGCCATAGACACAAGCATTTTAACCACGTGACCTTTCGATGGTGCAATCAATAATGCTGTGGAAGACTGCTTACCCCTGGTGAAAAATGCCTCAGATGTTGACATCAAAGTGTGTTATTGGTTGGGGATGGGAACGCTGCGAGAATAATGGGGCCTTTACTCAGGTGGGAAGGCACATTCAGCCATCTGGTGCGCACAACTCTTCTGGCATTTAAGGAGGATTTCTGCAGAGAATTCGATTTGGATCTTGAACCATCAAGACCACTTGTCGAAGACAGAAACAACTCCCGCCGCAATTATGAGGATGAGGATGATGATACTGACGACTCCTCCGATTCCGATGAGTCGTCTGAGTCCGATGAATCATCAGATTCTGAAAGTTCAGATGACGAAGAGACGGAGAAATCGGAGAAGTCCTTTAAACGGGATCGCAAGTGTTGCCTCTGTTGTGCGTGCTGCGAATGTTTTCTCTGTTTTCGCGTTCCAGGTAGATTTATCTGCGACAAACTGTACTACAAAATTCAGCGGAAGATTGATGGCTGCCCTAACGCTTGCCCCACACTCATTCCCAGAAGTGTTGAAGAGGAGTGGCGTTTCAAAGGGCATTATGGCGCTCGATTCGCCATTTGCGAGAGCTGCGCTAGTGCGGAATGCGTCGTAGGTCTCAAGTGGTTGGACACGATATTCTGTCCCGTTTGTGCCCTCTGGGAGATTGTGAAGGGCATCGATTTTGGTTATCGACGATTCCGGATACAGGCCTACATACACAGGCACCACGAAGGGGTTAAAGGCTTCAAAACCATATGGGTCTGAGTGTTCCTTCGAAGTGCGCATACAGTTCAGCGCGATTCGCCGTCCGTCCTCAAATTGTATGTTCCTTCATGGGTCATTGTACACCTAAACACCGAACAAAATATAAAACTCAGCAAGGTTTTGTGGACACGGTAGAACTGTGCTTAAAATAGGCATCACCAGTAGATGCATCAGAGCGTTGTAACGAGGGTGGTCAAGATATTTGACAGACAATCGGCGATACCCCACTCGCACAAATAACATTCCAAATGTGAGTAGTATAAAGGCAATTCTTTCAAGCTGAGATCAGATCACCCGTCGGACTGCAGGCCTAACCTTTATATAAAAATCGACCTCTGAACCCGAAGCCCTAGGCATCGCCGAATAAATGGAGTTGCAATGCAGAGCAGTCCGACAAGTTGGGGGAATTAAACTTGGTGAATCAGGATTAGAACAGCGTCGCCTACCTAACGCGAAGGTACTGCTTTACGGTGCATGGATTCATAAACATTGCAAAAACAATAAATGATGCGTTTGAGAACGGGTTAGCTTCCACGAAGAGATCTGCTCATTTTTTAGGTCTAAACGCGGAACCGAAAGGCATTTTGAGTGTAGTTGTGGTTGTCGACCAACTCTCTACTGAAGGACGACAGGAGTGGAGATGGAACCCACCCAAGTACCGTAAAGGCTTGGATTGCAAAAAAACTTTGATTTGGAAATGGAGGGGAGGAAGGGTACAGAAAAAGAATCGAATACACACACAAACATTACGATTATGGGTGACAAGCTTTGAGGAATTCCGATGGAGAAGTTTATTCCAAGCAAATAATAAAATCAGTTAAATCAAAATATGTCCAGGCACGAAACAGTTCAGAATCAGTTCTATTTAGAGAGACCAGTTAAAACGCTTCCAGCCAAAGTGAAGCTCAGTGCCACCGCCAGTTTGATGTAATTTTTTGTACCCTAAAAGGTAAAAAAAGTTGGGAAGAAGTCGCAGTAAATGACTGATAAGTTTGAGCAAGCAATAACAGTAGATCCAGAAGTGAGAGGTTTGTCTGATCGAGGCAGTTGAGTGCGGTGATGTGGTTATACCTGAACCTCGCGGAAGAAGAGGGTGCCAAGGAGGGTGGAGAGTGCGCCGGGGAGAGTAGCAGCGATGGGAAAGGTGATTGAAGCCTGGAGAGCCTCGTTAGCAACCAGCCAGCAGGCCTGCCCTGTGGCACACAGCACGCCCGTTATCCAGCCCGGCAGCAGGAGAAGGAAGAGAGGTGGCCCTCCCCCGCCGCCACCACTTCCACGCCTCTGCCACCGAGTGGCCAGCGCATACAACAATAGATAGATGGTGGAGCCCAGAAAACCGCCCAAGCCTAATGACGCAACGTAGTCGATACCTGTGAGATTGACAATCAACACAAACTTTCCCCGTTACGTAAGCTCGGAGACTGCTGGGATCAAGGATTCAACATGGAAAGAGGTTGCGTATCGCGTTCTGCAAATATTTCCTTAGCCTTTCAGAACATTAAAAAAAACCTAGAAGTCGAATCAGTTTATGGGCAAAGAAAGTTGGATATGAATGAAAGCACATTGAATTAGTGCCTCAAACATAACAAGAACGGATAATTGAAGTTCTGTGAATAAAGCCTGATACACCCGTTGCCCTTCTGAGGTCTGCTTTGATTTTGCTCCAGAGGTAAGCACTTTCGTTGCTTGCTCCCGATTATGGCAAAAGAATCCGCCATTGCTAAGTTATTTACGCCTTCAATTTTCACAGTGGCGCACATTCAAAAAGTTCAGTGGAAAAAAGCTAAAAATTTAGCAGTTGTACAAGTACTTCAGACACGGCAAAAAGTCACAGTACTACTTCAAAGAATTCGAATGACACGCACTAAATGCGACCCCGAGAGTTTCATGTTCATTTTGCATTAAGGAGCGTGACTTTATCTGTTGACACGGCTACAATTCTCATCCCATGACTACTCCTTTGAGGTGAATAGGGGAAGAAACGAAAACTTAGCACCCGAAACGACTCCGAGGTGAAATCCATAAATCCTATTATTTTTTAAAGTGTGCTAAAAATGAAGCAGGATTAGAACCATTAGAAAAATCGTCTACTTAGTGAACGGCAGCTTTGAATATCCAAGACTAGGAAATGGTAAATGGGTTTTGACCTTCAGAATGAAACATCAACAGGAACAGTAACACTCAGACACCACAAAGTTAGGCATTTAGGTGGGAAGACTCTTTTACGTATTCAACGGATAGCTTAACAAGAGTAATACCTCTATGACTGGCGCCGTGGTAGTTTTCCTGAACGTAGATGATGGGTACAAACACGATTCCATAGAGCATGCCCGAGAAAATCGACAAAAGAACGCCTCTAAAACGGACGGTTAATGTGCATTTAGCGCTTTAGTCTGACCTCGAATTCAAAGCAACCGAATCTTAATTCACATTTCGACAGGCTTATTTTCGAATGGTAAAATAGGAAAAGATTTAAAAGCTTATCATAGCATGTACCACCGAAGTGAAAGAGACCAATATGATCGACTGAGAGACCACGCCTCTGAAATAGAGGTAGGACGTTTCACAAATTCAAACGATAGCAAATTTGAGTATCTATGTAAAAATCCATCAACACAGTGATTTCAAAAAAACGAAACACCTGGTAACTAACAGCATTCTTTGTGTGATCTGAGATCTCCAGAACCGGTGAAATATAGGCACCATCTCTTGATTCAAAAGAGGATCACTATCTACCGCCGATTCGCCGACGCTACGCTCGGTGTCATGGGCCGTCTCGCTGTAGTGAGCTTCCTGACCTTCGACAGGCGTAGGTGTAATAAACGCATAGAAAATAACACTAAAATGTTAAAAACGGATTGAAAAAGGCTGATGAAAACGACCTCATCGCAGCCAGGACAACACCAGCGATATTCAGGGTTTCACTAGTGGGCACCTCGGGTTGAATTCCAAACCATCCGAACCTACAGAAAAACACACGTCTAGAATCCCTAAAACGTAGAACGCAGACAAGATTTTCTAGCACTTCTATCCGGCGTACCGACTACTGGCCCAGCCTACTAGTAAGCTAGCCATACTCCAGATCAGCATTCCGATACCCATCCCCAACCGCTTGATAATCGGGACCACAGTTATGTTACCTAAAAGGTAAAGAATATCAATAACACTTTGCTGACTTTCCAACTATTTTAACCAATAAATTATGCTAGTGCAGTAAAATAAGAGTAAATTTGCCGATGGACTGCTTGGTTTTCACTTATTTATTTCCTAGGCGGACACAACTACCAATTTTACAGCAGAAGGGATCGAGGATAAAATTTAACAGTGATGGTTTAATAAGCTTAAGTCATCCAATAAATGCAGACATTTGGTAAATATGATTCCATTTTAAACGCACAACTAGCCGAGAAATGGCGGCATCCATTTCGAGAATACGTTATGAGTGAATACCTGTCAGGAGCTTATACCCTACAAAGTTTAGCGACTGACAACTTACATGAACATGAGTTAAATAATGAGTTACCGGTAGGTATGGATAAATCTAGGTTTAGGTGACCGGATGGTAATTTTAGCGACGAAAGCATCCACATTCACTGGAAATTCGTTAGAGGTTGAGAGTCGTGAATGGGGGAGACTGACCAGGATTCCTTTGAGTGAGGGTGAGATCTTGTACACTTTAAAGTCTATGCAAGATCTCAGGAGCTCGACGAGTCTCTACTCCTAACACCTGGTTCGACCTTAGCAAAGGTAATGGAGAAGATGCGTAGTTCGACTTACATGTAGGGCTGTATTCAGCAGCCTTAAAGAAAACTAGGAACCTGTCGAAATAAAAGCTCACGGCTTAAGCTGACATTGGCTTTAATGGTCCACAACATTAAGACAAAACATGAATGGCAATGGGGTACAAATGAATGGTTATTCTATAGTTAGACTGTAAGGAATCATTTAGTTCATCACGACCGGGTAAATTAAGCGCAAGAAACGCAAGGCACTAGTAATCTGGATGGACTTAAGGGTGTTTCAGTACTACAATTAGGATGAACAATAGTTAGCATTCACAAGAGATGAACTTTACTCAGCTGATACGCAGAATTTTATTGCCAGCGATAATTCTGAATAGTCTAACACTCCAAATGATAGAAATATTGTAGACAAAGTAAATTTTTTATCAGCCATTCAAATTATTTGCAGTCTAGTGGAATACAACGAAGGAACGAAATTTGTTCACGACGGTTGGTAAACTCCAATTAAACCCACCTGTTGACCATAAAAAGCCACTTAATATCGTAAGAGGCCAGATCCTTGGCGAACCAATGCACAGGTGGATAATAAGCATGGCAAAAGCGAGTGCAACGGACATAATCCATTGGAAAATCCAGCCTGTCGTAGTGAGGATCAGGAAAAGTTAAGCCATGAGCCTATTGTTTTATTTTCAAAAGAAGAGACAAATGTTTTACGTCCACAGGCCGCAATATCCTAATTCTACGCACATAAAAGGCACACTGACAACAGGAAGGCAAACAAGGATGCAAAAAATGGGGAAACCAACGCACACAAAATACACAAAAAATGCTAAATCCAGACTAGCATGTCAACCGACAAAAAAGAATGTTAAAGCAGACCATCTCTGATGTCAAATTTCTTGGTTGGTAAGAGCATTGTTCCAAATGCAACCGTCAAACCGAAAATTGCAATGTACCCCCACTGTGTCGGTACTTGGGTTGGAGCCACAACATTTACATAGAGGGGGATCATTGAGATACGTAGCGCCCTTGAAAGAACTGACAATGCGCACAACCCTCGCACCCTTGGCTGGATATGGCCTAACTAGTCACATTAGGCCTTGAATCGCAGGGCTGCCACTGGTTCATGCGACGCAAACCCCCTCACACACCATAAAATCAACCTATTAAACAATTAGAAAAAAGTCAACAGTAAATGGGCAGCTAGTCATTTTCTTAAAAGTGAAGTGGTAAATCTACTCATTAAAACTGGAGTTTTTAGTTTAAATTGCTAGTTACCTACTATAATGGTAAATTATGTTGCTAAAAGATGCCAAGCAGCTTATCCATGTAACAGTTTAGAAATCTAAATCAAGTTCGTGCGTGAATTGTGGAGGTATTAATTGGTTTTGAATCCATAATTAGAAGCGGGCCTTGACAAAAAAGGATACGAGGGATCCAGTGATCAGTATTTCGTTTTAAATCTGTTTATCCCGTTTGGAGATATGAGGGTGCTTGCAAACGAATACTAATTTGCACTGCATGAATACCTACTTACTAACTAGATTAAATTGTTTACAAGCAAAATCAGCACGCGGAAAAGAGACTTGCAGCGCCGGTTTGTTTATATTAGCATGTACTCGTTCCCCTTTTCGGATATTTTCGGTTACCGGTGTTGTTGTTCTTGGTCTCCAAATGTCCACTTCAATATCGAGTCTAAATAGTCTTTTCTCTTTTACTTCCCCTGCGGTTAAAAGGTTGCTTGGTTGGAAGCAGGGTGATGAGGAGGAAAAGTGGGCCGAAAAAGCTGTGGACTCTCTCGTGAAAAAACTGAAAAAGAAGAAAGGTGCTCTTGAGTCGCTGGAAAAGGCTTTGAGTAATCCAGGTGAACCGAGTGAATGCGTTACGATACCTAGATCTTTGGATGGTAGACTTCAGGTTTCACACCGCAAAGGTCTGCCCCATGTTATATACTGCCGTGTTTGGCGTTGGCCTGATTTGCAGAGTCACCATGAGCTCAAAGCCCTGGATATTTGCCGCTTCCCTTTCTCTGCCAAGGAAAACGAAGTATGCATCAACCCGTATCATTACAAACGTGTTGAAAGTCCAGGTAATTTTGGATAATGTGCCCCGTTTCCCACAGTGAGTCCTCTCAAATGCTATAGATTTATAAAGTCATTGGTACAAGTGAAGGTCGACTTTGATATTTGCGCTCCTACTTACTCTTATGTGTTTATCACTCCTTTAGTTTTTTATAGCGTGGCTCGTTTGCGTCTATTTCAGTTTTACCGCCCGTTTTGGTTCCGAGGCACAGTGAGTACCCTTGTATGGGGTCGGTGGCTGCCGGACCTTCAACGGACTCTACAAGAACGAGTGTAATGCCACTCCAGGCTACCCCACTCTTGATGGCATCCTCTTATGGTCAGCTGACGTCAAGCGAACCCTCAATGCCTTATAACGTCACCTATCCCCAAGGCTTCACTCAGACATCACCGCTCCCTCCTGCTACTCCTGTCAGTAGTGGTGCCTCTCCCTCCACTTCTCTTCCTCCACCCTCCGGTATAACATCGCTTTTCACCACGTTTGGTGGCAAACTTGGCAATACTTACTCTCATGCGCTATTTTAATCCATTTCTTAAGGACTCGTTTGCATTAGACTTCTTGATAAAAAAATCGTGATTTGGATGCTCTGAATTGTTCTTCAATTTGGGTACTTTTTACTAAAGGTTAAGGCAAAGTTGCTTGTATACGTTTTTTTGCACTTTTAAGTAATTCATTGGCATAGCTATGGACGAAGGCCTTAATATGCAAAGAAGAATATCTTATTTTATATTCGCACGCATAACAATTGTCTTACCATTTGCTTTCCATCAGACACGCATCCAGTAAACTACCAGGAGCCGAAGTACTGGTGTTCGATAGTCTACTACGAACTAAACACTCGTGTTGGGGAGGCCTTTTTTGCCTCGCAACCTAGCATTGTGATCGACGGCTTTACAGACCCTTCAAACAACTCGGACCGCTTCTGTCTCGGTCTCCTCTCCAATGTAAACCGCAATTCTACCATTGAAAACACTCGTCGACACATTGGCAAGGGTGAGTTCCTCATCGTCACTGGGGAAATTTCTGTATAAGAACGTACTTTTTGATGAGCACAACCGTAAAAGTTTAATAACCCAAAATTTGTAGCTCTGGCTTTCAATTTACAAATGCGGGTGCTCATTTTTCTGTGGCCCACTTTCCATTGAATTTTGTCATTACTTAGTATTCTATACTGAAACCTTTAACACGTATCAGCAATAGCGACATTTTTCAACGGAAAAATCTAAGTGAGTAGGTCAATTATCATAATCATCTTACGAACGTAGGCGCTGTTGAGTGGGTTAAAGATGGCGCAAATTTTGGGTTCAGCCAGCTTCGGTTTCTGTTTTGATGGCACGCTGGAAATTACGTCTGACATGCTTTCCCTTTTCCATGTCCAACTATTAATGAACAGGAGTACAGCGTTTCAAGTGAACAAAATTTATCCCACGCGTTAATGACTTCCAAGAAAGGCGGTTATTTTTCTGCTAGCTATCTATTTTACTCATTGCTCGCTGGCAGTCCATCAGGTGTGCATCTCTGCTGCCAATGTCCAGATATGTGCCTCCGTGCTAGGCGATTCGCCACTACGTGCGAGGACCTGTGTAATCGGTTGCTCGTTTTGTTTATTTGACGTTCCAGTCGTGTGGTTATTGGTGGCGTTGGTGATGCTCTTATACTGTCGCGCTCTTGTACAATGGCCGCGCTCACCCTTTTCCCCTCACTTTGACCTGTACGCATCCTTCTCCTGATCGGGTAGGCTAAAAATGGAGTTTCTCCGCTTGCAAAGTTATTTTTGACTTTCCACAAATGGTTGATGTTAGTTTCAAGCAAATAGAAGTACCCCACGTATTAGCATGCTTATTTTTATGTGAAGGGACCTACTGCAGTTTCCGTGTGTACATTGAATTTCTTGTTTAATTTAAGGAGTTCACCTGTACTACGTCGGCGGAGAGGTATTCGCGGAATGCCTTTCAGACAGCAGCATCTTTGTGCAGTCGCGCAATTGCAACCACCGGCACAATTTTAATTTGACTACCGTGTGCAAAATTCCGCCGGGCTGCTCGCTGAAGATTTTCTCAAACCAAGAGTTCGCCCAGCTTCTGCGTCGTACAGTGAGCCACGGCTTCGAGGCAGTTTACGAGCTTACCAAAATGTGTACCATTAGGATGAGCTTCGTAAAAGGCTGGGGTGCCGAGTACCACCGCCAGGACGTCACCTCGACGCCCTGCTGGGTTGAGATTCATCTCAACGGCCCCCTTCAGTGGCTGGACCGCGTTCTCACTCAAATGGGAACTCCACGCAATCCTATCTCTTCCGTTTCCTGATTCGCCTCTTTTTGCCCTCTTTCATTCCCTTCATCCTTCCTCATTTTTTTTCTTCCTCGTGTAATTGCATTTATTATATGTTTGCCAAGCGCCCAGGGGCAATCATGATGCGCCATCCAAACTTCATTCTTCCCCCTTTGGATATCATTCCTGCTTTTGTAACCATTTCATATGCAACGGCTCATAATTATGTAGGTATTACAGTCATTCACTAAACAGCTACTTGTCGTTAAGCTATAAAAGCGGGTATTTTGGTAGTCGCAGTTGAATGAGAATACATCAATCGCATTGTTTGTTGGCTGAATAGAAAGTGATTTGAGGGCGTCGGGAGAGTTGAGTTGCAGTGTCCAAGTTTGTACGCTTGAACAAAGCACACTAGTGCAAAAGTGCGTACTTCTGGAAATTTTCCCAAATTTCACATTCTTGTGGTTACTACAGCGCATGAATTCAAATGTCAGTTATTATGCAGGTTAGTTTTCCGAATTAGTTGATGAAAATGCGCCAAGCAGGAGGTCTATGTTTATGAGGTCGAGATGCATATGGTCCTGTGTTTTAGTGGAACACGGGAATTGGGAACAAAGCCCTGTGAGGGAGTAGATCGGAGAGTCCGATAACGTGGCAGATGTTTCTGGTCTGAAGTAGTGAGTAGCAAAAGAGGTTGGAGAGTCGGAGAGGGAGGAGGGACTCATAAAAACTTCTCTCCCACTCTCACCAGGCCCACACCACAATATGAGTCAACTGACTGTTAAGATGGCTCAGGTCCTACTGCGCAGGGGGGCGGACACCAATGAATCCATGCGGCGCTTAGCAGTTGCATTAGGGGTGATTAACTGGGCGCAACCACGCTCCGTTCATTCTACTTTACTATAAAAACATTTAAATTGTTCTTCTAGGATGACTTGCTCCCCTTAAATGGTGAACAATGGTAAGCGATTTGATAGGATAATTCGAGGTGACAGAAAATTTAAAGAGAAGAGTTCAATTACTGATTACAATGAGAAATTTTTCCACCACGTGCACTCCAATGAACTCAAATTTACGGGACAATCTTAACACCTGATTAAGCAGTGCATACTGTAGCGCCCCAAAACTTTCCTGAAGGCAAAACGAGACAGTACTCCGGCAGAATATATGCATTCAACGCACAGTGGAGCTTGAGGCTGCTGATCCCTTTACTAAAACCAAGGGTTAAACAACCAACCTATTACGTAGTCCCATCCCTTTTTTGAGCGTCGACACTAGCGCTCTCCCTGATCAACCTCTCGAGTCAGCCATCACAACGTAACCGGTGCTGCAAGGAAACACCCACGAGCCAACTGCTCCAGTCACTGAATTTCCATTAAACTGATGGGATACTTGATTGCAACGTCATCGGCTCCTCTTAGCAATTAAACTTGATCCGAGGTTTCATCCTTTATGAGAACTAGATTTGGGGCGAGTGATTTTACTGCTTATCACGCGTGTCCAGCCTAAAAGCATGTTTATTTTAGGTGGGATGGGATTTACCGCAATTTCTTGGGGGCAAAGTTTCGTGTCCGCAGCTCTCACTTCAGAGCTGCTTTGTCATTATTAATCTGGGTTCTATCCGGCCAATAGAGAAGTGAAGGAAGTACCGCGTGTTTGCGTTATCGGCACATTCATGAAAGTACGGTAGGTAGCTCTGTGGCGAACCTTTTTGAGATAGTATGCGGCTGGTATCGCATCCACTATCAATAGTTTTCCTGCATAATACAGTACTGGATTGTTGCTAAAGGTAGGCATCAGTTTCACCTCTTCAGTTTGGAGCTGTCAGTGATTCCTCCACCCGTAGCATATGCAATTCTTCTGCCTTGTTGAGGTTTGTCACTCAGTCGTAGAAATGAGTACAGATGTCCCTTAAGATCGGGTTTGCCTACTGCTACCACCAATGTAGCGCCTCATGGCTTATTTATGGAAGAAGAGGCAAATAATGTTCAGGTCGAATACATGCATGTGCACCCTACATGCAGAAAGGAATTTGGGCCATTGGCACGGCCTGGAGTCCAGCTCACCCTTATCAATACATTTCGTTAAAAGATTCTGTTCTATGGCACAAAAAGTAAAAAAATAGACTTTATTCTCTTTTTAGAATTGGATCAATGGTCGTACATTGGGTTTTATGCAAACAGAAGCAGATGATGGTGAAAACCTTAAGACGGGCGCAGCTGACTCCCCATATCAGCCTCGTGCTCTATGTGTCCCACAATTAAGTCGACTAGTCTGCTCTAAAAAGGGATTTCGAGATCCTTTAGGTGTTGTAGATGCTACATCTGTGGCGGTCTGACATCAAGATTAATTTGGAGTGGTCTATGGACCAGGGGGCTTTTGAGTGCCAGCTGCTTTTACTGATGTATCTGTCAGTAGAACGGATATTAGCGTACCAAAACGTGATGGCACCAAGTACAAATCCTCCATGGGGTTTTTGAAATTTTGCGAAATTTGAAACATAAACTTCGGTGTGCTTGAAAATGAATGTTTACTACCGGCAGTAAAGATCGTGCGCACTTAGGAAGTTTACTAATTAGTTGTGCAGCAAGGTTCCACTTGAATTCTTTCTTAAAATCGGATAGAATCGGCAATCATTGCATGCAATTCTAGCAAACACCCACATCAAACTTAAATCCCACTTACTTATTAGTATGATGTTCAGTTTTAATGTGTAGTTTGATCTACACCTTATCATTCTCAGCCATGGATGGAGCGTTCACTGTAGGTCATCGTCCTGGAGGAACAAAGTTATTTGTCTTTTAACACAACCTAAAACACATTGAAGGGTTAGGGAAATTGAGGCTAATCCATACATTTCAGCCTTAAATGATAAAATCTACAGCAACACAATGCCGCAGAAGCAAAAATTTTCCACACAGGCTACATTACGTAAAGTTGAGTACTTGTTAGCAGTAGAGGCATAAAATCCTACACTCTTCTGAGCGAGTCGCCAACAGAATTTTGATTGATAAAGGCAATCCACCAAACGTGCTCAAATACTCGCTTGCATTTAATTTAAACCAAAATAAAGACGAAAAGTTTGAGAGTATGCAGCTAAAAGTATCGATGCTGCGCAACATTATTTAAAAGAGAGTAGGATGGTAGTTTAAATGGAGTATGCTCATTTGCAGAAAAGCGGACTTGCACAATGTGTGATTGCTTTGAAGAATTTGTAAAATTAAAACGTTTTGGGAGGCCATTCAGGCTTAAACACAAACATTAACTAGGTGTCATGACAGCGCTCACCTATTCCACTAAATCTGCATCTCAGTCATTTATTTGGTCCTATGGGTCTATAATACAAATACGTTTTAATTGCTTTAGGTCGGGAATCATAAAATTCAAGGACCGAAGAACGATGCCTAAAATCAGTAAGAATTGTCCTTGATTGCATTTAATTAGGGATTATGGGGCATCGCATCCACTTTCTCCAAAACAATGTCAGGTTCGCCTGATCACCAATTTGACCTGTGCAAAATTTCGCATCACTTGCTTTACCAGAATATGATTATCATCAAAATTCTAACCGAACCACTAGCTGTTACTCAAATATAAAGTGCGATCAACAATGTGGTGCGGCAGTCTTGATACCTTATTCATCGTGCAAGTATATGCTGTGGTCTATTTAATAAAATAGGTTAGCAGTGCTAAGAAGTGAGAACAGCCTTCTCCTCAACGAAGTGTTCCCTCCCTTAGCATGAAGGGAAAGAGGTGGTAAAATTGCACGCTAGGGCCTCAGATCTAACCACCCAACTGTTGCAGCCGCTGGCAGTCGCAATGCGCTGGGTGCGAACCCAAAGGCCAGTCGTGGTCAATTGCCTTGCCGATGGATTAATCTTAAGACAGGTTACTTAATTGTTGACCGGTGTGAGAAATCTCATGACAAAAGCAACATCTTATCCAAGCGTACACTTCAATCACATAAAATATAAATTGAAATAAGCTGTACTTAGGCGTAAAATATTGTTGACAAAAGCTTGTAATTGGTGGGAATCTATTAAGATTTAAACTTTAATTTGTGCAAGTACTACAAAGCATTGCTTTATCAAAAACTATGTAGGCACCTGCTTTTTCACTAACTGTTTAGTGCTATTTTACTGGTTCATGTAAATAAAAACTTGCAACCGCCACTTCTTTGCAAGTTAATTTAAGGGGTAAGTCATTTATTTATGTGCTACTGCCACATTACGGGGCTGTTTTCAGCATGTTTCAGCCTCGACCCAACGTGGCTGCTTTTCCACGTGACAGCCCCCGCAAGTAACTATTGTCGTGCATCAATTTTAAGGCAACGCAAACGGACACCCAATGGAACAGCCTCCTTCCCAGGCCAAGTAATTAGATAATGGACAGCACAGGGCAAAATATCGCTCCAGAAGTGTAGGAATTTGACTTACGCATAAAAATAAGCTAAATTAACGTAAATCAAGTTTCGAACAAACAAATGGTTCGATCTAACAAAACACGAGGTTTTTTTTGTTGCTGCCATCCTGCAAGTCCTTTTCCATCGTTCTTTGTTTAAACCAACAGTGGCGCCAGGTCGTATCATTCACTAATGAATTTACTTGACCAAAATCATTGACCTCGCAGTCATGCGAGGCTGGCGTCATCAGATGGCGGTAACAGCGGATACAGCCTGCAAATCCTTAAAACAACCTCGTCTTGAAATAATAAACACCTCAAGATGCGAATTAAGAGGGGCGTGCCATTGTGAAGGACATTTAGAGGAATGCATTTCATGTCACCACTCTCCAGTAGTTGTGGTGTTTTTCAAAACATACGTTTTACGTTTGGTACAAAGCAAGTAGCTTAAAATAATTCAGCCAACGCATCTTACAAACAGAAAAAAAGCCTCTAAAGAATGAAAATCAACTCCACCTTTTCCAGTCGCCGTTTGGGATGGCACATTTAAGCGTTCTGGAGAATGTACAAATGGCCCTTGTTTGGGGGTATTTTCTGCCCTCGACGGGCGCCATAATTAGGGTTAATGACGATCTAACCAAATTTAGGTGCTGCCGTTGATCTTAAATTGAAAAATCACAAATATTCGCGCGACTAAACAAACTTATGCAGGGTATGTCAAATCACAGTAGAGAACAACACATGGGTTCAGCCAAGTAAAATATTCTGGGAGAAAACTCCTTAATTGTGAAATTCCCCCTTCTGAATGAAAATGTAACCATAATAGAAGTTGGGACAAGTTTAATTGATTTAGGCATGGAATCGCCTCCTCTGAGGGACAGGCAGCGTTAATGCTACAATGTCATCAGAATCTAGTAGTTGAGTAATTGCTCAAAAATCTCAAAGCAATCTTTTATACTGGCTTTTAACCCTCTTCTAGGATTCAAGTTTAAGGAAGCAAGCAACAGAAAAGGCTAAAAGTAGTATTAACATTAAAATACACACAAAATCGTTGGTATTGAACAGCTCCACGAAACTACCAGAAGAGAGGCATTCGATGGCTCTTGGTAACGCGTAGTCAGTGAGAGCGGTTCAAGAATAGCAAGAAATTGCCTACTGATGGCAAAATGGATCAACGAATAGGAGGAACACGTAGCGAAGCAATTGACTGTTTAGGATACTGGCATGGTGTAGCGTGCGCAAAACAGGAGCACAGCATGTACGCTATCTCACCGACTAAAAAAACGCGCATTTCACAATGCATGGATGGAGCCCTTCCAAATGCATTTCATGGTTTTATTTTTCCAAGCATTTGATTGAACAATGTGTTTATTCGAATTTGGTGCCAATCCCTGCGTCATATCCGTCTGTTTGGGTTAGAACCATGATGGTAGCAGTGACATCTTGCAGCAGAATGTCACCAGCCCTTAATAAACTGCTTACATGCGCTAAGAAGAGAGGATTATTTGGAACTGGATCATTGCTATCATATCGTTGAATCGATGATCCACCTAAAGTTAATATGACGTGAGGATCAACAGAGTGTCATACAAAACGTCTAAGCAGGAAATCCATAGACCAGGCATAATTCGTGTAGCCCAGGATCAATGAGACATCGAAATGATGTACACTGGTCACAGAGGTCACCAATGGAACGCATTAAAACCGTTCCTGCTTGTCCTCGGCCCACCTTTAAGCCAATTGAGTGTACTTGTGATGAAAGAATGTGTCCCACTGGCTTTACTCTGCTTTCTCTTCACTTGTTTTGCAGATAGACTGCAGAATTTACTAAGGATATACTGTGTTTACATGAGGTAGGCTGAGGTAGTCGTCGCATTTCGCGCCGCATCTCAACACCAGCACCACCGCCAGCGGCTGAAACACACTTCAGAGGCAGGGGCAGACGCTGATGCAGAAGTCTATATGCTATAAAATGAGGTTGGCTAAGACAGTGACTCCTGCATCCAATTTCCATAATTTATCATCGCATCGTTTGTTAAATTAAGTGAATTTTAACCAGCTCCGCCTAAAAAAGGGGAACTGACCTAGCCGTGGAATTAATTATCTTCTATGTTAATTATCAAATCTTCACCACACCCATTTTCCTAAAAAAGCATCTACCCTCCTGCAACATGGTGTCTTCGCCAAGTAGGAGCGCCCATTTGCGTTGTTTAGAAGACGTGAAGAATAGGCAACTCCTTGCTTTGATTTATTTAAATTCACCCCCTGCACTATAATCAGTGGTTAAACATTTGTGAACAAAAAAACTACTAGGCTTCCACGCTGACTGTTTATCCAAGATGATATGAAGGCGATTTTGTCCACGAAAATGTGCGCAGAGTTTAAACGGCACGGACCCAGTACGGTAAACACGGTTGCAGTGCCAATTGGAAGTAAAGTGGATCGGGGTTGGTAGTTGTGTGGGGCCTCGGTGTTGCGATGGCCCTGATCTCAGCCTTTCCAACACAGTCGCAGATCGTGCGACTACGTCGCCGTCCCAGCCGGAGATGTATTTGAGAACAGTAGCCAATTAAAACTTCCACAGGCTTATAGACAAAAATGCTGCACGGAGGCTCGGTTAAGCGAAGGTGAGACTCCCCAAGGTTCTAATTTAGGCTTATGCATAAAACACCCCAGGTCTATTTTTAAACAACCCATGTACTAATAAACCACCTTTTTGCAATCTTTATAGAACAGATAAAGCATAAGCTTCTTCTTTTGTGGCTATCTAAGCTTACATGCGGAATTTTTGAAAGAATCTATAAGCAGGACAATTTGAGGATAGGTGAGTATTTACGTGGCTACACACGGGCTTCGTATGACATCACCTAGTTATTTTAATTCCTTTACCCATGATGCATGCAAGTGCACTTCTCAGCATCACCTTTCCATCAAAACCACCACCACCACCACACAGGCACACAAAAACACCTTTTTTCCAAGTCTGACTCTCATTCTTTGTTGTGCTAACTTCGGATACCTCTGCTGAGAGTGTGGTTTGTGAACACAAACAAGTTTTGTTGCAACGGAATACATCAAAAGTATGCAGCCGAGTGATGTCAGTGTTTCTTTAAAAGAATTTTTACAGAATCGACTGATGTGGAAAAAAAGAATGAATTAAAGGAATCGTCTAAAACTACAAAGCAATTCACGGACGTCAAACTCCTCACTGTTTTGTGTGAAAGTATGGCAAAGTTCTGGAAGTGTATTCCATACAAGATTTTTTATCCAGCTGAAGTGACAAGTAGCAAGTATGCATACTGAATGACACGCCACTCAAAGTTCTGACACCTCCCAACCCGTCGGAGGAATTTGGCGGTGTAAAAAATCTTCGCGAAAAATTTATGTTTCGGGTTTCTTTATAACTTACAGCTTTGTCCTCGTTTCTGAGGCTGAGTTATTTTACATGCAAATTTAACAAAGAAATATCCTGTATGCCTACCTAAGACATGTGCTGGGTGGGACGATAAGAATCTTGGGTGTGTTTCTAGCTGTCAAGAGAAAAAAGCGACAATTTGTACTTGTTTGGAGAGCTGATGCATAGAGTCAGGTGGTTCCTCTCCTGTGTAGCTTCAATTAGTCAACACTTTTTAGTACACTGAGCGGTGGAAAGCGAACAACATCAAACACGACTAGGCATTTGAAAAAGTAGCCTAAATCATGAAGAGACTGACACTTCGCAAGGCGCCGGATGAGAAGAGAAGCGGACTAACTTCTGTTTCTCGAAAATCGGAGGTTCTTAGTATGTAAGCTGAAGGTGAGTTACCCTAAAGTCACTTAGATTAAGTGATTGCAATGATAATTCGATATTTGTATTATCTCCGCAAAATTTAAAAATATCTCTCACCGAGGGTAGTCACCTGTCAGGACTTCAAATGGCGATATGCAAAACGCCAGAGGGTAATACAGCAACCCCGAGCGGGTGCGCTAATTAAAGGAATGAAAGGTGGCACATGGAAGGATTAATGGGGTTTTCGTTTATAATATTAAACAAACCATTTCTAAAGCCAAGTTTTGCAAAGTCCACAATGGGCAAAGGTAATGTCAATTTGAGGTTCATTTCATTCCCGTTTGGGAAAAAGTGTTTTGGTGGGTTGATTGGTGGCAATGATGTCTTGCTGATTACCTTTAAAAAGGCGGAACAATGAACTTCCCTCTATTCTTGAATGTGTGTGGTATTCATATAATAAGAAGGTAATACGCCTCCTTCACAAATATATTTGGTTACATCTACAATGCAATTAGTTATAATATACGGATTTGGCAAGAATTGTTTTGCATCTTTTGAAAAAGGGGAAGTATCGATGCTGGGTGATGTTCCTTGTGAACTAGGAGAGGATGTATTCAATGGCAAACAATGTCCACTATTTTGGTGGTGAAGATGCGGGTGTTCTTGAAGCCAATTGTCCACGTCATGCGCGCCCTGCCTGTCAGTAGGGCAATTCCTCCACGATTACTAAACTGGCGAGTGTCAATGTACTGCAAGGAGTGTGAATCGTAGAAAGTGAGATAGGCGTGACTTTAGGTGTAAGGAAATGCTATCGGAGGAGCCGTCTCAGCAGATGATGTGGGAATTGAATGAAGGAAATGTAAGTCGGCTACATAGGAGTAATGTGGGAATCAAAGATATTCTAAAAACTATAATTATAAATTTATCAGCCCCTTTTATCATTCTCCATTACAAAGACGCTAGACTCTTTCCATTACATTTCTTACGCGGATTTTTCCATGAAGAGCACGACAATGGTGCTTCGCTCTAACTTCACACCATTTCAAATGTAGCATTTGAATAAATATATCCCAACCACGAACTTCCCCCAATGCCTGTAAAGGATAGTTTTACATATCGTTCACCATTTCCGAGGTATTACTAATGCTGGGGTCATGTCAGCATTGGGGTGATCAGCGCTTAAATGGCCTGACAGCGCTTGGCGTGCGTGTGTGGAGTTCACTCCAGCCATTCAGGTCTGCATACAAATCATTGTTTACACACCGTGGTCTCAAGTGATAGGCAGTGATGTCTTGTCCTCGAATGATATAAAAGCAGATCAGAAAGACGGGCAAAGGGAATTAATTTTAGCCAGGACAATGAATGTGTCTGATGCTCTCAGCCCAGCGAACGAGGAAGCCACGTCTGGCTCCATGACCTCACCCACTTTTGGCTACATAGCAATTGTTGTTTGCGCCGTCTGCTTCGGCACCAACTACTTGCCAGTGAAGAAATTCACAATGGGTGATGGTAAGCAAAACGTTGGTATCCGATGTGTCATGAGCATCAGTAGCAAACCTTTAGTACTCATTGATATAATCTTAAGCTCATTTGAAATGCGCGACTCTTTAGCTCTCAAAGGATGTTTACAGCAATTACGGATGTTGTACAATGACTAAAGAATACTAGAAATATATCGGGAATGGACTCCACTGGTGCCAACGGCCCCATCTTAGACCCGACTAATAGAGAACGTCGAATTTGTGAAATTGTCTGAGGAAAGACAAACAACTGGAGGTGCTTTAAAATATTCCATAAGGCCCTTTTATTGTGAAACAGTTGCCTCGTACAATTAAGGGAGGAAGTCATTGCAACGCTTCGCCTAGTTGAGGTGTTAGATTACTATCTACCACCCGGCTGGAGTACACCCTGACCATTAGTAATGATATTAGTAGTAATTTTAGCAATACTTATGAACAGATCTTTGCAAAATTCTACGTACTAATACCGCCTTTAGGTATGTTCTTTCAGTGGATGATGTGCAATGCAATTTTGCTTGTGGGTATCATAGTCAATTGCTCAGTCGGGTGTCCGAAATTCTATCCTCTTGCTATGTTCGGTGGCGCGCTATGGGCTATCGGTGAGTCGTTTTAGTTCCTTCTTCTATTTAAACAAAGTCATTTGCTTTTTCCATTGCTGTGAAATGCTTGACGAAATACCATATGCCTACAATATTAGAGCTGTAGCAGCCTAACCTTAAAGCGCTGACTACGGAATTGCGTTTCCTTTCAGCACATACGATGCATTGTGACATCCTGCTTAACTTATTCACCGGTATTTTGCCTAACGTAATTTAAATCGGCGCAAACACAAAACATGAAAATCACTTTTTTTCGAATCGAATTGTAGACTATACAAATTAAAATGCCAAACATCCCGGGTGAAGCGTTGTAAGCAAACCATATTTTACGGTCTCAGGCAGTCTGTGCAGTTGTGCCAATTTAGGTCTTTCATAGCAATTTATTTCATTTACTTTTATCGCAAATTTGCACTTTTATTACCAATATCGAGGAAATGTACGTCACTATCACTGTCATTGCCTCAGAGATTAACCACAAACACGGCATTTTTTATCTGGATCTCAGGGAATTCTTTGAGTGTGACAATCATTGAGGCGATCGGAGTTGGCCTTGGCATAATCATCTGGTCCATGTCCAACATGCTCTTCGGCTTTGCCACTAGTCGGTAAGCCGCTGACAGCATTGCGTTTGCATAGCTCAAAAGGAGCACGAAAATGCGTTTGGAGAAAACCTTAGTAATAACTGCCCTCAATTTAGATTCGGATGGTTTGGAATTGCACAGAAAATCCCTAAAAAGCCCATTATGAATTACATTGGGGTCGCAATCGCTCTTGGAAGGTAAGAGAAACTTCATGTCATTGTAAGCCTTACTTTTGTTAGTACATAGCTCCATTAAGTCACTATTTGTAAGCCTTAGTTGACGTGAATGAGGCCTAAGCGTCGGAGTTTCAATCCAAATTCATTTAGATATTGTATGTGTTACACGAAACTTGATAATTATCTGGTGTCCTTTACATTAATTTACACATGGTGGTTTTATGCTTAAAAGCTCATCGGAAAATTCGGTTCGCTATAATACATTTATCGTTACTGAAGCCAAGATACATTACAAAGTCCTTTGTGTTCTCCGCGTTGCACAGCGTCATCATCTTTGCGGCGATCAAGCCTAACCAGCCGGAGAGCAAGAAGGAAACACCGAAGGAGGGTGGAGAGCTGGAGGATGTGGTGAGGACGGACCACAGTACCACCAAAGCCCTCCTCACCGATGAGCGCGAGTCCACTGGCAAATGTGGACGCATCTGTAAACCCGTCTCCAGCATGCCTCTGGTGCAAAGACGCATTCTGTAAGTCCCACCACCACTTAAAAGCTTCTATAATTTGTAGGATTAGATCATAGTTGGCAGTCAGCGGCCCATTCTATGGCATTGAACAAATCATTTAGGCTTCTGAACTGTGAAAATTTTGGCAGGCTTTTGTTTAATGAAGGGTAAAATCATATATCAGTAGAAAATCCGCAGAAATATGCAAAATTCCAATTTAGAAGTACTCAACTTGAACTTAATACAATAACACTTGTTTTTACTGAGCTGCGATTTCAAAAGAATTCGAAGCACAAGTGCAATACCTTGACCATGATGCTGTTTTGGTAGGGAAAAAAACTCTCAAGATGCAAGAACGAATACACATCCACAGAATCAGTGGCTGTTAGGGGAAGTGCTGTCAAAGCAATTAAAGCATTTTACTTAGTGTCAATCATTTGAGATAGAGTTATACTGAATTTGTGGTTATTTGTGGTTATTTATTGTTTATGCTTGAAATTCGTGCAAAACGGCGGCCTAAAGATGCGATGTTTCCTTTCCTCCAGTGGAGTAGTTTTGGCAGTCGTGGCTGGCTCGCTTTTCGGGAACACTTTCGTTCCAACCCAATACATTCAGACCTGGTACGAGGGCGCCAGCAAAGAAGGTAAAGTTTACAAATCGACGCCTTTTTCAGGTTATATACGCCACTTTCCCATTACTTTCTGATTGTGATCTATGCAAGGCCTTCACTACGTGTTCGCAAACTTTGTGGGTATCTGGATGGCCTCGACAGCGATCTTTTTTATCTACTCGATGGGGAAAAGGAACAGACCCTGGATTCCGCAAAACAACGCCATCGTACCCGCCCTTGCTAGCGGCGCCCTGTGGGGCACCGCGCAGTCCGCCTGGTTTGTGGCCAACGCCGCACTCGGTGAACCTGTCACTTTCCCCATCATCACCACCTGCCCTGCCCTCATCGCCACTATCTGTGGCATGGTTTTCTTCAAGGAAATCACCGTATGCTCGTCACACGATCCTTTTTTAACATTTACAATTATTTTGCTGTTTCAATTCAGCAACTACAGTGTGCTGGCTAATTGCCGCTAAACAAAGCTGCGTTTCGTTTGATCTGAAGATTTTTTGTTAGGACCCTTAAGTCAGCTTTATGCGAATGAGATGCGTAAGTCTAGACACTGCAAATTGTGTGTATTGCAAGAGCCAAATCATTTAGGCCTTTGATCACTATTCGGTTTGGGGGTACGCACAACAAAGCAATATGGCAGTCTGGGTTACTTTTTTTTCAGGGAAAAAGAAACTACATTCTGCTAGCGATCGCCTTCTGTGTAACCACTGTCGGTGTTGTCCTTAATGCCCTCTCAAACGTCTAAGCCTAGGACAGTTCAATCCACGCTTGAAACTGCTCTTGCCAATGCACAATTCATCGCCTTACCACGCAAACCTTTCAAATATTGACAATCATCAACCGATCATCTCCTTTTCCTACATTTCGGTGTATATTGTAATAGATGGACCGATTCACGTTTTATTGTAATTTAATAAAGCAGAGTAAACACCATTTGTTGTACACACGTTTTGGAGTTCCGAAACAATGCGGCATGGGGTAAAAACAACGGCGGTCAACTAGTGATCGGTGGGAAAGAAAATAAGAAACCAATGAACTTGGGTCTTTCAAGCCTCTTATGGTTGTAAACTATGACGCGAAGAATGATTTCGGCAAATGGGAACATATTTTAGACATTGGAGGCAAAAAGTACCAAAAATTAAAAAGCAAATCTGGCGAGCATATGCCTTGTGCTGATCAGTGATAAACTCTTGCTTTACGTGCCAAGACTCCTGTATAGAAGTGAAAAGCACTGGATGCCAAGATATTTGACTAGGCCACTGGGGATGTTTACACTAAACTTACGTCAACCATGTTTTCATACACTGTATGTGTTCGCATGCAGTACTTAAGGAGCAGGTGAATTTTCAACTTTCCTTTTGGATGTGGTCATTAAACTTTCTCGGACGCTGTCCTGAATAATATTAACTCAATCGAAATGACGACTTTGAGCTTTGCGCATCAAAAAAGGGAAGGAAGGCCGCAACAAGTCCCCCTTGGATGAAACGATTGAATTTCAGGGCCCAGCACCTTGAAGCCACTCCTGAACTTTTATTTAGCCATCAGAAGATTGATCTCACACCTTGCTTTGTCGACTTTGTTTCTAATTTATTCCATACCATGTTCGATACTTCAGAAAACATCCGCTCGCTGTTAATCTCGTAGCAACTTCCACAAGACCTTTGACATTGCCTTAAGAACCGCTACCGGACAAGTCCTGTTCCACTTAATGCAAATTTTTAGTATCCGTTATCACGTTATGCATCAACTCACATGAAGGACTTGCACAATACCAGCTTGATACGCCATTCATCTTTAGCAGTCACTCATGCATAAAAAGGTGCGCATTCCTTGCCTCTATTACCTTCAGAGCCAAAAGGGTATTTTGAACAAATGAAGTGGCAATTAAGGAGTATAGAGAAAATGGAATCAATGGACGGCCCCTATCTTTGTCTAGTTGACGTCAGCCGGTAAGGAGAAGGTTTTGGCCGTCTCAAATCCATTCCATGGAACGGCAGTACCTGTGCAAACTGCACTTTGAACTGCTCTCTCATGCATGGAACTGCAAATTACAGCATGACTCCGCCTGATCTTTGGTTCTCATCTACGTTGGCAGCACGATTTTAGACAATTTATGAGCGTGAAAGCCCCTTGATCCATCGCTGCTATTGATTTGGCTACACTAGCCAATGCTCACATGTAGTTTGTTTATAGTGCTACTTACCAAATGGCAAATCTTTAAATGACTTTTTAATTAATTAAAGACTGAGAACGTTTTGGAGTCCGTGTTCACTAGCTGAAGTAAATTTTGACGTTAGTTTTCGAATAAAATTGTGCAAGAAGATGTCTATTGAATGAAGTTCAAGTAACTTGGGGTGACAAAACTTCATCGAGGTCTAGGTGTTCTACCTTTTCTACATAAGTAGGCCAAATTTGAAGATGGAACAAGTAGTTTTGGTGCAAGAGAACTGCATATGCTTATTCCCAAATGATTACAACATCGGGAAAGACATTTGTACCTACAGAAGCATTCTCGTCTAAGTAGTCCTCATTGTCAGGAGTGATTGTACGACAAAATGTCAAAGCACTAAACACTTTTAGCAGACACAAAAGCTGGTAGTAAAATTAACCTTTCTGAAGCTGCATAGTTTTGCTCCCATATTCTTCCTTGACTAAATATTTTCCCGCGGCAAATAATTGTGGTTCTGAAGTCCACGGGACTGCGATTTCGAACAAACCGAGGAGAGAAAAAAACGGAAACAGGCTTGCCCACCTCCATTTTATTCAATAAATTGCTTACGGTTAAAACTGAAAATCCTCTGCAAATATGTAAAATAATCATTCATCCAAATAGCACATTTATTTGTGGACGGACATTTGAATTAAGTAGCTTCCTTTGACATAGCAGGTCGATCTGGAATCGCCCATTCAATTGACGAATTTGATGTACTTGACTATGTAGTTGTGCCTCAGCTGTTCGGCCACTGTGATTAGTTGGGCCTGGCTCTCGGGTTTCCTTTGGCCCCTTACATCCAAATGAACCTTTAGGAGGAAAAAATAGCATTATTGTTTAACACATGAATTTGCGCTGTGTCAAATAATATCTCTTATAGGTGGCAACAGTTTGTGTGCCCATTGCATTTGAAATAGTTCCATCTGCCAAGATCATTCGATGTCAGAGCCTATACAATGACTAGCCAACTGTTTTGAGGTTTTGGGTCAGCTGAACCAGTCAGCCCCACCGCATGAAGTTGCCTATAGAGGTAACCAAGGGATCGCGACAGTCAAACTTTCCTTTCCCCTCATCGCTCATTCACAGTGTTCTATAGCTTGATTCTCCCCATCAATAAAGAATGCATCTTTACCTCGACCAACTGGTGAACAGCCCAAACCAACTCAAACGCACACCAAAGTAACAATAAGCTCACCACGATGCGACGCAATCTCAAACGCAGATTACGTCGAGTTGGTTAGCATCATACTCGAAGTTTCTTGCGAAATAGGGTGTTACTTATAAAAAAAGCGGCTTTTGCCAAGAGAAGATATGTAATTTCCATGCGAAGATGAGGATGCGCGAGTGCTGTTTCGATGGCGTCATCATAAAACACTTGTGGGGCAAAATTGCGGAGTGACGATTAAAATTGTCAGATTTGCTGCGCGTTCCAGGACCTGACTACTTCACCCGCTCCTCCCTCCATTCATTCATTCATATTAATTAATCATGTTACTGCAAAGTGAGAATTTCATCATCACCATAACAGTGAATCACACTCCTTTCTCGTCATATTAAATTCATCATTTATAACATCAGCATTAGTTTAAGTAAATTCTCCTATCAATCATTTGAACAGGCTTTAAAAAAGTTCGTTTTATTTACGTAAATAGACTGTGACTATGCAATACACCAGATTAATAAAAATTGCAAAAGCTTTCAAATCTACTGTTTTACTTGGGAGGGACTGGTGAAAGGCAATAGTACTTACTCGCACGTGATATCGAATACGGTTCTCTCCGGCCTCAATGGAGGGCTCAGCGTCTTCAGGAACCTTTAGCTCAAGTGTGCACGCTGCCTGACGGCTGGCCTCGGGCATGAGGCGCTTGTCGTCCATGCCGGCACGCAGGCGACCAGTGGGTGTGGCGTTCGTGTCGCCAGGAGGGAAGGTGTCGCCGACCCTCGAGACGAAGACCTTGTTAAACTTGTGTTTCATTCGTTGTTTTGTACACCGGTCGAGAAGTTTAACACTTAGCGACTTTTTCTCCATTATCACGTCGCTGCTGTCAGAGAGGCCGATCTCCGGCAAGTTGGTGGAAGTTATTAGCTCTGCGTACGCGCCATGCAATGCTTTCGCATTGTCCGTATAGATTGTAATTCGGATTGTATCCTTTGGCAGCATGTGCTTTTTATCCAACTAAAAACGGCAATTTTTATGATGTTTTGATAATTCGTGAGGTACAATTAGCAAAATCCCTCCCCACGTTATGGAAAATATTTTAATCTTTTTTTTCATCTTTTTTAATCAAAACAGAGATGACATCCACATTGAGAGAAAATCAAAGTGTTTCTGGAGTTGCCAAGTTGACAACTATTTGATGATCTTGTTGCACTTCCACAAGCTAGTAAAACGTAAATGTCACTCACTAGCAGAATGAATAACTTACCACCTCAATATGCCTATATTTTGGGGAAAACTTCTAGATATAGCATTTTTAATGCCACTCTGTATGTGGATTCCTGTTGGGCTAAGTTATCCAAACATTCCCTAGATTCTTACTAGTATGGTCTACTTTTTTTGGTTTAGCTTAATGCACAGCTAATTGTCTCAACTGAGGAAGGCACGCACAATAATAAGTGCATTGGCATCCTTGTATTCCAGCCTGACCAGTTGGACGCAGCCCGGAGCATACACGCCATTGACGACGGGAGGCAAACCACCACAACTGGTCACCTCCAGTGGCAATTTATCACTGAGCAAGGTCAAAAGCGTGCCGCCACTTGCCGGTTGGGCGTCAGCCTGCACCGACACGCAGGTGCTAAAATACATTCGCCAGAGTAAAGTTGCTGTATCACAAGACGATTAAAAGTAGCAGCAGTCAAAAAGTCCCATTTGTCTTTCCACTACTATAGCCTGAAAAGTACATTTTATGCATTTAGTAATTCTCCACTTCAATACCCTAAAATACCTCGTGTTTTCTGAAAACAGGATTATAGTACTGGAAATATCGGAGAAGTGCTTTATCGCACCGGGAAAAATTCCAAAACGAATCACCAAATGAATTATTGAATGTGTGAATAAATGTCCTTCAAATTCATGACAAATATTCATTAAGACGGTAGAATCATGATAGTAACTGAGCGTGATACTTGGAAAAAATCTTCAAGTCTATGCTCATTGAATTAGCATAACTGTATGCTAATTCACAGGTTTCACATTCTCGCACTTATAGGCAATTTGTGTGCCGTATTGAAGAAGTTAACTAAGTTGTTTCTCATTCAGACAACCGGGGTACTTACTGGTGAGTAACGGTAGCTTTTTGGTGATGTTCACCTCTTCTATCGTAAGTTACGGTGGGATTGACCTCTGGAGGAATACGAATAGCAAAAGGAATGGCGTGGGTGCCTTTAGCTAGGGTTATCGGCCCAGCAAATGGCCACTCTTGGTTGTCCTGTTCAAAGCAGTCTTCTGGCAGCTGAAGGCTCTCCATGAGATCATCTCCGTCCCACATTTCGGTCATTGCCTCGTACCGACTAGGCTGACGTTTGCTGGCACTACCCGCAGAGGAAACAATCTCCTTTTTGAATGAATTCACTTGCTGTAAATAATAGTACGCAGATTATTACGTGGATAGTTGTATTGTTGACGAACTCCGTCTGCGTTAAGTTCAAATGAAGGTGAGTTTTTTGGCTGTGCTGTTCAAGTTCTATGATGATCTACATGTGCATTCTAAGACAACATTACGGTATCCATATTGTCTCTCATCTGAAAACGTTCAATCAGGTAGTAATATTGAACTCCGCGAATTAGTCCAAAATGCCATTTGGCGAAAGAAGCTAATAATAACACTTTGTTGAGGCTCGTATAGCTTTCTAAATTGACTAACATTACCCAAAGCTTGTCAAAATTTGCTTGACACATTATTTGAGTGCCTGTACTTCCGATCGCTTCATGGGTCTCGAGTTCTTTTTCAAGGAAATTACATTGTAAAATGATGTCACTAAAAGACTTTTTCATCATTTAACTTCATTCACTTCAACTTTGTTTGGTTATATGCCTGCAACTTCAGCCCAAAGTCAGCTTCGATCTATGTTTATAGCAGAGTCAACTTGTAAATTCAAGACTAAACATTTCAAAATGTCACATTGATACAAGTCCACTGCAGTCTATTCCCATTAGAAAAAAACCCACCACTTCCGTGTTTGATCCATTGCGGCCAGAAATTTCTTTTTTAACATAGCACTGCCCGGTTAGAACAATTTTGTTGATTTTGACACTTTCCTCGACATCGAAGTAAACAATGCCGTGGAGCAATTGTCCGGGAATCACAGACGAGTTGAAATATTTGAAAGTCATTTGATTGAAGCATTTATTTGCATTCCCGAGTTCTGTTACCGTGGACTCTTTGGAAGAATTTCGGCCTTCATCAAGCGGTTGGCATGCAAAGGGTTGATCTGAATGATAAATTGGTTGTCATTAGTACTCAGTGCAACTATAGGAATGGATGTCAGCTGTTTGCAAGTCTGAAAAAAACTAACAATGACACAGAAAAATAATCCACTCACCTGTTTTTGCCTGAAAAGAAGAAAGGAAACGAATTATGGACCTCTGATGAGGCAGGAACGAGAAAATCATGCATTGTCTCCTGCTAACTGCGCGAATTCGGCATGGGTCAACTTCCCGCGCCATCCCTCATCTAGGCAGTAATTTTGGTCACTTTGATAGAAAACACTTATCCATGTATGGAGTAAAGAGTAATGCCCATTGAGAAGGAAATTAGACCCCGCATTAGTGAAATCTTTGCAAGGGTCACGTAAGATTATGAATTCTAAACCGGAATATCGGTTCATAACCTTTAAAATGTGCAAACTACTCACGCAACAATGCTTTGATGTGCATTTTCATGTCTTAAATATTAAATGATAAAAAAGGTTTCTTGGGGCATCCAAGATCGTCTTCTAGGGTAGTCATGTAGCTCATTTCATTTAATAGCAATAAATAATAAGCATTAAATACTTACGTTAGGCGCCTCCTAAGGAAGAGGAAAAAAATCACTTTAAAATATGAGGTGATAACTGCACCATTTTTACAGTGTCCGAGGCCGTTTTCTAAGGCATTTATCTAACTTCTGCCACTTAATAATGGCTATAACAATAATAGACACGAGTACGTACGCTGGGTGCCTCCTAAGAAACGAAGACAGGTCATGTCAGCGTACAGTCGTCGTAATACCAAGTATGCGGTATTCGATAGCGTGTGTATAGAAAAGGGGTAAACGCAAATTGGGAAATGAAAATCGGACTTTGTTTTTGTCCGACAAGTTGGAAATTTGATGCGATGTGTCTTTCCCACACGTCACTTCTAACAGGGAATGCAAACAGAGCCTAACCTTCGATAAAATTTAGGGACCAGAGCTGTAATAGCACTGAATACTATGTTCCCTTCAAACAATTTTTGGTTCATTTCATTTATTGTGACCCGCACTACATGAATTATGGCGCTGAAGATCGGCGTGAAAGGCATTGATGCGGCTGATTCGCCAATGTGCCATCGACCGGTGCTGCTGGACATCTCCCAATCTCAGTTCGGTAAATCAGACTGAGGCCAAAATGCATTCAAAATACACAATTATTTCAGTGGTTTAACATATATGGGAAACAACAAGATGTATTTTGTGCGCTGTACTCAAATCTATCAACGTTAAGAGAATCCTGGATTTTAAACTATCCCATCTAACGTGAACGTTATGTGAAGTGAGAACGCTTTGCTGTGGTAGAGTGGGTAATTTTTTCGTAGGTAGCTTTGCACATTTAAGAGCACCTTTGGAAAATACCTTGCTGCGCATTACTTGTTCAGATTAGCCGCACAAAAGGCGTGCTTGAAGAGGCGTTTAATAGGCTAGCAGTGGATGAGTTCTCAAATGATTGAGCGCCTGCGGAGCTATTTGGCAAGGACCAAAATGTGTGAAGACAAATGTCTCCCACTGTCTTAATCAACATACAACATATAAGGAATATAGCAGGCAAAAATACTAACTTTTGGTCTGGATGATGGCTGAAAAAAGATAAATAGGCGTGATGAGGCGGAAATAAGATAATGTAAACCTTGAAATGGGTGAGGATGTGTTGTTGCTTAGCGTCATTGGCGGTTGTGAAATGCAACGCTTCCAGAACTACTATTATTTATAAAGTACACGCACTACTGGGTATCCTTAGGGCATAACTTATGGCGTTGAAAGAAAAAGCGGTTAGCAAAACATCCTCCCGCTGAACAACTCCTTCTGTGGTTCTCAGGAAGGAACTGGGCGTTTTTCACATCTGTGCAGACTTCGTCCGTAAGCGCAAGAATTAAGTCATATTGCAGAAGACCCAAATTTGTTCTTACACGTTCCATTACTTCGCCCTGGTTATACCAACGAATTGGCTGGGATGGAAAATGCAACATTTGTTAGATGCGTAGAACAGTGTTGTATCAATGAGCACGGCATTCCACTTCATGTTTAATGCCAGTAATGATGCATTTACGAATCTGCAGTCCACCACAATGGAAATAACTTACAGGAGGATAATTCTATAATTACAGATAAGACCCCCATTGCAACGTCCACCAAGCAAATGTGTTGAATACTAGTTGCCAACACGTGAGTTTTGCAAAACAAACAAATGAATGTGAAAAAGGCATTCAAAATACATTCAAACGTTGTGCTACGCAATTTGCCGGCAATACCAACAAAAATTATGCTTTTTTACTTACTGGATTGCCATCCTATTTTGGGAGCAAAAAAGTCCATTCAAATAAAAGGCATTGCTACAGTGAACGGTGAAAGGTTAATGGCTCTTACTCCGTATTGCACATCGCCTAAAGCAAAAAAGCAGCGTTGATCAGTGTAAACAGTTATACAGAGGATAATGCCACACACCTTTGACCACGTTTGCTAAGTTTTTCACCCAAAGTGCTTAATGCTTGTGTAGAAAACCATTGCCTATAGAGCGCGAGGACCGTATGCATTTTTTTTGGAAAAGGCTCATGCCTTTGCCAACACGCATGGACGGCAATGGCGTCAGTGTTTCTAATTCCAGAGCTTGTCCCCACACACCTCTAGCATTGATAGAACTCAACTAACAAAGCGTTTGGACTCCCAACAGTGACTAGTGTATTATCAAATGCCTCGTTTTTCTTACCCGTATAAAAAGAACCTGCCGCGCCAGAGGTGTAGCCTGTAGGGTACGTAGACTTTCTCGGTCGGTACCAGTCAGCTGAAATATTTCCACCCATTACTCTCAACGCATAAAGTAAAACTAAGCATTAAAAAGGAGGGCTTACGAATGCAAAGTTAGAACACTTAGATCAGTATGTCTCGTAGCTGAACTATGTTTAGTGCAGGAAATTATGAGACTTATTAAAAAGAAGTCGACAATCAAAGAATTATTCACGTTCCTCCAAAAGTTACTTTTCTCTTGTTTAAAAAACAACATACCTTGAATAAGTATTTTTACCATTACACCTAACTCCTCACTTTGTGCAAAAAAATCAAACCGACTTTATTAATAGAGGTTAACTATTTCGGACACAATGCAGAAATGTAGCGATAGATGGAACTATTATCTTATGGTAGCATAAAATACTGTAAGAAAGTAGATTTCGCCAAACTAAACGTAGATCAAGCATCATCTAGGTTGGGATCGTGAACACAAACTCTACCTGAGTCGTAATATGCTACATTCCCATTTCCACCGCTATACCACCGTTTACCTAAAAATGCGTGTGATAAAAGCGTTAGCAATTGAAGCACGAGACTCATTTCACATCTTAGTACCGACGGCGCTTTGGATGTCGCTTAGGGTAAAATCTAGATCGCCTCTACTGACACTACTACTATTGCCACTAAATGGTAATGGTTTTATGGTATGGTAGAATCGCTGCCAACACACCAGTCGTGTATCCATACGGATCTGAATCCTCTAAAAAGAAACCATCGGTGTCGGGTCAAAAAATCGTGGATATCGACTATGATTTCAGGAAACTGAGGCTACAACTCACCAAAGAAGTTGCCTGGTGAACAAGAGAAATTTAAATTATAACCGTGATTTCAGTATACTCGTAAAAAGGGCAATTACATCCCTTCTATGTTTATACTAGTGCTTTGCTACTTAGCTACGGATCAAGGAAAAACTTACGAGGTCTGTTGGACTGCGGAACTGCAAAGTAGTGAAAATGGAGGAGTCAACTACTACTGACGTCATTCAAATATGGGAACAGATAATCAAGTACTTTTATTCTATAATAGCTGTTGTCGAAGGGATATGTGTCGACTTCCCTAATCCAAAGATGTTGCCATTGTTGTAATTAGTAGAAGCTATGTAAATTCGTGGGCTTTTGCGAGGGCTTGTAGACTTTAAAACCGACCAAAGATTATTGTGTCTACGATAAGCCCTAATTTTCATGCTTATAGGCATCTAAGGGCACATATTTTCTGATCACTTCAATTTTGTCAGTGATTTTCAAGGAGCTCTATTTGTTACAGATCCAGTAGAAAAGCGCATCGGCAACTGCCCATTAAAATGGAAAGATGCTCTCACTTCAAGAGACTACCAATAAAAACAAAATTTACCTTCTCGAACTCTTGTGCCTCCAGTGCTTCGATAGAGCCCTAAAGTGGCATTAATTGTTAGGCCAAACCTTATTCCACAGTGACAGTTCCACATAATTACAGCCTAAATTTACTTGAGTTTCAAGTGATTGGCTACACTGCTAATAAAAATCCTAATGTTTACCTGAAACCGGGAGGTAAATTTTTTGTCAAGGACTTACCATTCTGCCAGCCATCACCTATGCAAAATAACAACAAGGAATTATGGCTAAATGGTTTCCTTTTGTATCCCCAAATTTCCCATTTTGTTCTATACCAATTTTGGCTTGATTTTTTACCTCAACATTGACAGCCAAACTTTTCCTCACGGACCATTTCTGCAGTCGCCGAATGCATGCTTAGAGCGGGCCAAACACATCACTGGATAGTCGAGGCATGAATGAAGTATTTTCCTTAAATTGCGGTATTTTAGTTTGATCGAAATTTTAAAAGCGGATTTGAGAGACGCTTCATTGAAACATTTTTTAATTGAATGCAAGTGCATTCCATTTATACGCATTTTTGGAATTCCCTACGATGACCTCATTCTCATAAAGAAGGATACGGGTTGGCGGTACGCCCACTTACTTGTCGTAAAACGTCGCTCTACCATGTTCTAAAAGTAAATCAAAAGAGATTATATTGGTATGGAGAGGTGATTCGAACATGACTGAAACAGATTTGCCTTAATGACTTGGCATTTGTTGGCAACATCGAAAGTTCACCAACCGCCATGCATCTAGAAAGAAGTCTA
Source organism: Taenia solium (assembly GCA_001870725.1). Taxonomy (NCBI): domain Eukaryota; kingdom Metazoa; phylum Platyhelminthes; class Cestoda; order Cyclophyllidea; family Taeniidae; genus Taenia; species Taenia solium. Next base: position 159,274 of record MIEF01006458.1, read on the forward strand.
TAATTTGAAGGACTCTTAGTTGGTTAAAAACAAATTTGTAAATTGCGCTACGACCCCTTCGTATTTCTTCATCCTTTAAACTGCTAGCGGAAGTTAAGAAGAACCACTTCACTCGAGCTGTTGTGCCCAGTGGTCATCTCACTTTAATTTTTCGCGATGACTTTGGCCAGTTATTATGAATTACACATAGCACATCTGAAGTGAAAGTGGCAAGCCCCATGATAAGCATAAGCGTCACAAGGTGACATTTTTGATTTCCCACTTTTACTTGACTGTCAACCCAAACAGATTAGAGTGAGACAAAGGTGCTCAAGCTGAAGAGGTCGTGGAACATGGAACGAATAGGCTTTTGACAAACTCAGTTAAGTTTTAATCCATTTTATGAGGTGACTGCTGAGAGGATAGCCAAATCACTTTGTGACTGATGACTCTTGACTCGACGACCCGTTCGCATTCGGCGTTTGTGTGCCTTATTGTAGGGTACTTGAAAAGAAGCACACTCCTCGCACACACTGCTACTCTCTGTAGCCTCAACAAGACAATGGAGTCTTTCGTCGTACAATTTAAGTGAAGCTATCATTGCTTTAGCTGGAGTTATTAAGTCTAAGGAAACAGATCAACTTGAGGAGAATAGAAAAATAGAAAAATCCAATACTGTTCTATAACTCAATATCTTTATATAAAAGTAAGGATAATTGTTAAGCTATAGCTCCTAATTCATTTGATATTTCAAAAGAAGCAGCCCCAGCCAAATGCTTCTTAAAGTGAATTTATATGAGGTAGTTAAATTTTTCTGAATGGTGTGTTTTGAGAAATCGTGGTCAAAAAGAAGGTCTGCCACACCAGGCTACAAATGCCGTGACCTGTCGCGTATGAGACAGTCATGATGAACCCACAACGCCATCTAGTGGAACAATCTTGATCAAAACTGTTTTATTTCTAAGTTATCATAATTCCAATGCATTAACTACTTTCAACTACACAAAAAAAGCCACACAACAGCTACCCTTGTGGGAATAGGAGTTCTAGCAAAATTACCAATTCTCCTTCAAAACGAGCTACTTTCAGACCAAGCCACTTGTGATGGAAAATATTTTTCGGTCTACTTGAACCGGGACATTCACAGTCATATAAATATAACATTCTGATTTGAGTGTTTCTTGTGCGGAATGCACAGTTGCTACAATGACTCGGTAAAATTTCACAAGATCTTAAGTAATTACTGGTTAGACCTTGCTATACTTACTGATCAACATTGCATGATAAACGAAAAGTGTATGGGTTTAGTAGGTAACCCTTTGATTATTTGACAAAGTAATAGGTTTAGGAACAAAATGAAGGCAAAAAATATCTGAGGAAATTAAAGAAATGAGGAATCGGATAGAGGGACTTACCCACGACTTATGGAGAGTAGGATGAAGGCCTAGTAAGTGAAGCTGGATGAGTCTTCGCCCCGAGACTGCACGCACGCACAGTGCGGCTCGCCGAAGGAATCACTCCCTCCCCATTGGTTGAGGCAGTGACGGAGGTGGCAGCCACCCACCCCACGCCTTCCCGAAGCACCGACATCACGAGTTACATACTCCTCACGTGCGCCGCCAACCCGAAACAGATTTTGTGATTGTGCTCTTTGCATTTGCAGTGCCTTCCAGTAAATGGCACAGTCATTAGTCAGGTCTTAATAAGCTCACTAGACCACCATTACAGGGAATGAAGAGTTTAAACGAAGCGTTAGGGGGCAGAAGCCTCGAAGAAAACATTGTTTAGCCTATGCTTAAATAACTATTCCAGTGTTATTTATTGTGATTTTTCAGCCACTACAACCATACAGATAAGATGAAACTATAGGTTCGCTTGCGTCTTAACTCAGTGCTCGATCATTCAATTCGCATTTTAAATGTCATCAACTGATGTCAAGGTAGATTGCACACTTGTAAGGGGTCAGAAGCATCACCAAAGGAAGGGATTATGCAACGCTAGAGTAATTAGGTCCTTTTTGACTCTAACCCGCTGATGACCCGCATTGATAAGAACAACCGTGTCATTGACGTTCTTACAAATTTATCCACTTCGTCGGTGCTAATCCGATTGCCATATTTGTTTTCACGAGGGCAATAAAATCTGAAGCGCAATTTTATTCGCAAGTGTGCTGATGACGCACCCATCTATTTCGACAATCTTTTCTTTACTAGCCCAAAAATCTGGAGACATGTATATTTACAATATCATTGACAATCCCGATCAAAATTCCCAATTTCAATGGCTTAAATGTCTTATTTGAGGAAGGATATATGTTTTGAAAAATTGGCATTCATGCAGTAACGTTATTGCAATAAAGTGGTTGTTCAAATTTAGGTTTCAGGTCTCTGGGCCATGGTAGTAGCGACAAGCCCTTCTAAATGTCAGCAATGCATATTTTGCTCGAATCCAATGGCTTCTTTAGTTTTCATGGGAGTGTTGGGGCGCTACATTATTTCATCATTCTCAGTAACTAATTACTTCAAAGATACGCTTGGAATTAGCGAAAAATTAAGATACAATTTTCCTCAAAATTATCAAGTTTGTGGTTGGATACATCAAAGTGAAATTCTGCTATCCCAAGACATCACATGAAAATCCCCATTCATTTGCTTGAGAGCGTAAAACTGCTTTTCTAAAAAGCATGAGGGTGTTTTTCTTTCCACCTCTTCGCTTCTAAAAGAATGGCAAATAAAAAAACTGCATTCCCATTTTCCATATAACTTGAGTGTATAGGTGGTAGACTTTATTCAAAACAAGTCGATCTATGGGTGGTGTGTGGAGCTTGCCAAGTGAAACAAAGTGGACCCCAAAATCTCCCCTGCGTGCAAGGATGAACTACGAGGTCGAGCAAGTAGAACTCGTGACGAGCTTACGTGCGTCTTCCACCCACAACAAATCACTCAAAACGTGACGGTCCGGCAATGCATGCGAAAGTAACAGATGATGTGCTTATTTGAAGTCATCCTCCCTTTTACTGAAGCAATCCCACTTCTTTACTGCAAACAGCATGTTCAGCTATGTCTGAAAGACTGGTACACTCGTCTCAAGGTTAACACGACGGTACGGCTTTATGTCTACCAATCCTATTATAAATATCAGGTCTCTTACAATGCAAATCGGCTGTATTTAAGAACTGTTTAATCCAAATTTAATTATTTTAACGAAAATTATACACCTTGGGCAAGTATTAAAAACATCCTCATCTCTTAGTTGAAATTCTCTACTGAAACATCTGAGAGTAGTAAAGTGAAATCCAGCTTTGTTTCCAGGTAATGCTTTCGTTAGTTCACTGGTTTACCAAAGGACGAGCAATTCCGATATCCTTGAGGGCGTATTGGCCCTTCTTTCACTAGTCATGCATTCATTGTCGTTTGGTAGAGCGGTTCGGTAATTAATGGAAGTGTTCTTCCAAATAAAAATAGAAAACACTCATTAGCGTACTTTGCCGTACTATTTCGGCGACTACTTGTCTATTGTGAATTAATAATTATTGATAATCCTGTGTTTTAATCCCTAAGATGCTGAAGTCTACCATTTGGCAGTGCAGCTAAGAAATTGCCTCATGAAGTAACCATCGGCTTTCAACTACCAGACACGGGGAGGTTGGATACCAACAGCAAGAGTTTACTCTAAGCTTTTTTTGCTTTTGCACCTCAAACTTCGCACACAGGTAGGCAACATAAGCTCTCGAGGAATACCATTACCGAGAAAAGCGTATCACCGGCCTCACCGTGTGGGAGAGCATTTTTTTTCGTTTCCAACTGCAGGAGAATATACAGCCAGGATTTACTTACTTTTACTGAGTCAGCTCGTGTAAACGCTACGAGATGAGCAAAATAACTGAGCTAGGCTGTAAATACTTTTTTGCTCGCTTCATCTACCACTGACATATTTGTATCGAACCCATGTTTGAGACAACGAGAAGAAAATCGGTAGCAAAAAGGTGAAAGATAGCCGTAGTCAACTGCTTGGAGTTGAATTTTTTTAAATTATACCGTCTTTGGAATTCCTAAGTTAAAAGTACTACTCTTCTCTACATCCCGATTGGTTGAGTAGTAGTTTCATTACAAAGGATTACCTATACTAGCTCCCTTACTTTGAGATTTCTAATGTCTTGTACCTTCGTATTTTAACAGAAGAAGTCTTGAGCTTTCTTCTATGACCATGAATACTATGCTGCCTGAAGAAAATTTGAATGAACTCGTAGTGCCTCCGCCTACCACTGGTCACTTGTCATGGCATTGAATGGAAGGACAAAGGTGAAAATAAAATTTAACTCGGCTCAGAGAAGACATTTAACCGTTTATATTATTTGAATACACCCATCGTCGTTTTACGATCCATATACCTGACGGAAAACCAGCGACTCAACAACGATGGAAAAATCAAGAATTCTCAGAATGACCTTATCGCTTTATGGTGATAAAAGACTTATGAATTGAATGAAACGGTTTGTAAGAACTTCTGACAGCAGACACGGAGCTATTTGACACTTGTGGTGAAATCAACTACGCCCTACACAGGCCATTTCAGGCATGAACATTGAAGCAGGTCATTGGCGAGGGTATAGCCTGTGCAATCGTGCAAGCACGTAAAAGTTCTTCAGCACACCCTTAACCCCCGACGTCTAATTTGGACGCAACATTTCTCAGCATTATGTTAACTTGACAAAAATAAGTCCATGTTTTAATAGTTGGAACAACAAATGTGTGCTTCAAACCACTAGTTACCGGTGCTACATGCATACACCCATTCCGATTCACAACTCGGTGTGGTGTTATTACTAGGGATGAAAGAAAATAATGTGCTTGAACACCGATATGGTGTACTATTAAGTATGCACTTACCAAAAGGCGGAATTTTGGACAAAAACATGAGGAGGGAAGAATGCGGATAGATTTACATATTTTACAGAAAAGGATAGGTAACTAAATACTCCTTACTCGTGGCGATAAGTAGCTAATTTGGGTGCAGAAATGCTTCATCACAAATGAGCGTCGGTCGACTATTCGCTGGCGAACTGCAAAGGAACAAGAAAATGACTCTAACTATTAAGGCTCAATCGTGTCCAGGCTCTGGGGAGGGAAAGCTTTGACTAACTCTGATAAGTGCGACCTTCCAGTCACCATCCTCATTAAAAAGCAAAATAGAAGTCTGACAAAAGCTAATCATTCTGCAAAAATTTGGGAAGAACGAAATCTGACTTACTAATAGATGCGTGAATGCGGTATTAAACGTTACATTGAACACGAATTCCTGCTACACAGTCCTCACCCAATTCAGCCTCGTTCGCTCAAGATAGCTACTCATATTCAAGAAATGGGGGAATTGCTTTCTCATACGTCAAAACATCAATGAGCTGAAATGAGTTTCACCAAGATATTTATTAATACAATGCAGTGAAGGCAAGTTCAGAAGCTTCAACCGTATGACCTACAGTATGTATTCCCTGCAGTAGGGAATGGGCAATTTTTCCACCGCCTGCAGTCAAATGGACCAATCAGACAGCAGGGCAAATCCGTGTTCGCGCGTCAAAAAGCGGTCACGATCAATGGCCGCATTGGTTTGTATCATTGCGCTTCCTCTGTCCTTTCCTCCTTCATCTCCTCCAGGAGCTACCGAAAATGGACCAAATTGCCGAAGAAAACGTTCGATCAAGATTTAACATTGATCCCAGCCAACAGCTTGCCGACTTCCATTTTCGTGAGACTCGATCTGACATTCAATCCTCTGTCATCCTCCTTAGTCAGAGGGTAAAACGACAGTATATGAGTGAATTTGTGTTGCCCGATGATACGAGGATTGCCGTTAGACGAATAGAGTCTTCAATGCCGGCTGATCAGACGCAAGTAGTGATCGTAAGCCTTGCTGTGAGGCATCCTTTCGACTCCGTCTTGCCGCTATTTGTGACTACTTCACCCGGCGAAGCTGACGTCTGGAAGTCAGACTATGATTCAACTACCACCCTGGAAACCTCGGGCGAGGTAACCACCGACAGTGAAGATGAGGTCACTTTAGAGAAGGTGGATTCCCTTTTGACATCATAATTATGGTTTCTGTGGCTACACTCCCCTGATCTAAGCACCATCTAATCTCACACTGACCAACCCACACTATTCATCCTCCGTTGAATGTGCGCTAAGGCTAAGTAGAGTAGCAGTAGGATTTTTTTCTCACGTTATGCAATGACAAATAAGCGTGATATGATATTGTTTTCTAGATAGCCTAGGCAATTTATTTACATATCCTAAATAGGTTATCGAAGTGGTTGTCTCATTTGATATTTTCATTATTGCCAATTCGATTCTTGAAGTGAATAATCAAACGACCCCTTACTAGGTTGGTTCACAAGTATTCAGTGATATTAATTGTGTGTGGTACCACTTATTTAAAAGCACGCATTAGAGACGTGTGCATTCTGCAGCCCCATCAAAAATCTCACTCTAACGCAGTAAAAAGAGCCTTGAAGTTAGAGCTTGTTGCAATAAAAACGGGACATATTTTCTGCTAGTAAAGTAGCACGCACGCAGCGGACTCGTGCTTTTCTTTTTAAGTGAAGTAGTTTTTCCCATCAGCTCCACCACTAACGTGTGTCACTTATGTGGGGCCACACTTTGTGACTTAGCAATCCACACATCAATTACCCCTTTTGCGTAGGAGCAGAAAATGTGTAAACCGAAGGTCCATTAAGTGATAAACCTTAACTAGCTAATCAGGCATAAGAAGCGCAAGCTTTTGGGGCTTCCAAATGTTCTGGCAAATCGGACAAAACAGCCCATTTGTTGTGCCCAATCCTACCCCTGCCTTGGGCCTTGAGGCTAAGCTCAATGTCAATCAGAAAAAACATCCTAGAAATTTAATAAATAAGCTAGACAAATTAGAGTTAAACGTTATAAAGTTGCCATAACAACAACAAAATTAGTCCTGGATCTAGTACAGGTTAAAATAATTTGCGTATTATTAATCATGAAAGTGTTGTAAGTTGGATTAAAAAATAACTCATAATTTCCTCAGCATCTTAATGTGTAGGTGAAGTTGTGATCATGGTTGCTGTTCTTGCCTACGTATACCCTTTAATGGAAAAGTATCAATTTCCAATGCCCCATTTTTGTACGGTTTCAAATGCTATCAAATGACATTCCTACAGTTCAAGAGCACCACAGTCGCCAGAATATCACTTCCTCAATTTTCTGTACATAAAGTTTGGTGTTAATTACAAAATGACAAAATATTTCACTGCAGTTTATGGCGTTAATCATTTAGCTTTCGCAAAGCGGGAATCTGCGCATTTTGGACTACCTGGACGATGATGCGTGGGCGGCAACGCTTTTGGAGTGGGACTCGGGTGCCAACGGTGAATTGCTCAGACAGCTAGAAGCTGGATGTCGCCTCGATCCCGACTCCTTCAGAATGGAGCGTCTGCAGCGTCGACGGAACTGGAAGACGGTGGTTGACATCCAACAGGAACCACAGACTCGTAGCCTTGGCTTGAGTCCAAATGGCAGTGACTCGGGGTCAATAAACACCAGCACAACCACTCTGGAGTGAAATACCTTACTTTCGTTCACTTCATCCATCTTTTGAGTGAGTGATGATATTTCGCCCCTCATTTATCAGTATTTGTAAAATATATTTTTAGAATTACTATTTCACATCATGAATACTTGCTCATTGGTGTTTTCGAGTTGGTATTTACTAAACTGTGAGAAAATTGTTCCATACAAATGAATTTTTTTGAAGAAATGAGTACCCAAAATGCAAAGTTGACAAGTTGAACTGACTCTCACAGTTTTCTATGAAAAGCTCAAAACGGTAGTTTGCATTATTTTCCAAAAGAATTCCTTAATTTCCACGATATTTTTGAAAATCCTTAAAATAAAATAGTGAGATATGAAAACATAGTGCTCATTTCCCACGTATTTTACACAATACTGGGAGATAAGAGTGACCCAAATCCAACAAAGTAGCCATAAAGAGCTCACTATGACAGAAACAGAGGTATTATGAGCACCGAACAGCTACGCTAACACATTTACACGGTAGAACCAAAGTAAGGAAAGTAGGTGTTGTGAAGATCGCGACCCCATGTCACAGGTTACAAGGTATTTCAGATGCTTCGTAGTCATGCCTTTGGTTTACCTTGAGTGATTCTAAAGCATTTGCTTACTGTGAGTTGTCTAGATTTCTGCGTCTAATAGCAGGCTCCAAAATGCCAGCGTTAGCTTTAGAATCAGGAGGACCAGAAGTGGGCGCATAGTTCACGATCTGATCGATGTGTCCTCGGCCGAGAGAACCATCACCTAGGTCCAAGAGTTGACCGTATTCTTACGATGAATTCGTTTCGATGGTGTGACATTGGTTCTTCTATAGGACAAGACGTGCACCAGGCATGAAACGTGCATGGACGTTCTCAGAGCATGACTTGAGAACTGTTACGCTTGGATTGCTTCATATGTCAGAGCACGCGAATGTGTTGTGAAATCGAAGACAGAATAAATAGCTCCCCAGAGAGGAAACACGTCAAGGAGTAGAATTTTGCTTAAAGTCTGGAGTGGAAGCCTTCGAGAGTGAGGAGGGTCTATCAGGATCGAGCTAATACTCATTCTCATCTGCTGAGGAATTGGACACAGAAAACTTGAAGTGCCAGAAATACGGTACCGTAGGTGGAGTGAAACATTATAAAGACAGAATTTGTGAACCCACATGACGAAGGCATAACCGGCAATACTGTCTTGCCAAAAGGCAACTCAGCATAACTTAGCGTTTGATGCGTCCTAAGCAAAAAGGAAAGTTACGGCAAAGGAAGGATAAAAAAGTTTAATCTTTCAAAGGCTAATCAAGCTGAGTTTGTGCATAACTATCATTCTATCCCAAAAAAAGTAGATTTGATGCGGAACATATTCCGCCTCGTTGCAGCAAGAACTGGTTGAAGCTGTAAGTAGACCTTTTTCCACTACTTGAATTAGTGCATTCCTAACGGGTCCGCGTGGGCCAAATAGGATGATCAGTCTTTTCACTAAATAATCTGAAGTAATGGCGCACTAGATCGTGGGGCTTCGACCAAAAGTCATTTGGTAGTGGAGAGTCAAACAAATTCAATCTTTTCATCTGCTTCAAACCTATGATCCGATGAACATGATCGGTGATTAAAACTGACATTTATTGGTGTTGGGTTGAGTGCCATCAAGAGGAAGGTGATGGGAGTCCAAAATCGTCGATGGTGTTCTTGTGATACCATTAGAAGTAGCGCTACTTAATCTGACATGCAGCGAGTATAAGGTGTCCGAGGTGTCAGCAGCACAAATGACCCAACTCAGAATTTCGTCATCAATGTTTTCTTCTTACAGACCTTTGATGTGCCGTAGACTGACATTCAAATCGAAGCGCAGCGAGCCACATGACTAACATTTATTTAATCATTTCGTGGCATTCAGGGCTGCTGTCCAGTTGCCGCTAGGTGGAAAATTGCACCATTGGGCTCCCTCTTTTGTCAGCGTCCCAACCCATTGGAGTTGTTGTCCCCCAGAAAAGTAGGTTCGATTGTCACGTTGGCCTAGTCAAATAGAGTTCGAACAGATTATAAAAGGGAACGTCAATTAACAAGCGCCTTCGTTGGAGTTCCGATAAGCTAATTCTAGCTATGAGTCGGTTACTGAAGTGCAACTGGTGGCCTCGATCCGGATTTAAAGTATAAAGCTTCTGACATCTTGACCTCCTTTTGCCACAAACCTAATAGCAAAATGGAAGGAAAGCATTTTTAATGTTTAGCAGTTCTAGTTATTGCGGCACGTTCAAATGCGGCTACAGTCCAAGTAAGCAGAAAAAAGTGCTCGGTGTGAATGAACCAAATTGTACTTTGCATATGAATAGCGGCAAAATCATGAATACATGACGAAGCAAGGGCTAAGATAGCAGGCATCGTGGGAATCAACACAAGGAAAACGGTTTGGCGCTGAAGTGCGGGTTAGCTATGGTTAAATTTAAAGGAAAGTATCTTTCCATAACATTCCAAATCTTCGAACTGAGCTTCTCGGGGTCAGTGTCACATTTCCAGTAGTTATGGAGCGTTCTGAAACTTGTAAAAAGGTGTTCAATATGCTTAAATATTCTATCGAATTGCAATCGTATTTTTGGGATAAGGAAGAAAATACTCACAAAAGTAAGTTTCGCCTCGAATGCAACTAACGTTTATAAAATCTTTATGAAATCAAACTACCCGGCAAATAAAAAAAGTTTTATTTAGTTATCGAGCACTCTAGCGCTGATCATTAGTAAATGGTTGAATCGCATCCATGATACGATTGTTACATGCCTTATTTGTGCATATATTTAGCTAATGTTTAAGATGCGTTCTTAAAAATGTCTAATTTGGAAAGATTAACTAAACTTTTGCAAAATACCAGGGCCCAACCTTGGAGTTGTTTTATTTCTTCGAATACCCTTTTATACCTCTCAAAGCATTTATAATGACGGGTTGGTGGCTCTCCCATTGATTGTCAATTTTTTGTGGAGTGCTAACGCCTTTACGCGAAAAATCCATCTGTAGATTATCCCCTCAAATCATGGGTGCCACAGAAAGAAAAAGAGTATGTTTTACTGTGACATGACTATCTTTTTAGCTAATACCACCCGTTTTGATCAACAAAATCACGTTTGTCTTGTCTGTCTCACTGCTTACAGTTTTTGTATTTTGTACGGTGTACAGTCCTCCCCTTCTATTTCTTATCCTGACAATTTTATTCGTTATTCTGATGATATTCCGCGTCATAGCCTACACGTAAGAAATGTCTCATACACTTACTCTTAGGCGGTCAAACAATATCTTATTCATGTTGGGACCCTGTTACTTCGTCGATATGTTGTCTCTTATTTTTATTTGGTAAGTAAAGGGTTCTCGCTTCTGTGACGCTGTTATAGGGCGGTTCCGGATTCGCGTCAGACATTCCTCGTACTCTTTGGTTTGGCCAACTCAACTGTCTATAGTGCTATAATTCTTTTCCGGAATTCCTTTGTTTTTCACAACTATGACAAAATGACTTCCTGCTTCATTCATATTTTACCACCTCTCATATCATATTGGTGAGTCTCTAATCCACAAATTACATTATTTTTGGTGCAAATATGATCCATTAAGTGCGACCAAGTTTTCCATGAGATGGCTTGCAGTTTCAATCAGTGCCATTTCTTCGCAGAATTTTCTAGTAGCTTGAAAAAAACGTATCTAATATTCATCGCAGCCCGTCAGTTTGTTTGTAGTTTTTTTTCGACGATTCTTTTTTTTCAAGCTTTAATAGCCTGATGGTCATAAATATTGAATTTCAACAACTTATTTGGGCCATTTTTCATCTCATTGCAAGAAAAGAAACCTTAAAACGCGTCACAACCTTTATAAAACATTATACAATTCTATGAATGCTTTGCCCTTTTTCTCAGATTCCAATTTTTAACTAATTGCTATTGCCGTTTCACTATTAAATAATAAGCTAGATAGTTGACGTTAACTTTTACACGTTGCATCCTACTGCCCACCTGCTTGTTCCGTCATTCATGTATTGTTTGCATTAACTATATTCGATCAAGTGGTGATATTGCTGTGTTTTGTGTGCTTTAAGCGTGCGATGGTTCCCTGACAAGTGTTCTGCTCCTTGGTGGAAACATTTTGTTGACACAGGTGGTAATACCAGTGTCTCTGTCTTCAATCCCATGGGTGATTGGATTTACCTGGTAGTCATTCCCAACGCCTTCTTTATCGCACATACGGTAGGTCAATCTAGAGCTTCGTCCTATATGCCGAACTCACTAGTAGGCCGCTGCAAGTAGCCATCAGGCGACAATAGGTTTGGTCCGCAACTAGCTTTGTTGCATGCATTTGCTTTAAAGTAGTTTTGCTGTACTAATTACACGTAGAAAGCATATTAATTGAGACACGATAAAGTTTTCTTTACCGATAAAATTTATCAATTTGGGCAACTGTTAAATAACATTCCCCAAACCACAGGCCATTTCAATGGTTATTTAAGTCTGGAAATGTGAATGAATTTGCTTACCTGCTTATCTACATGCGTGTACCACACATTTTATTAGGTATAACTCCTTATTCACAAAAAATGTGCAGTTTATTTTTGTTTTAATACTAGTTTTCTAAAAAATTAGTAGTAAATTGAGTGGAACTTTAATTACAAATAGTGTTTGTTAAAGGCTGTATTTATTTGTCCAGTTCCGTAAATTTTGAAGCAACTCAAGACTTTTATTGAAGTCTTAAAATTGATATGCCTATGATTTCGCATCCTCAACTAGCCTATCGTTTTGTGCACAGTGTAAAAATTTCTTCCTTGGGTGGGGGCCCAGCGTTGAACATTCCGTTTCCCCTTGCGAACCTTATTTTCCGTCCAACCTTGATTGGTTGTCTCGGCAATTCCTTTTTTCGTGAATTCATCTTTTTTTCTAGTTTAAGTGTTGAGTTTAATTGCGGCATTTTGTTTCACAAGACTGATTTACCTTTCGGACAAATCTCCCTCTTATAGTTTGGATATCAAGCATAGTTAACACCTCCTAGTTCTAACTCTGTTTCGAATCTGAAATTTTGCGCAGGAAATTAGTGTCTCCGCCATGGGTGTCCATTGTTTATTGTTCACGCATGCGCGTTTGTCAGTCCGAGATGATCTTTTTACCTATAGGTGCAAACCAGTTCTGTTTAATTAACGTGGACGATTCTTTTTGTCTTTAGCTAATCTACTTCGTTGTTGTGCACGTGGTAATCAAGCCAAATGAAAAATACAATGACAATTACCGCTACCTTCGTAAAAAATACTTTTCCAAAGTGAATTTTCTCAAACGCATCCCTAAAATGTAGGTTTCCTTTGCCCACTGCTTCATAAAGTAACGCTTTTGCATAAATTGACCGCTGATGTTCATTTGCCCCTTTCCGATGTGGCCTAGTTGCTCTTTTGGTCTCTTTTAGAGTTCAGACGTTGATGTGGGTGGGTCTGAACATCGTTGTCAACTTTATTTTGAACATGGTAGCCCTGCTGGCCTGGTGCACCTTCCTCTTCCACTCCCTCATGATTGTAGCTATGGTGGTGGTGATGTCGTGGTACGGTGCCTCTTACTATCTCGACTACTTTGCCTACCTGGCCTTGCGTAAGGCCATTGAGAATAATGAAGTACCCGCACCGGTAGACTCCAAAAGCCCCACCGAGATGGAAGATGAGAAGGACGAGGATGAGGAAGTGGACGAAAGCCTCAGGCGCAATCTTGAAACCGCCCTTGAGGAAGAAGGGGATTCCGATATTGAGGTCTGAGAGTAAATGCTTTTGCCCTCAGCTATCTCGATGTTTTTGAGTCTTTTGGTATGGGTTGAAGCATATTTTGTGATAGGCAAGCCAAGTGGCTATGACGTGCTCAACACTTGGCTGATCATTTTTGTGTTTTACTAAAGCAAGCCGCCTGCCTTGAGGTTAGTTGCGATTGTTTTACACAATGGGTGGCATGCTTTTGCATCGACAAATTGGCTTAGTTTGGTTCATCAGCCACCTACTCTTTCCGCTGTTTGGGTTTCTGGACGAGTTTTTATGGAAAACGGGTGCCAAATTGTCAACGTAATCGTAAATACCACAAAGCTAGTATCGTATTAAATTCTCGCAATAGGCGAGCGGTTGTCCTAGGAGTGTGTGGAGGAGCAAAAGAAACGCGGCGAACTCTCCACTTCAGTAAATCAGCTGTTGGCAATATTTCTTGAAAAGTCAGCATTGGAGAATTTATGGTGTGCGTTTGTCGAGTCAGCCCGTGAAACGCTTGAATGGAGGAGGTGTGTGCATGTGGGTTCTACACTAAACTGAAATCTCTGTAATAGGTGGTAACAAGCGTAAAGGTCTGCCATTAATGGTTTTCTCGTTATAGTGATATCGCAAATCCTTCTACGTCTTGTCACTCTTCAAATATCACTATTTTTACTCGGGTAAATGAGATACTAAAGTGCTTTTGTGCATAGAGTGAAGTCGTGCCGAGAGTTACCAATCCAACCAAGCCTACCTCCTTTGAAATTCGGTACTCCATCCATGTTATTAGTTGTGCTAGCTAGCTAACAAAGCAGCATGTCAAAATCATGGTTAAATGGAAAGTGTTTACCCTTTATTACAGAGAAGATGAAAGGATCCTTCCTTGTTGGGAAACATGCGATGGCTAGAAGCCTTGTCATTTAGCCACAAAAAACGAAAGTGAGATACAAAGCATTATGCTACTTCCAACGATTGGCACAAAACTCATATTACCCGACACTTGTTTGAGTGGTGAAGATCGCTTGTTTTTTGCTTAACACGTCAGTCTTTTGAAGTTTTTGTTCTGCCTTCACCTGTCTGTCAAACAAATTCAATTACCGTTAAGCAGATAACGCGTTATCGTCACGCTATACTCATCTGAAGAGAGCCTCGAAACGCCATGTGATGTCAGACAAATTCACTTGCCACGATAAATTACTATATGCACAACCTCAACACCCTCAGCAATCAGTCTCCAAAATTCTAAGCTTAATGTGGATTATGCCAGTCAGTTAGTGAAGCATTCACAAGGTTAAACGTTACTGAATTACAAGTGAGTTGTAAATATTCCACCCAAATCTTCCATTAATTCACTTGCTCCTGAGAGCTGGGTTAGCATTTTCAGCGTCCAAGTTACATTGCCATTTCCTTAACAGACTTCATTAGGCATGGGCAGTCCGTATACAAACTCATCGCTTCGCTTGAGTAGCCTTATCGCTAACATCTCGGAAATAGAGGTGCAATTAGCTCGAGAGCGCAATATGAAGACTTTGTTCTTATACCATTCTAGATTGTACTCTTAAATCGAGGCTGAAGTGCACAGTATCATCATTCTACGGCTGCATCCAGGCCGTTTTTACGCCTTCCGACAGACTCATTACATTTGCATAGAAATTATTGCTGAAATGTCTGTAATCCCAGGAAACCTTCCTATTTCTTTTCTCCGGAAGGCATCCTTTCCTTGCCTAATGCCTCAAAGATAGCAGATTCGTCTATTTCCCCGGACTCGTCATTATCAGAGGCAGGTGGACATCAAGTGTGCTAATAACTACTAAAGGATCAGGACCAATCAAAATAAATGCGCGAGAATGGAATCGTCTTGTGTCCTCGGCAGTTATCCATTCTTAATTACTACTCGTTGACAAATAAAGACGTACATATTGAAGCCTGCCTCCTGATTACTCGGGTTGAAAACCCGGCAGGACCCAATCTCGCACACATACATACCAGTTCATAACATTTGGGGACAAAGTATTCCTTAAGAAGCTGGAGCATCTCATTCTCCTTCGATTAACCGAATGGCATTCTAAAACTCTACCAAGCATAAAGTGAGCAAACTCAGGTCAGTCTTCGAGACTTCATCATAGAATCGCAGAACTAAGTCCGCGTCATCGGCAGATCGAAGGTGTCAATTCGTTAATTTTGTCGCCAACAGTATAGTAATTTTTTACCATTATTCGTTTATTTTCCAGTTCATCTAATGTGGAGCAGTTTTACATTTGAGCTCAATAACACTGATGATGAGTGGAAAACTAATTGCCTTTACTGAAGTACCGAAGCAGCTGAACAAGAGAAGCAGTTTCGAAAGGATATAATTCTTGGCAAAACATTGGAAGATATTTCAAGTGAACAATTTTTTATGCTTAATCTGAGCCACAACTGCCGGAAGTTGGTGACTGCATAATGATCCACACGAGAAGGATCAACTACCAGGTCAAAAGCTTTTTAAATGCTCTATCTTTGTCTGCCGCCTTAACATGGTCGGTCGGAGTCTCCCCCTAACCTCACGAACAACAAAAACCGAGTCCAAACGGTTGGTAAAATCACAGGCACGAGGTCACTCTGGTTCGGCCCTGTGAAAGACAGTTCCCATTTCACCTTGACAATTTCTACCGCCACAGAAAAATCTGTGCAGTCAGTGCAAAACTACGGGCCACAACAGCCTCACGACTTTTTAACACAAGTAATGTACAACTTTAGAAATAATTTACACCTCTGTTCACCCAGCAACGACCTTGAACCATGAATCCACGACTTTGGAGGTCGTGACTTCAGCCTCATGCATTCCATTTTTAGAAATTTGGCTTACTAGCCATACATAAATGAGAATACTGCATAATTCGTCAAAGTTTGTCAGCGAAGGACTCTGATAAAGTCCTACAATCGTCTTGGCCTCAGACAAGAGCCATGGTCACAACACCATGACTCGTAGTCCAGGTTAAACTACAATGTTTTTGTGTGGCTTACTGCACTAAAAAACATAGCAGATTTGTCTCCTTTCCATGCTAACAATTACTAAAATCTACCCTTTTTATTCTATCTGCATCACCATTGCTAAAGTGATGCAACTTGTTTCCAATGAGAGCGTATTTTTAAAGGTGTGCACTTTCAGAAATTGGTTGACGTTTTGGAGCCATTTGATTCCAGCTTCCTCTATGAGCAAAGGGTGGTGGTGATTTTTTCTTCGTAAATCACTTAACTACGTTCAGAATTGTCGTTTTTTTCCACTGTGCAGACATCACATATGAGATCATCGCAATATGGAACGTAAAGCTCAGGCGTGATACCACATTCGAAAGTTCCATTGCACTTATACAAAAAGCGTATCACCTACTGAGAAAGGAAACCTTCTTTTGATCGACCTTAATTTGATTTTACAGTACTAATGTTTTGAAGATTGAAGCAATCACATCGATACCTTGGCACTAGAATTGTAAAAGCAAATGGGGGTACAAAAAGTATAGTAAATCTCTTTTAATAACTTATTATTGGTCTTCATTTACACTGTCCACAAGCCATTCGAACTGTCTGTAACTGTAGAGGTTTCTTCCTTTCCCTCCTATTCCCTTTTACTACCCCTGATATAAGAAAGTTGGATGTACCTCGGTATCTTTACTGCAATGGATGAAACAGTAGATACCGTAGTAAGAGGAGTTGGGAGGAAGGCCTATCTAAGTCGGGCGAATCGAACCGCTCCTCCAGAACCAGATTTAACTTGTCCTACCACCTCTAGCCAAAAAGGTACATTTTAAAGAACATAAGCATTCTAGTAACGTTTCGATAACTACCTTGACTACACAGTTGCATCAATTTCAGCAAGTTGTGCTATGGCGGTGGTCTTTTAACGCTTTCCTATTTAATAATAAGCCATCCCAAACAAATAGGACTTATTACAGCTTTGAGCAAAACCATGATTCTGAGGCCATGGCTAAAGTTCCTAAGCTCTTTTGAGCGATGATGTATGTAGACTTTCACACTAGAATTATTGCATGCATAGGTGCATAAATGTATTTGATATAAACACATCGCAAACTAATGAACTTAGTAAAATGTTGTAGTCTGCACACTTATAAAGGAATGAGTTTTGCAGTATGATAAATTAAGCAATGTTAGACAATATAATTAAGCTACTCATATGATAGGCGTGGTTGAAAACCCACACTTGCCTAATTCCCAGCATGTCTGGGTAGTTTTATAATAGATACATGATTATCATGCGAACACCAGATTTATGGCCCCCAGAAATTTGCAGCTATTCGGATTTTTTTAGGCAAATAATGTTGCTTTACTTGAAGGTGTAATACCTGGTTTGTTTAGCCTGCTAGTTTCGGTCACTTGGGTGGCCATATTGTAAGATCCGAGCTGGCTGAACTCCGGGCCATGCCAGCAGACCCAATCCCTCTGGTAACAGAACGCGCATATTCATTCCTAGTACTATGTCTTCTTTTGCCTTCAAGGGAGTCTTGAGACGCTACAAAGGCGTCATACTGAATCGAATTTTGCGCAAATTAGCAAACTACTACAAATATGTGTTAAGCTTAAGAAACTTAAGCTAATTTCTTGTAAATTATTTGGTTTTTAATAGCTAGCGTTTGCGTTAAAAGAAAGTCGAAGATAACATCCATAACTATTTCACTCAAGGTAAAGGACACTGTTGAACTTCTGCTGTTCGAGTCGGTTTACAATTGACCGAAAATAATGCCGAATAGACTTCAATCAAAGTCTTAGCATACTTAAATAAAAGTCCTTGTAAATTGTTTTAGCTTTCCATCTCAACTTCGTGTACGTGGGCTGTTTGATTTCGGCTCATTAGTATACTGAACGTTTGGTGTTTTCGTCTCTCATGTGGCCTCAAGTAAACTGGATAGGTAACTCAGAAGTGCCTGATCTACCAAGTCCTGCGTCTAAAAATAGACCTACGCTAAGTAAATATAAGCCAGTGAAATAGTAAGTGTGGTTGCATTTTTACTCTACTGATCGTTAATTTATTCATAGTTGTCAATTTTTTCGCAAATGTCTATGCATCGAAGTTATCTATTTTAGACACAGATGAGCTACAGTCTTTATGGATGTTTCATAAACACATTTTTAACCCCTATCTGTGCATGTCATTCCTTTTAAGTAGATCGAGAAAAGTGACAACTGATCAACAACGGCCCCAGCAGCAAGCAGAAGGTACAGCTGAGAATCTGTCCATTTCCTCAGAAAAAATTGTTTTTAACGTTAGTGGCTTAATATTTGAGACATATGCTACCACTCTGAATAAATTCCCAAGCACCCTTCTGGGAGACCCTGTAAAGCGCGCTCAATTCTATGATCCTCATCGTGGACACTACTTTTTTGACAGACATCGAGAAAGCTTTGAAAGCATATTATTTTATTACCAAAGTAATGGATTTATCCAACGTCCATTGACAGTTTCCCTTGCGGTGTTTCTGGAAGAAGTCAAGTTTTTCCAGCTTGGTGAAAAGGTTATACGAATTTTGCTAAAAGACGAAGGTCTGAAATCTATCGACGACATTTTACTGCCTGGTGATACTTTTCGACGAAACATATGGTTGTTTGTTGAATATCCCTTAAGTTCTCGCTACGCCAGGTGGTTCTCCATTTTCTCCATTGCGGTGATTTTGATATCCGTGGCTAGCTTTTGTCTGGAGACACTGCCGCTGTTCATTACATATCGCGTAGAATTTAGCGATTCAGTCCCGAACTTGACGGCTGACAACTTTTTCTTTAGGGACGACTTCTTCTATGTAGAATTAACTTGTGTGTTGTGGTTTACTATTGAGATAATTATACGGTTTTACAGTTGTCCCAACAGATACTTATTCTTTAAAAGTGCCTTGAATATTCTCGACATTGCCTCCGTTTTGCCATTTTATGCTTTGCTAATAATGATGTGTTTTGAAATTCCTATCACACGTCCTACCGTTTATTTACGATTTTTTCATTTGCTGCGACTTTTTCGTGTTATTCGGGTTCTGAAGCTTTCCCGTCACTCAAAGGGCTTGCAAGTGCTTGCCAAGACCATGGTGACGAGCGGTCGTGAACTCACCCTTTTGCTTTTTTTCTTAATCGTGTGTGTGGTGCTTTTTGCAACCGCAGTCTATTACACGGAAATAGACTCTCGTCCGAACAGCTTCACCAGCATTCCCGACTCCTTTTGGTGGGCTGTGGTGACTATGACTACTGTGGGCTATGGAGACATGCATCCAAAAACGACGCTAGGTAAATTCGTTGGGTGCTTGTGTGCCGTTGCTGGAGTTCTCACAATCGCACTCCCCGTCCCTGTGATTGTTTCCAATTTCAACTACTTTTACATGAAGGAGAAGGAAAACGAAGAACTGATCAATTATGCTCTTTTGAATCGGCGAAATATTCGCGAAAATAACAGCTCTAGTGTGAATATCTCAAGACCGCTTGGTTGGATGCGCAAATACGACGAAGATATTGCGTCGGTGACTGAAAAAGACACTCTCTATATTGGGAGGCCCAATAACTGGTCGAAACACCCACTAACTTTTAATCGTGTTTATCAAGAAGATGCTCCAGTTGATCAAAGGAAGCTTAGCAGATAAATTATATTGCAATGTTTAGTTTTGTTTAGAATAAACGTTTGATATTTGCAAGCAGTGTTTTAAGTTTTATAATTATTCAACTCTTACTAGGGGCATGCGATAACCTTAAATCGGTTCCCTTACAAACCTAGAATTTTCAATGTACTTCTCACTTTTTAGTATATGTGGCATGTTCCTTTATATAAGACTGCTTTAGAAACGGATGCATACAGGTATACTTCGCACTTTACAACCGATTTGTTATGTTGAATTTTGTATTGTTTTCAATTGAATTGCACTTTATTCAGTTTCGTAGATGAGTTTTTGAATTTGTACACGTAAAAGATGTATGGTTTGGTAACAACCTTTTTCTTATTAAGGCAATGTGACCGAGGACTGATTTTGCCAAAAAACTAAGACATTTATGGAATTCTGCCATAACATGGTGAAATAAGTGTGCTTTTGATGAGTCGGAAGTTTTTTTGATTAGCTAAGTCCTTCGACGTCAAATTCCCGTTCTTCGGAGTAATAATAAGGGTTTGAGCAAATCAAGTCGAACACTCCCTGATAAGCTCATGCACTACTCGTCCCTAATAGAAAACAAAGTTGCTAGCAATTTCATTTTAATACTGAAGAAAGTTAACTAGTTATTAAAAGTTCAGTTAGGTCAGCATTAGCTTCTCTTATTAGAACTAACGACCGTTTCACCTAAAATTAGTTTATGATGTGAACTATTTATTTGCTTTGGACAACTTAAAAGGCTTCGATATCTATTGACAGTAAAATGTCGGTGGACCCTTTCATCACCGCTCCCATTGGCTTCATCGCTGTCTCATCAATCCCATTCCGTCCCTTTGCATCCAAAATCTGGAAT
The DNA here is from genome assembly GCA_001870725.1 of Taenia solium. NCBI lineage: Eukaryota > Metazoa > Platyhelminthes > Cestoda > Cyclophyllidea > Taeniidae > Taenia > Taenia solium. Next base: position 180,042 of record MIEF01006458.1, read on the forward strand.
TATGTTCGACATAGTTCACTAAAGCTTGTATATTTTCTAAGGGAAACCCATCAGTGGCCACAGAGTTGACGGTCTTTATCTCTGAGAAGGGCAGTTTTATTGAATCAACAGGCTTGGTTAAAACGACCCTCATGTATGCTAATAGGTGTAACAAGGGAAAAGGATATTTTAGCAGATTATTTGACCGATTTTATGGCTGTATTTCGTATTTGAGGGTTATAGATGAGTTAATGGTTTGCAGGCAGCAACCGGCTTTTCATAAAAAAGTTGGGCTTCAAAGACGTCATTTCAACTTTTCTTTTTCCGTCTATAATTTGTCGGAGTTTTCGGGTACTAAAAAAACAGTTTCTTGTAGCAAGTATTTTCTAATATCCTAAAGGCTCTTTAAATGAATTTGCAAGGAATGAGGTAAATTAGAGAGTCGAATTTTTGATAAAATTGTTCGGAACCTCAGATGAAATCCCGTTTTTTACTCCAAGCAGATTCGGTGCAAGGTTATTTGCACAACACATGGATGTACAATTTCCCTATTCATGTACCCACCCATTTTACGAAGCATGAAATTTCACTCAGTTTTCAAAACGTTTACTGGCAAACCTCAGCTTAATAGCATTTCGAACCCACTTGATTTTACATGCCTTGTTATACATTTAGCATTTAGTGCAGAAACCACAAATGTAGCCCATTCCGCTAATGCACTGCTTGTTGCAAAATCACACCTAGATGTTTCTTGGGAATCCTACAAAAAATCGCTAATGTAGGGAAGCCTTGAAATCGGTTTGATTCAATCATTTTAGCTTAAATGCGCAATTACATCCGGCTTTCTTTCTTGCCTTTCTACTTGGCGTGTCACCTTTATAGCCACATTGGTGTATTTATTTGTAACTTTGTTTAATTTTATTTTACCCACTAAATTGGTTTGATGTGTACCTTAATTAAAATCTCATTGAAGGAAACTGTTTCTGTTCCATTCACACTGAATCCTCATCTATGCCTACTTCCACAAATGTTGCCCACTACTGTGCGACACGTGCCTGTGGGGTCTTCTGTCCCACATCTTTGTCGTGTCCTGGATAAGAGGAAGCCGGCTCTACAATATTAATGGGTAACAGCTGCAGTCATGCTTAAGTCATTCCCATTCTCCCAAATTGGGTTTCAAAGTATTATATTTCGGGGTTTCGGATATGTAATAGTATAAAATAAGCCATAGCTTTATAAAGTTGTGGATTAGAGCAAATTTACATGGAATCGAAAAAAGCGACTTGTAAGGGCAACTCTCATGCACTGCATGCCAATAATTTTTTTATCCTTACCTGTTTTCTATTTAACTTTTCCCATTGCTTGCCATGAATTTTTCAAGTACTTCAGGTCTATTAATTGAGGTCCACTGACAAGCAATTAATCCACAAACTGCAATCATCCGGTGAACTTGTCTTCTGCCATGTGACGACAGAAAATTAGCACTTATTTCATCATAAAGTACATTATACTGCATTGACTTTTGTAAAACCTAACCATCCAGTTTTAACCTCTTCTGAGATAAAAAGCGTAATTTATGGTTCCCTTTAAACCGATGTATGATCTACCTCGACTACAGTTCCATTAGTTATCTCAAAGCGCATCCCATGAAGTCGGCAAAGAAGCATTTCATCTACAGGTATGAGAATAAAAGAGCATTAACTAAATCCATAAATTGAGCCATTTCAAACATACAATTTTTATTTTTGCGCAATTTAATCCCACAAGTGAGAACCTTAACGCTAGTTCTAAAAGGTTCTACGTGAAACAGAAGAGGTCGAAACAAGTTAGCTAGGTTTTGAATGAAGGCAGTTTGGAATCCTTTCTGGCCTTCACCCCGAGAGATTCGCGACTGTTTCAGCCCACTTTTATTGATATTTTCGACAAAGCACAATTCCTTTGCAATAGGGTAATTCAGTGAAAAAAAAGTTACGACAATTAAGATCATCTGAGGCATCACCGCTTTGCATGCCGTTTAGTCCAGCACAATTGGTCGATGAATAATGGCTAGGACAGAAGTTTTGTAATTAGTGCTACCAGCCTGGTCTATACCTCGTTCCCTACGACTATCTGAATAGCAGATCCTTGCGATGTGAACAAGCGATCATCTTTAATTTTTCTCAACGCTCGTGGCGACCTAACGCCAAATGCTGAGTGCGTGTGATTTCATTACCTGCTCACCCAAGGACGTCTCTTAGGTTATGATTGGTTGATTGTTTGCGTGTATTGACTCGTGGGAACAACCTTGAAGTGAAACCCTTTAAGGCACGTAACCAAATAATCGACCCCTAATAACGCCAATTCCCTACGGTGGTGTCCGCTAGAGCTAATTGTGCCATCTCAATTTGAAATTTCACTTAGTGCCTGAAATTATAATAAGGAAATTGCCAGGATACAAATTACGCATGTTGAAAAGCTACTGGGCACCGTTTGTGGACTCCGACTGACACAGTGAAAAACGCTTAGCAAATGCGATAGCCAATTCCAAGGTTACCAGAAGTTTATTGTGAACTTCGAGCCACCGAGCCATTTTCGCGCATGTTCTGCTACGTATTCCCGCCGTTTGGTTGCAGTGGGTTGAGTTTACCTGTTAACAATTTCCCTTGAATAAAGTTGGCCACGAATCAACTGAATCCGGCTTAAACGATTTTAATAACATCCCAAAGTAATGCCAAAAGTGCAGTGTACATTAAAACCTACGTTCAATGCAACTTTAGCCAAAAACCTTTGTTTCTGCTATCCTTGGCAGAAGGGAAATTCAAAACCTATTCCATAGTTTGTACGTACTTATGAGTGAAAAAAAGTGACTCAAGTCCTAGAATGCTGTTGTTTCACTTTTAAGCGCATTGAATGATGGGATTGATAGCAATCCCTTTTTGACATCAGCAATGGCATGCACATGAAAAGCGATTAATACTTGCCGACTAAGAAGTTGAAGGCAAGTTGTCCCTTGGTCACGGACACTACCAATCTTATAACGCAAATAAAGCAAAAACTACGAGAGCTACAATAAAATATGCAGAAATTAATTTGGATGCACTGTCCAGCTAGCTTGAACAGATAGATTGCACCCTTTATTTGGCCATCTTTCTGTCATTCAGTTAAGGTTGGTTTCTGACTAAGGATAGGCTAAGAAGCTAATGCATTATTACGCTTCACAGACAATGCACCACCAGAAGTCTAACTATCTAGGTCTCCACTCTGTTAACGGATGCCATAAATTTCATAAGAAGAAAGTGATTCGAGAGCCCGCGTAAAATTAATGAGAAATCATTCTGTCAAAAAAATAACCTGTCTTTACCGAGACCACCATTCTATGGGGCATCAGCGCACCTTACTCTCTACTGGTAAAATCGTCCTCAAGAAACCCCGCTAATCTGGGATGATTTCCTTCTGTAACCAGCGCGAGTCAAAATTCTGGACAATTATGCGAAACTCACTCCTATTACCCTCATTCGACAATAAAATAAACAAGCCTAGCTTGCGTCTTCAAGCACTGCACATTTCAGATACAACTTCATATGCAACTGTTCTGTATTTTACACCATCGCGAGAGAATGTGAAGTCTTAGCTGTGCTGAAAATTCTACGATTTTTCATGCTAAACCAAAGGCTCGCTGAAAAGTCCATTTCCCTAACAGAAAGTAAAAAAAATTCAGCAATCAAAACTCTCGTACGCAAAAGAGCTAACACAAAGTTCTTCATTACTTGACCGTTCTTCTTCACAAAGCTTCTCATTTATGGAGCCTTTTCATATCACTTTGACGAAAAAGTATGTTGCACTAAGAAATTTGTGAGAGATTCCCTCAACAATGGCTCGCTTTTCGAAAAACTCGTGCCCATTCATAATTAATGTCTAAGAAGCATTTTCATTTATTTTATCGCAGAGAGAGTGTCTGGAAGTCCAATGCTCTACGAAGTCTATTACAATGAATGGAAAAGCCTACGTTATTCTAAGTACCCTCTGTGAAGGTAACCGCTTCACTGACATTGGTTCGGGTGCAACTTTGGAGCACTTGGACGCAGAAAATCTCTTGGGGAGATTAAACCACAAGCGCCATGCCTACAAAGAAAAACAATGCCATCCTTAATGCCGCCCCGTACGAAGAGAAATCACCGACTCTTCTTAGGGCGTATTGCTGCTGTTAGCTTTCAATCATCCAAATCGTCACTGAATTTTTGCACCCGAATGATGTGCAAAGTCCCTCTATTTGAATTAAATAACTACAACCAGGATGGAGGGCAGGGCCTCGGCATTTAATGCTAATAGATGATAAGTTCGCGAGACCCAATTGCGAAATGAATAATCGTTTATGCTATACACCTCATGGATCATTTCAAAATCAGCAGTGGCATCTAGCTTTATTCGTCAACCAAGCGATAGTAGAATACTCAAACAACAAGCCTCAATAATGCTCTTTTTATCGATAATTTGTTCATGCTGATCAAATCCGTACTATCAAAGAAGACCCTTCTTGCTACTTGGCATCAAATCCCACACATGCCAACAGAAGTCTGCTATCCCCAAAACAATTTCCATGTCGAGGTGGCACGCATGGCAAGCGCACAGACACTTTTTCGGGTTGGCTTTTCGCAATTAGTGCCGTAGTCATCCCCCAGTAATCGTTCTGTGAAGACATCCTTCACCTGCATGAGGATATAAAGAACGAATCGCATCACTATATCTTAACTATGAGAGGCCGCTCAACCCACTTCAGACCTCCATTTTTAATTTTGTCTACACCTTACATTCCAACTAGTTAGTTAATGTGTAAACCTTAAATGCGTTCCTTAATTCTATGTTGATTATGTTTCCATTTGGTATACATAAATTATAAACAGACACATTTGCGTTGATCCCTTGACTTCAGTAATGAAAGTGTAGATTACCCTTGCTCTAAAGCAGTCCCATTAATTTTACGATTCGATGAAACGATCAAGTTCGGGTTCGTTAGTTTTCAATCAAACAAACCGTCAATTCATACGCAAAACAAAATTACAGAAAACATGTTTCCTTCATAGGGTGGCCAAAGCCAAAAAAACACCCAAGTACACGATTTAAGCAGTAAAATTGCAAGTTGAACGGGACTACCCTAAAGACATGCTTGGAAAATGCATTATTAATTCAAAAACGTTTATTTTTTTGCAAAAAGTAACTACGAAGAAGCTTTTAAAGCCGTGAAATGGTAAAAGCAAAACTTCCTAATCGTCGAATTTGTAGATCTTTTGATCAGAAAACTATTAAAAAATCAGAAAATGCCCTTTAACGCTTCGAGAAAGCGCAGAAAATTAGTGTTCCCACTTTCTCTGGAGCGAAGCTGTTGATTTTTGAAGAAAAGTGCAATGCAAAATAAGGAGAGCATTGTCACATCCACATTCTCCCAGCTAACCTCCCTTCAATTGCGTTTCAAAGTTATGTTCTTCCAAGTGACATTACATAAGGGTATGAGCGCGCACATGCATTCCTTGCATAGCAAAAAATATCCATTTTCAGTAACCCGCGCAATGTAGACTATTTGAGATGCGCGAAAAGGTAACTACTGAAGCAAAATTACAACAAATGGCCTTCCGCACATGATACTAATGAAACGACAACCAAAATATACTGCAATAAAATCGTTAAAGTAGTTGTAGACATTCACAAACCTTCCTATTGAAATCGAAATACGCCCAAATATCAAGCAAGTAATTCCTATGAAGTTTTTAATTAATTAAATCTTACTAAATTTGTAGTATGCTTCGCGCATCTGCCTTTATTCCATGTGATATAAGGGCAAGAGACTAATAAAAGTTAGTCTGGGTAAAAAAACAAAATTTTACTTCCGGAAGAGTGCTGAAAGCGAAAACGCACACATCAAAGGAAAGGTAGGTGAGAACCTGTTCCTGATGCGCCAGCGGAATGTTCCCGTCGATCTGTGCGAGGTATCGATAAAGGTCGCTGAAAAGTTCAAACGAAACCCGAGCAGGACCACCCTCCGGATCGGAAGTTAACAACTCACAGAGTAGTTTCATTGTAGTCGCCAGTGTCTAAAAGTCATTAATAAATCTTTCGTTGCTTGTTTCCATTGTCTAGCATGGAAATTCTGAAATTTTTGAAAAGTGCAGAGCAAATTTAATGCCGCTTTTAAATTGTGAGGAAAATGAGTCCAATATTTTTTTTTCAAAGAATCCAAAAGATATACCTAAAAAATGGGGTAAAAATCGAACTCAATGACGAGATATAGGTGCAATGAGAAGAAAAATGCAGAATCGTATGTTGTGATATCGAAAGCAATTAACAAAAAATGCACACATTATTTAAGAACGCCTACAGGAGCAACTTGAGTGGCCGCTATGGCAAAAAAATGAAGCCAACGTGCATCATCACCGAAGTTACCAATGCGCCAAATTTCTTGAAGACGTTCCAAAGGTAAGGCCAGTGCAAGCCATTTCTCCTCAATTTTGCAAATGTTAACACGTTGAAAGCCACCGAGCTATAAAATGCAAAAACACAAAAATGCACCACTATACATTCATTCACAAACAGAACAACAGATCGATCCTCTAGAGACATTTAAAGCCATTAGAAACAAAAACTTAGCAACAAATCCTAGGTACCAGAGTTAGCCGTATAAATTGCAAAAAAATGCAAGGCTACAGCTTCCAAGCGGTGTTGAAACCCATCAGATAGCTCCTATATATTCCTTGCACCTGGTTATGTAGTATCTTCAAAAGACCAGGAGTCAGTCCAGTGCCCGTTTTTTGCGCAGAAACAGCCATTTCTAAACGGTCTTTAACTGGAGGAACCTCGTTGTGAGCAAGGGCCTTAAAATATCTACGAACGAAATCACCCGATCCACCTTACTCGTATGACCATGCAAGCGGGTCTTTTGGTTGCGTTCTAATAGCTGCCTTTGTAAATTGCTTTAAAATATCAGGCAAAAGTGGTGGGATTTCAATCTGCTCGTGACAATAGTAAGGCTCCTCGGATATAGGCATCCCGGGAGAATTTTTTTGTGCCCACAGGAATCACCATAGCAAAAACAAGGTCGATGCGTTAAAACAAAGCACATTCGTTTGAAATAAACTAGAAACAACTAACTCAAAACACTGTATAAGCAGGAAAAGGTAATTATCTGAACCAAGGTTATTACTAATGTAATGCTGGAATCCTTAACAGCAACAATTTGCTAAATATTTTCTTTATGTCACCCATTTTTGACCAGCCTAAAATTTTGTGCTTTGTCACCATAAGGAAGCACGGCACCTATTAAACAATATTTCACATATGGTCAACAAAAAAAGGCGGCCTGTTTACTAGATTAAACTACTTTTAACCGGTTACACTAGCTCTGTTAAAATAATTTTTTTTGACTTAAGCATGTGCCAGGTGCTCTTTTCGTAAATCTAATTATTGCATTCTGTCCAGACATCGCCATAACTGAGCCTCAACCAAACTGGTTATTTTTTATCAGCTAGTTGGCCTTTGCACTACAGACGCAGCATCTCTTTATGCTTCTGTCCTTCAAACACAACATTTCACTCCTTACTGTTTTTTGTTTGAAATCATACCCCTTCTTCGGCGCGTTTTTGTTGCATTGAGGGATGACTCAGTTTCTTCCTCCAAATCTGCTTGCTCTTTTTGCTCCTCGCGACCCGATTCCGTATGTACCTCCAATAGAAAAGCATAAGAACCACCGAAAACTTCCATATACTGGCGTCGCACAGTTTCTGGGGGAATTTGAGGTGCTTTCAAGTTTTTGGCTTCTTGCGTTATTCACCGTTTTCAACTCCTCAACTTGACTTCATCATTTGTTCTGGTGCGCAGGATCCTTCTGAAACTCCTGCTTCATCGCGGATTGAAACCAGAGAGGAAAGGAAGGCTCGGAAACGAAAGGAGAAACAGGAACAGGCAAATTACAAGCTTGAACGTGATCTTGCTCTTTGTATGTCTATTTTTGCATTTACTTCTTCCAGGGAGCCCAAAGAAACTTGTTACTGGAACAACAAATGCGTATAACACCCTCTTTGTTGCTCGACTGGTAAAGTGATGTGCCATTTTCCGTGTATTGTTCTAGAACTACGATACCTCGGAACATAAGCTGCGCAGGGAGTTCGAAGTGTACGGGCCAATCAAGAAGGTAGTTTTATGTTTTATTGCTTTACCGATATTAGATATTTATGATCAAGGATGCAGCTACTGGCAAGCCTCGGGGCTACGCTTTTATCGAGTTCGAACATGAAAGGGACATGCACGGTAAGTGAAGTTTTTTGTGCTTACTAATGTTGTAAACATCATTTACCGTATCTTTGCCTGAGTATAGGCTTATTCCCTTGTATCTTTGTACTGACCATTCGTTGAAGCGCAGATGACAGTTAATCAGCAAGCACGACTGGATGAGAAATTCTTAGATATCAGTTTGCGCCAGGTATGGCTTATGTTCGGGGCAAACGCTCGCATCTTTCTTTGGGTACCTGGTTTAAGGGCAAGCATTAGTTTGTGACAAAAAGGCATTGATGTAAGATTTCTTGTCTTTTTTTATTCAGAACGAATTTCAATTGCCGGCTTGGGATCTTCTAGCCGCGTTTGAATGTCATTAGGCAAATTGCAACATTTAATCTTATTTTATGGTAAGCCGGGTAAGATTTACCAGGGAAAAGGTTGCTCTGGTAATACTGCTCATGATAATACGCAGTAGCCACATTGGGATAGGTGCAAACTTCGTCAACTTATGTCCACGGAAAGTACGACGCTCTAGCCAACGGTAGTTTTGGTAAGCGCGGTCTAGGTCGGGCATCAATTGTGTATATGTTATTTTGTCCTTTTCCGTTCTTAAATTCACTTGTCTTCGGCCCCTGCTTTGACTATAAAGCTGCGAATAAGGATGCGAATGGCCGAAAAATTGACGGACACCGTATTCTTACCGACATTGAACGTGGAAGAACTCGTCCGGATTGGCGACCGAGGAGATTGGGTTCGTTCTCAAGTTTTGTCTGTTTATTTGTTTTTGATTCGTCAACAGCTGCCCAATCGCGAGGCAGTCGCTGCGGTATTTGATTCTTCAGAAAACCATATTTTATTTGGAACCATCTTTCGGCATCACTTCCTACCATAGTGTGTCGTTTTTACTGCCTACGTTGTTTGATTTTAATGCACGCTTGTCGACAGGTAAGGGTCTTGGTAAGTCTCGCAGTGGCCCCAGTGACTCACGCCGCGATGAAAGGAGAAGAGATGACGATCGTGATCGAGATCGGGATCGCGAGAGGAATCGGGACCGCGACCGCGATAGGAGACGTCGTAGTAGGTCTCGTGAGTACCGGGACCGTCGTCGGAGAAGCCGTAAGAACCTATTTTCAGGTCCTTTTAATTGATGCTTTTAATTAGGTTACCAAAGTTTTTAGATTAAGTGTTAAATGCCTCTGCCTGAGGTAAATTATGTGCTAACTCATGTATCATCTTAGGTAGCCGAGAAAGAAGGCGCAGTCGTGATCGCTCCCGCGAGCATGGTCGCAGGGACAGATATCGTCGAGATGAAATGTCTCAGTATGGTGAGTATGGCGCGGAAATTAAAGCTGAATATAATGGGGATTATTAACCTGTCTGTCGACGATTCAGCCTTTACTGAAATCCATGTACACACACTCCTTCACCCTCTTCAGCTTTTTCAATATTATATTCCATTGAATTGCCTTCTTCTTAATGGGAAATGGTAGACGTTTTTCTTCATAGCAATGTGTATTGTAGCAATGTTTGATGCTAGGTCATGGTGATGGGGTAGGGGACCAAATCTTTAGTTGTAGACGTATTTGGGAGCCCTCCAGTAGCAGCAAGCGAGAATCATCCCAACGAGCTAAAAGGTTGCAAGGAAGAGTACTTCAATATTATTTTGCAGGATTTCAAGTGTCGGGAGAGGATTTCTTGCCTAAGGCGGTGCTCTAGTAACATCCGCCCCCTTCGAAGAATATGTTTCGACGTTCCCGTTTGCACTCTTGATTTCAGCCAGCGCACTTTTTTTGGTGCATAACTGAGTCCATGTGGCGAGTCCTGAAACGGCTGATAATGGGTTATGAGTTGGCTTTAGCGTCGGGAACACTGTCGCTACCGCTGTCGACTGCCTTGAGCTGTTGGCTCTTGACGTTATATGCGTATGCTAAAGTGCTTTTAGGTTCACCTGATTTCACTCCTGTGGCATTGCTTACGCTGCTTCCTCTACCTCAATTACCGTGAGGAAGCTTTTGATATTTTACCCAAGTAAGTGTACTCAATGTCATTGTGTGAGTCAATGCGTCTAATTTCACTTTGTTCAGATTACATTTGCTTAGAAAAGTAGATCATCCCAGCTCCCTCAAATTGGCCCTCAAATAAACCCATTAATTTTTCATGTTGTTCCCTTGGATGAGTTAGTTGACCGCTTCACGAGCCCAGCATTAACCACTCTTCGCCCTAGACTGGATCGGCGGAAATTCCCTATTTCAAATGGTCGGAAGGACTGGAGGGAACGACGGATAAAGGGCTATACAAGTACTCCCAATGTATCTTACAGATCATCTCCCGAGGCCCCGTAATAGCATTCCTTGCAATTGTGAAATAATAAGGATGGAACCTGAATTAGCGTGAATATGACATTCATTAGGGTACAAGGTGACATCCATCCCTTTATTATCAGACCTTCCCAATTAAAAAAAAAAATTCTTCAATGCGTAGAAAACATGCCTAGCCGATGGGATGCAAAATTTCAAGTCGTTCTTGAGGGTGAGCAGTTTAAAATTCCATCCATTGTTGTCTAGGTTGCGCTCCAATGAGGCGACGAACAAGCTTTGTATTTTACCTTTTGCAAGGCGCCACAGATACCCGCATCTGCGTGTACTGGCTGCAAAGCTGGTGGCTATGCCTTAGTGGATACTAGATCTCTCTAACGGGGAAGGCTATTTTGATTTTGTGCTAGTAAGGCCAAAAATCTGCCCCTAAGTTCACACATTTTTTTTCTTGAAATGGAATGGTCGCATTCGTATATAAGTTTGCCGCTGTAACTTAGACTTTTGACTTATACTTTAAAGACCAGCCTAAGGTATTAACAACTATAGGTTGTGTGATATCCCCTTTGAGCAGCTATTTCTTACTTTGACAATATGGCAACTAATCGATCGGCTTATCATAGGTAGATTCTGCTAAACTAATTCCAATTTGAGGTACATAACCTTGATCACGGTGCTGACTTTACGACGGACAATGTTTGGCTGATACATGGTGATAAAATGTGAAGAGGTGGAAATAACAGACCATTAACTCACCTCAACAACTGCGAGAGCAAGAAGAACGACGCAGATTATGAAAAGGGTGGAGTTCAGTTCATCCGTAATCGCTGACATACAGCCCTAGGATAAAATTGAATCTAATAGATATCTATCCAATGCCAAAAACATACGGTTGCGTCATCTTTAATGGTTAAGGCTGATGTTTTGAAAGACGTTCAACTGAATTTTTAAGTGCTTAACAGTCATATGCCCTTGAAAATCGAGCTACTTTTATAAATACAAGCAGCCATATTCAGCGGATGTCCATTACGAAAGCAACACCGCTGATCGCAAGTTAGTCATCAATGGAAAGCATGATTGACACCCCGCCTCCAATACAGAACGAATTGGCACTAAAGGTGCTTCACATCAAGGTGCTACCTCGACACATTTCAAGGGTGATCTTGGTTACGTGAAAATAAATGTTAAATATGTTAATGAAACTCAACGAATAGACGAATGCTGTATGCTTTTAAAAATAATTTCATCAATGTATGACACGCGACAAGGAATCTAAACATAAGAAGACAATTTGATTTGGTAATGAACACTCTGGGTCGAATAGACCCGTACACTGCTGCTGCGTGCTGTGTGGAAGCGCATTTTATTAGTTTTCTGTAATATCGGAAACCCTCCAAAAAGGAATCCAGTAGCGTCAGCAATTTTGGAACATCATGCTAGCATTGTCTTCAAAGAGTGCAATCTCATACACTGAGAATCTCGTAGGAAAGTGAATTCCATTAGGAAACCCACCCATGTCTCTGAGCTCGAAAACTGTCGACGACTACGGTTATTGCGGAAGGGTACAATCTGGTTTCTAGATAAACTTTCGAGTAGAATGACATTTTTTGTGTGCAGAACAAGAAATCCTGTTTGAGGTTACGCATGGGTTATTTTGTAAATTTTTAATGGATACAAGGAGCATATCAGTTATTTTTGTTCATAACAGTCTGATTCTCCAAAAGTACTGCAAAATAATCCGACTATTCACATTTCAATGGGAATGGTTGGCAAAGTAGATCTTAATTTTAAGCGATACTTTTAGGGTATGTACGGGGGTTTAAGGAAAGTTAAAGGAAAGGCTTTCACGTTTTCAAATTCGGCTCAGTAAATTCTACTATTCCCAGAGATTGAAAAAAGCAAAAATTTCTGACAAGCATTGCAAATATCATTTGAAAGAGAACAGCAATAACTAGGAGGCAGTATGCAGATAAGTAGCAAAACATTTATCCATGGACTTCTAACCTTTTTGGGTGCCCAGAAATTCGAGTTTTTATTACTAGTCATGGGCAAAAAGCGATTACCAAGTTTGTTCATGATGAAAATAAGCACTTAAAAACGTGAAGTACATGAGACTAGAGGAAAGTTATTGAGACACACCTTGTAGTAGATGTTTGAAGGATGAATTATCTTGCCACATTCTGCGTGAGGACCAATGCAGCAGGAATTCGGAACGATACTTGGAATTGTAGAGGTCATGTTTAAAGTAATCTTCGAATTTACTTCAAAACCCGTCCCACGCCAATCGCGATAATTTCTTGCCCCACAACAACGAAACTGTTTTTGAAGATCGTCTACAGCACGAGTTGTATCGGTGTCGGCTAAATGATATTCATGATTCATCTTCAGGATAAGCGCATCAGTGTTCCAACCATAAGCTAATTTATAGTAAATCACAGCAGCCGCCGCAGCACAAAATTGCAAGACCAACGCAAGAGCTAAAATGGTAGCGTACTGCCCCAGTAACATTAGATCTAACACATCAAACCAATTTTAGAGAGGAGTTATCATTCTTAGATATTGCGACAAATCCAAATGCACATACGGTTATCAACAAAATGCCAATACATATAAGAAGATAAGTGTTGACGTAGGCCGTTTCGCCAAGTAAAAGTGGTAAGATTGGGTTTCTAATTATTGATAAATAGACGCCAAGACCAATAAAAGCCAGTGCGATAGCCTAAAACCAGTAATAAGCATTAAACATACCATTATGATTGAAGTGAAAAATATCAGGAAGGTTTTAATCCAGCTCGATGAAAGAGAACAGCACGAAGTTTTTCGTTTCTTCCCATTACTTTGGGAACTATTATTTAAAAGACGATCATGCTGAACCTGGTTATCAGAGTGTTCCATTTAAAGACTGCTAAAATGACTTGGAAGCACCACTATTTACTTGACCTCAGAATATTGTTCAAATAATCAAACAACTAAATAGAGGGTCAAAAGGAGAACTTTTTATTTAGACGGAAAAAGTGAAGTCTGAACTTAAAAGTGCTGGTCAATTATAGCCAGCTTATTAAATTTGACTCCAACCATAAGCCCACAAAAATTTCCTGTTAACAGTGTTCGATAGCTATAACTTGTTTCTAACAACATAAAATTAGAAGTTGCACTATCTGGCCCGGCGTTCAGCCCTGTCGGCTAGGATACAGTGGTATAGCAACCGAGTGAATTCTTTTTTTAAAATAGAAGGCCAAATAAGTCAGGCATTACCCGACATCCGTTATCTCTTGAGCGTCGTCTCCAATGCTCTCCTTTGTCAAACCTTCGAGTCAGCAATCGTGTTGTGATCGGTGCTACTAGAAAATCACCTACAAGCCACCCATACCGGTTATCTACTGAATCTATAGTTCGTCCCACACGGCAGCTGGACTTGGGAACGGGGACGTGCGCTAACCATTACGCTTGTCGGAATCAAGTCGAAATATCATTAGCTTGCAATCAGAATTACGCAATGGAAGATGGGGTTACAAATTGCTCCGTTAAAGGTAGGGTTTCGTGCCAATTTCTCCTTGTCTTATATTTTGAGTTGGGGCCACCTATCAAATGGATATTTGGATAAGGTGTCTTGAGTTCATGTCCTTGGTTTCGCCACGCAGGTTCAGTAGACATAATCTCAACTAACTCTTCTAAATGCTTCATGACTAGTATCACTTTTGCTGTTAAAAGCTCCCCTGGAGACCACAGGGCTAAAGTAGTTGCCGCCTTATTATTAAAGGTCGTCAAAAATTCTTCCGTCCACAGAGTATACATTTTGGTGACCCTGCTATAGCCTTGCAACAGTAGTATAAATCCGGATAGCTGTCCCTTACGATTGGGTCCACTTTCCGCTGCCATCAGAGCCTCGGCCCTAGATTCCCATAAAGATAAAATGAGGTATGATACGTGGGGAAGTCTATGCAATGCTGAATATGGTTGAATCAGATGTCACCGGTCTTCAAAAGAACAAAAAACAACCATAACGCTTCTAATCTACAATTTCTGTACCCAATCTTTTAAGCGCTACTCAAATAAATCACAATCACGTCCAATTCGTCCACACCTTTAGGGAATGCGGGCCAAGGAGGAGGTGAACGCAAGCCTGTTACACAAATAGCAGCGTCGGCGAATATCTCTCTTTTCATAAAAGATTTGAACCATAAATTATGTATTAAAATCGTTGAATTTAATTTCCGGTTTTACCCTCAACGCCTGAAATTCTGTAAATTTTTCGTGCCTCCATCAGAATCTGTTATGCTCCAATAAAGACGTAGGTATTACCCCACACGCCGAGTCGGAAAAATGTCATGCTACTTGATCGCAACCCGTCATCAACCAGAACGAACAAGCATTTTAAAGATAGCCCCCCTCTCGCCTCCCAAATGTAGGCGAAGGAGACGAGGAGTGCGCCATGACCATACTAAGTGTAGTATGAGTGGTGAATGATATCCCACCGGCGAATTACATTGCCTGCAGTGTGAAAATCCATACTCACTCAATCACCAGTCAGCAGAACAATACGCGTCTGTACAAAGACACTCTTTTAGTAGGAAATAAAGATGAAGAAGACGAAGGAAGAACAACATAAACGCACCACAAAACTTCCACGAAAAGTGGAGCCCTGTTGTCGACACTCAAAAACACGGGAGGAAAAGATATGGTTGTTTGCTTAAATGTAATTTTTTTAGGGCGAAGGGTGGTTTGGTAATGCAAAAATCATTTTGGAACGTATGCCATAGCCCTCCAAGGAGAAAACATCACCCAAATGCGTTTTAACCTGCGATGTTTGTACCCCTTTTAATGGTCGCTGCCCCCAAAATCATGTCCTCGTTCTACTTTTCTACTCGAATCAGAGCCTTGAAGACAAGGAAGGAAGAGATAAACGCCGAAACTACTGCATGTGTGTGTTCGACACAAACCAAGATTTGGGACTGCTGCCAATGACCAGAGGCCAGTCTACCCAACGAAGGTACAATGGTGGTGCCCCTAAGTAGCCCATTTGCCAAATGTAGAGCAATACAAGCAGTTGAATTATCGCATGATATTTAATACCTCATTAATTGGAATAAGGTGTTTTGAATTGCGTAAAATAGTCATTTGGCCCTCTTTGCTTAATTCATTGATGCACAGAAGCTAAATGGGAAACATTACTGTAAATACCTCATGATTTGGTGAACATGCTTACCTTTATAAAACTTACACTACTATTTTCAACATTTTTGCTTCATGATGAAGATTAGACAACTACTGGTCCATTTTTTTAAATTCAAGCTTGGCCAACCCTGAGATAATTTTGTATTAACAAATCCTGGGCTGCAGATCACCTAAGTTGTAATTTTCTTCTTCCAAAAAGCAATCAACTTTTACTTCTCATTACTAAAGCCGCTTAACCTAATCTAGGCAGTTAGTAAGTCGCCTGCATCTGGATTTGCTGGTGGATGATATCTACATTTTAAATATTAATTTTTATGGACCAGCTTGTGGAAGTCTTTCAAACTCATAGCCTTTACGTGCTAATCAGAAAACCCTGTGCATTGTTCATTGATCGGGTTAATGGGAATATCACCTTTAAATACGGTGAGCCATCATATGCTGTACACATTCCCTACGATTATGTAGCCGTGTTCGGTTGCCTTATTTTTAATGTCGTACTCTGATTCCTCTTAGTATGTGCAATGTACTAGGGCATTCCTTCGTCATCGAGTAATTTATATGCCTGTAATAACTCTATTCTGTTTTTGGAGTCAGTTTGTCTCATCTACCGTGGTTTATTTCCCTTTTTTGTGGAACGCAAATGCTGAGTTCTAGAGCGATTTCGCTACACTTAATATTTGCTGCCTTTATTGGTTATAACGTGCAACCCAGAATTTTTGGTCCCGTAAACCTTTAAAGCATAGAAGTAAAACACGCAATCCATCCAGCTTTTATGCTTTAAAATCTGATTTTCTTTATTGCTTTTAACTTAATGCTGCTTGGCATCTCAGCTAATTTCGTGAAGCATTGGCCTTAACTGGATATTACCTTGTCGGTATTACAAGCGATTTTTTTGTTGGTTTAAGTCACGATGCAGGTTAGTACTAATTACTGTCAGTTTACCAATGATTGCTGGCGAAGTTCTCGCCACTGCAAAGTCTAATAGGTTCATTTCCCGCTCATTCTTTTGTATTTTGTTTTCCCTGGAATGAATTCATTTATTTCGGCTGCTGGCATCCTCTATTTAGTAATTGGTTAGATTTTGGTTTAACATGAGGCTTTATGTTTGGGAAACTGTAATTCTTCCCGCTAGTGTCCATAACAGATTAAATATCCGATCGAACTTTTTATGAAATAAGTCGAGTTCAGTAAGCATCAAGTTACTAAAACGACTGGCCTTTGGTTTGCTCACAGTTATTTGTCTGTGAATACTTCTCTTGTGCAAGTGTTGTAGCAGTTTTGCTCTAATATTTTCTCATTTTTATTTTGCTACTCAGTTTCTTATTTTCCCCTCCTTGATTTTGTTCCAGCGGCTTTATTCATAGGCTAAAGATAAAAACTCTAGTATTGTATCATAGGTCTTGCTCGAACCATCCTCTTAGATTTCCACGTGTTGCAGATTTTTGCGTCTGGGAACTCGATGATGCGACTTGGCGTACTCTTTTTTCTATGTTGATCCTAGCCCACAAAAGGTTTCAATGTGTGATACTCTGATTTTTATGCTTGATTTCCGCTATCTTACCCAACGCTTGCCTGATTGTCAAACATCCATACTATGGAGTATCTTTAACCAGCTTCGATTATCGCATTGAAAGTACCTCCCATTGTCCTATTTATGGCGTTTTCCTTGCTATCGGTTTGCTTTCCGACTGGTGTATCTGTAACTCATATGGGTGCTTTCGTTACATTTGAAAATTTATTTAACCTCCTGTGATGTTTCATATATTTTCAAAAACTTTTTTTTCGTTTTAGCTGCAAACATAGCGCTTCCCGATGCGGTCAATCTTGGTGCTGTTGAGGGCGTTCTCGGGAAGTTTCAGTGTATCTCCAGTAAGCTGGTTCCTTTTCAGTCCCACTTCCTTATTTTTATTGATTTTTCAATTTTGTTGTGGTAATTACGACTCCTCTTTGGCGTGAACGCTTTATGAAATCGTGTTTGCTATATTACCAGACGCTTTAAGTCGCCACTCAAAAATGTTGCAATTTTTACTATTTGACCAAATTTATGCAAATCTCAATATTGTTAACTTATTTTTTGTGCTGCTTTTACGGTTAGGTTATTCAATTTCACTGAACTGGCTTGGTAATTTCCTTCCACCTTGGTGCAATAACAAGATTGTATCGTCATAATTTTTATTTATAGTCGTTGATGCATTGGACTCACGTTGTGCTTTACTCCATTATATGGTATGCATTAATGGCCTGTAAAATTACTCACGCTTTTCGTACAGCTGCTTCCGGCTGGATAGACCCTCTGGGGTTCCATTTCATATGATGCTACGGTGTTGATTTTCTTCTGATTAGTATTCAATTGCGTTCTTGCAAAAATGTTCGGTGTTATTTTTACCATTCCATCATTTTTTGCGCTTTTATTATCTTTCATGTCGAACGGTGAAATCCATGGGACTTGGAATTCATGCATGCATAAATAGCACAAGTGGTTTGATCTTTGTGTGCTTAACCACAACATCGCGAATTCGTGCTTTATTCGCCTTTTTGCCTTACTTTTTACTAAGAGCAAGATAGCGTTGCTTGTGTTTTCTTTATGCAGGCAGTAATTGGCATTTGTTGCTTATAAATGAAAGCGAATTTGTATGCTCTCTTCATGATGGAATTGAGGTCAGACGAATATCGAAAATCGCAATCCTCCCCATTTCACCCTTGCCTCTACCGAAAACATTTCAACTCAACGTGAGTCTCGTTTGCATCTTAGATGCCCGTGTGGTTTTCTTCTAAAAGTTTGGTTTTAACACTATAGGCTTTTGACTCTTTGCTATCAAGCTTTGTGGCTGACTGCCAATGTAACTTACTAGGTTCCTTGAACTGCCCATATGATGTTTCGCACTTAAGTGCATTACCTCCCATTACATTCTATGTGCACTAAGTACACTACTTGGAGGTCTCTGCTTCACAGGACCGTGCCTCTTCTTGTAGAAGACCTCACGAAGTGGCAAGGAGACGGTTTTGACGCCGGAGCAGGCGTCTACTCAAAAACAGCCGGCAATCGTGCAAGCGGTTCAAAACACCATCAAAGCAGCTTCTGATATTGTTAATTTTAAACAGGTCAGCTTTTTTCATGTGATGTTTCTCAAATTCGCTTTAATCTGCACAAATTTGACGTACACTTTCACATCTGGTTCGATCTCAAGCTTCTGACCCTGTTTTAAGTAAAAATCTTACCATTGTTTAACTAGTGTTTCGAAATTTGAGATCGCAAGTTGCTGGCGAGATCAGATCGCTCATTTGAATAGCATGAAGGATTATGCCCACTTTGGATTGGTTTAATTGCATCAGCTAATTTAAATTGCTAATACGCTCAAGGGAAAAAATATTTTGCAGTTTTGACCGGACATAGGTAGTGCTGACCTATTGCATTTCACACATGGACTTCTTTGGTGGTCTTTCAGAAACCAAAAGGAAGCAGTCGCTTTGAGATGCGCATTCTAGAGGTGAGTGGATATCGTACATTCCTCGATTTTTCGCGATTTCTCGTGCTTTTCTCTTGGCAAGCAAGGGTTTTTTGCATGGTTTTTCTCTGCTTATGTTCCTTTTATTAGTATTTACCCTCCTTGAGAAGCTCTTAATAGTTATTGTTTTGATAAAATATGTAGTGATAAGCAGAAAACGTTAAAGAATCTCGGTATTGGCTTTCCGTAGGAGTTGGAAAAGCTTTTTGAAGGCGAGTCGGACCAATTTTACTTTACAAAGCGTGGTGGTGATTTGACACTTTGGACGCAGCGACGCGAATGTCGACGTCTGCGAGGTGAGCTGTGTGACTGGGGTGACTTGAAAGTATGCCCCCGCACCTACTGGCCACCCATTTGGTGCCGTTACGACGATTCTTTCGTGTGGAATCATCGCATTCTTCAAGATCTGGTGGCTCCTGCTCTCCATTACCTCCATGTGGAGGAGGGACTGCCCGAATTCGTCACCGCATCCCGATCACCCTCCCCCGTCGACGAGGGTGAGGGGACGGAGGTGGGGATGGAGACGCCTGAACTAAGGCAGCAGGTAGCCATGGGGGCAGGACAGCCCACCCGGTTGACAGAGTGCCTTTGTGCTCTTGAGTCTATGCTCCCGCCGGTTATCAGCGGTTTCGTGAAGCAGCACAAATTAGCCCTCCATACGTGGAGCGTAGACGGCCGCATTAGTCCAACTAAATCGGATCCCGTCACCCTGACTATTATCTCTCGGAGGAGCCAATTCAGAGCTGGTGAGAGCGCATTCATGTTTTGCTTTTAATTGTCTCAGCAATTCTGCTTATTGGTTACTATATTTCTGATTCTAGGCTGTAGGTACCGACGTAGAGGTATTGACGAAAAGGGATATGTAGCAAATTATGTGGAAACGGAACAGGTGAGGACCACTCTTGTCGTGATAAACTCTAGGCCATTTCTCCTACCCCAGCGTTCACTGGTTTTTTTTTTAACTTTCTCTGTAAGTATTCTATTCTCCCGTGTGCGTCTACATCATTTGGAAACACTACTACCTTATCAATTCTTCGAAATGTCAGCTGAATTTAAGGAGCTGTTGGCCCAACTGTGGGTGTTTATTCATACCCCATTATTTGATTCGTTTTTAGAAACGAAAAACAAATCTTTGTTTGAATTGTTGGATAACCATCATCAATGTCGCAATCGCATTTTTATTATTCTGCTTGCAGGTGCTGGAAGTGCCAAGCGAGGTGAGCGTGCACGTCCTCTCCTTCCTACAGATTCGCGGCTCCGTGCCGGTCTTCTGGACCCAAACGGGCATCAAATACAAACCTCCAATTCAACTACACAAAAGTACGATTCTTTTCCACCTTTTACAGACTCTATTGCTCCATGGGCTGTGTTCCGTGTGGTTGAAATTCTCTCCTGGTCTTAGTCTTAGGTCCTTATTTCACATTCCAATTTAGTTTTCTAGAATAATGTGTTTTAACCGAATCTGGCACTTTTAATAATTTTAATTGCACATTATGTTCGATAACATCACTTGTATTCTAAAATAATACCAGTTTTATGCTATTACGGTCAAGTTTGACGAGGTGTCATTGTTGAGTAGTTTAAAGATGAAAACCAATGTAGTAGTCGCTACTTAATGCTCCTTGTCAGACGCTAGCTTTATATTGTTTGGGTGACATCAGTAGTTTTGTTTTGACGTCTCGGTTGCTTGAAACTTACTTTTATTAATTTCAGTCTATTAGAGGATCTGTCGTCCAAGGTAGGAGAAGCGTTTTGTAGAATTACGTTAATATAGTCAGGGGCCAGGCAACCGGATGAAGAGCATAGAAAGTCCTAAGTCAAACAATCACGTTTATTGTATTTGCGTAGGTCTGTCGGAGAATCGGGAGGCCTTTCGCCTGCATATTGAGCGTCCACTGCGGAAGTTTGACCGGTTGGTTGTAGTGAATTTGGTTGAGACGACGCCAGGTCATCAGGAGAGCAAAATCACCGGGGCATTTGTGCGGCAGCTCCTGCTTTTCAACAATCCCAAGGTCACATATGTCGGCTTCGATTTCCACGAATATTGGTGAGTCACTTGCATGTCTGGTACCCATATTCGTAGTGCTGCTCTACATGGCCTTGTGAAGTCTCCACGTTGGTATAAGACTCAATTCCATACTACATACTGAACAAGAGACGAATTTCCATGCGTTTTTGTCTCTTGCTGCTCCATTTTTTGTTGTCGCAAGGCTTGTGTTGATAAACGTCGTATAAATAGCGCAAAAATCCCTAGACGCTTTTTATCGGAATAATTACCGTACGTTCTGCAATATCGGGTACATCTCATGGAGTTTTTGAGGCAATTTCGAGGCTTCTTAACCATTCAGGATACATTTAATCCTGTTTGAGTTGTTAACGCGTCCCTGCCCACAATTTTGGAAACAAACCAAGGCTACCATCATCACCGCATATTAAATAGATCTTTCATGCTGTCGCTTTTCATGAGCAATCTATTACGACTTTTAATCCCAAACGTTTGCCCGCAGCAAAGGTCTTCGCTTTGGGAACGTTTCGATTCTTTTGGAAGGTGTCAAGGCAATCATCCGTGATATGAAATACTGCTGGTGCGTTGTGCGTTAATGCATGTCATTCTTTTCGAAGTTTCGGGAATTTTTTTGCGTTTACGCCATCCTTTCTCGATAGGCTGCACAGGAATTACCTCATATGCAGACAAGAGAGTGTTTTTCGAGTAAACTGTGTCGACTGCCTGGACAGGACAAATCTCGTGCAATGTGTGTTTGCAACCTCTGTGATAGAAATACAGGTAAGACCCTTGCTTGGTGATGCTTTATAATGCTAGCTCAAACAAGCAACAGATTCTACTTGTCACACTATGGTGCACAAGTTAGATAGGGAATAATAGACACTTATTCGTTTACGTTGCATTCGTTTGTTTGATGTTTTGTTTGCTCCATGGTTTGTCAGTGTTACTGGAAGTACATTCTCGTTCTGCGATGCGAAAGCCTAGATCCAATCGGACCCCCAAGTCGATAATCTATGGATCAGACCTCCGTACGGATGTCTTACCTGGCATCAACCCTTATGACTAGGCTACAATGGAGGCGTTGTATGCACACACGCCGACGCCGGCAGGCGCGCAATCTTTGCCATTTAGGGAGGCGGAGGAGGAGGGAGGTTGAGGAATGAGCGAGAGAGAGGTTTTTTGGAGATCTTGGAAACTAGCCGCGAAAACAAAAATTTCTAGAAAAACGCACAGGAGCATTCTACCGGTCTTACAGGCTTCCCAACGTCTCCCCAACTCTGTTTAGGCCTGTCGCTTTGTTCCTGGCCATGGCAATTCCTTATTGTTTGATAACCACTGGTGCTGCGTACCTTCCCCGTTTATGTCTTTAAAGTCGGCTATATCCAGTTAGGTGTAATCGGTATCCGACGGCGTTCTCTGTCACCGACTTTTGTTTATATCCGTTCCTTATGACATCCATACTTGCATCACTTTTAAACGATCCTTCAGATTACAGTGCTTGCTTACGATAACTTATAGAAAAATTAGTTGCTGTTACGCAATTTGCGCCAGGTGGTTCGATTATTGTGAATTTGTTAAGAACGGTTGTGCGACATCGAAGCCTTGCTTGTGTTGCTGGTATTGTCCCAAGGTTACAATTTTAAGTTGATTAGGCAACGCATTGTGACTAAGTGTTGATTCAGAGCATATCAATGGCTGACTACTGTTAACACCTGTGTGTGAAGCCGACGTCTTGTTGACCCTAGTTGCGTAGGCTGGGTCGCCTACCGCCAGAGGTGGATCTGCCTGTGGAGTTCTCGCGGTCTGTGCAATCAATCTGGGCGGATAATGGCGACGCCCTTTCTCGCCACTATACCGGCACAGCCGCTATGAAGGTCAGTTTTCAAATCCATTGACTCCGTTTTTCATGTGCGCTTTCTCAAGATAGTGCACCAGCATTATTATTTAAAATGCATTTTTGGGTGCTCCACTTCAGGGCGACTACACGCGGACCGGCTTTCGAACAGTAAATGGCTTAATGAAAGACGGTGTTTCGTCGATGAGCAGGTGGGTTGTAACGCTTAATTTTTTAACAATTGTAAAGACTCATCACCAGTTAGAGTCGAATTTTCTCATGCCGCGAAAACGAGTTCGAACGTTTGACATTTTAGCAGAGTGACGAAACTGGGAAGATCTTTACGGATATCTAGGAGTGTTCAACAGCTGCACTATTATGCTCTCAACGGATGCGTAATCAGTTCATGAGATCATGGATGTAATTATTTTCTTCTGATAAGCTTTGAAGAATTCCAGCAGAAGGCCTTGATCGGAACCAAAACTGGAAGTCATTAGCACTTGGCGCTTTTCTACTGCATAATTTCACAACCAAACGACGTATGCATTCATGCTCTGGTCAAAGTACACGGCAGAGCAACACGAGATCCAAACTCTTCTCATTTTAGCTCTAAATAAATGTGTGCTTTTGCAGCTTTTAATTCCGAATTTAGCATTTGAATGCCCTAACATTCCAATGCGTTCTAGTAGTTGTGTACTGTCGTTTCTGGCAATTAGTCGTCTATTTTTCAATTATTTGGAAGCATTACCTCGAGATCTTAATCAAATTGGGATCTTGTCGTCACAAATTTGTCCAACCCATCATGACCTTCAGGCTAGAGTGAGTAAATGCGAATTAGCAAACACTATTTAGTTGGCCTTCCATGTACTTAAGTATGTGTGAAGCAATCTATGCGATCATCTGGCAGGGTATTTTTCTTTCAAAAGTGTGTAGGTCGTTCCAATTTCTTGTGCATTTTCTTACGTGTGCAGGCACCTCACAGTACTAACGAGATGATTTTCATTCCCTTACCTTCCTCTCACATGAGGTTTTCATTATTTGAAATCGTGAAATTGACTGAAGCAGGCAGAGGAGACTTTGTTTTAGCCAAAAACTCTGCATTTACTTTGCCCTACATTTGATGTACTTGATCATTTAGCAGGCAGCTTAATTGTGCGACTTTTGGTGCTTTCCAATCCTTAACAGAAGGCATTAAACATTCTACCGTAGGTACTACCAACGCGTCGGTGAGATCAAACGCCAGGCCGCTATTGATCTTCTTCTTGGACACACGAACAGCCCTGAGCTGAGGTTCCTTCAGAACTGCAGCCCTGCAGATGCGCCTGTCAAGGAGGTAAATATCACTTGCAACCCTCACAGGCAGTTCTCAAGATGCGCTCTTTAAAGGCTGCTTCGATGGTGCTTTCAACGATTGGGAGATCAGAAACTCTTGCCTTCAAGTGTTCAACTTTTGTTCTTGCCTGTTTGTTAATCTTTGAAAGTTTGATGCAGACCTGACGATATTATTGACTGAGTTCTCAAGCTAGAAATTTAAATGAACTCTTATTACCTCATTTGGTAATAGACCTACTTGGCCAGTGCTGATATGTAGAGTAAGAGGGCATGAGTTTGTTATCCTTCCTCCAAAAATTGCATGCTCTTTCAGCTTCATTGCACAACGTGGCCTGCACAATAGCTGACGCACACGCGCATAAGATGTTTACAATGAAACTTAACTCATCTGAATGGCAAACTCTCTCAGCCTCAGTGTTTGCATAATTTTGATTGCTTTTTTAGCACCCGAGCATAGAAGTGTCGTCCCTTCTGGCTGCGATGAGATCCTCCTGCCTTCAGCGCGATGAAGACCCATTTTTCGAGTTTGTTGCCTCAACTTCAGTTATGTAAGCGACCGTCTATTACGCATGGCCTGTACAAAGCCATGCTCCATCCTGATTTTCTATGGCATTTCAACACCTGAAAAAAACAGCACCTTATAATTCCATGAAAATCATCAAATATCTATGCGTTTTGATTTTGCAAGTTGTCTTTATGTGCCAGTTATTCATTGGCCCATTTATTGGTCACGACGTGACACGGGTGTTTTTTTTCCTTTTTCTTAACTTTGAAATGCATCATATTATTGAATACCATTTGTCAAAATCAAGTGTCAACCGGAAGCGCCTCCGACAGAAGAGGTAAAGTAATGGTGCATTTACCTTTTGAGACATCTCAATAGGTGAACTCGCTTCTGAGCTCTACTTCTCACTTTGGGCATAACTTTCACCCCTTAGCGGCTTTTTAGACTACACTTGGACGGTCTGGATTAACCATTCTTAAAATTCCCTTCGCTACTGCCTCAGTTGGTCCCATCGTTTAACTTGACAAGATCGATGCAATTTCTAAGTACAATCTTATGTTCCTTAACTTTAACATGATCGAGGTAACATTGAAATGGCCCTATCATCCAACTTTCTTGCAAGTAACATTGCTATTTATCGAATAAGGCTGTTTATTGGATTCTCTAGCCGTTCCATGAAGAGACGTCTATTTCATGTACCCATCTTCGGGGCATGAACTCATACCGGCATTTGCACCAACAATGTCGCATAATTAACAAAATCAATCACATAATTAACCTGTAGTTTTTGAGAGAAAGCATGCTTTGTTTTCATTCTGTACTGGGTAGCTTTCAGTTGCACCACCGAAAGTATCGTTTTTGTCTTCACATAGTACAACGTGACTTAGCACGGATCGCAATTTGCTTTATAACCCTTAAATTTTAGTAGCTTCATATACTACGCCATCGTTGCAATGCTGGTGGTTTCTGTAGTTTTTCGTCAGACGCCTGATACCCTAACAGCAATACTGCAGACTATGCTTATCGTTAAGTTTCACAGACAGGTCGGGTTACTGTGCTTCCCTTTCAGGCGACCGAGACGCACAGATGTCCGAGCGTTTGGGATGCTAACAAGCAAGTATCTTCACATTGTCAGGTGAAGCAGTCTGTTGTTTTAATTGTGAATGTTCCTCCTTTTTTTAAGTTGAAGACACTTCAAAACTTTAGCCTCACCTTAATTACAGATAAGCTTGAAAGAAAGCGGGGATCAGGCTTTGTGCACACTAGGTTGATTCTCAGCTACCGATTTTCAATGCTAAGCCTAAATATGAACGAGGCTGCAGGAACTGAAAGTTGGAAATAAGTTGATCTACATTCTTTTTCGTGCGAGGTTACTATCACACAAAGTAGGCTGTGCCAAGTGCGGAGGGATTCACTCAATAAAAACTAATTAATCAGTCTGTTTGCTTCGAAATTCGGGTTTTTTTAAACTACCAACTTCCTGGTATGCGGAATTTTAAATAATCGTCGCGTGTTGTTTTCCAAACGCGGTGAAGTGCTCCTGTTAACTTCCCCCAAACCGGGCATTACATGTGCCAAGTAGCTACGGATGTGGGGTTTTTCAAGTGGGACTGTTGGGCAACAGCATCTACCAATTCCTGAATGCAGTTGGCCTTCCCTAGAGTTGCTAAAATAGGCCTTTCTATGTGCCTGCCTTGCAGATTTGTTGATGACCCCCAGGCGCACTTACGCATTCCTATTTCCTCGATCAAACACATTGCTCTTGGTGAGTGAAAGATTCCCCTGTTTACATTAATATACGTTATTTTTCCCTTTAAAATGTGGATCTTAAGACTTTATTCGAGTATCTCCTACTGTAATTGGGCAGATACATTTGCTCAGGTCGATGACACTTTAATATTGCACATATTTTCAATTGGGATGAGTTCATTTGCTCTCACAGAGAAGTGTTGTGTTGTAAACGTTGGTGATGTACTTGCTTCCAATTGAGTTTTGCAGGTGTATGCCATAAAATACGATGTGGTGATGCCTTCTGCTCTTGAATAATTGAGGAGTTGGGTTGCCATTTTGATGGACCTCTTAAAACTGCGCATTAGCCGCAAACACCAACTGTACGAGGAACGATAACTTGAAAGACTGTGGGCATAAAAATGCCCTCCGTAATGGTGGGGATGATGCATGATAATGGGTCATGGGTGGCATTTTTCAGTTTTTTCTTGTTTTCAATGAAGGGTTCCATATTCCGTTGGTTTCTTTGTAAATAACTCCAATTTTGTGCATTAACTCGAGTTTTTTGTGCTTCGATGTGTCGTTTATGTTGTCACATTGTAGGCACTGAATCCGCTCTCTTTAAGCAGGCTGCTCCTGTCCTGCATGTTGACTTTACTACAACGTCCTCGAATTCTAATCAACCTCCCATGCCTTTCCGCAATGATTCTTCCAAAGAAGTGAGTCGGTCATCATGGTCATGATGCCGATATCTAGTTTTTGTTCTTGCTCCTGTTCCCCTTGTATTTCATTTGCTTCAACATTCTATGAAGGTAGTTTAACCATTTTTTTCCCAAAAACGATACATTGCACAAGTTCACCATTGATTTCCTCTTTCCTTACACTTTACTACCTTCATAGTTACCCGACGCCTGCTGGACACCACAAACTGACACCACTCGAACTGTATCTCGTGAACTTAATTACTCTTTTAATCCGGGTCATACTTTGCATACCAAATGAGAGTTATCTCATTTGCAATTCTCCCAATTTGGTCTGGGTGTCTGCGTATTCACCACCATATGCTCCCATTTCCCATCCAACTTTTTTGGAAACTGATTTTGTTCATACATAAGAGTTAGGAATGGTGATATAAGGCGCCTTCTGGTGCACCCATATTTTTAATTTGACCATTCTGGTGACTTTATGGCTTCAGTACTATCGTTATGGTTTCCATTCTATTCTTCTTAACAAGCTTTCAGGGCATGCATCCACCTGATACGGCATCAGAAATAGTCCGATTGTAAAGGATCTTCAGAGTGTGCCCATCACGATAGTCGTGAGTATATTTAATGTGTTATAGGCATTGGGTTTTCGTTCAAGTGACGACGCTAGTGGAGAGAGTGTGATTTCGGCTCCGTCCACCGTGCTCAAGCGTCTTCCCATACAACAGGGCACTGGTGGTCAATACCGGCTGGACTTACGTCAGGCTCCCTTTCGTCTCTTCAACAACTATCTGGTCCCCATCTCCAGCGCGGAAGAGGCTACAGATGCCCTCCGTGCCGTCGCTGAATCCATTACCGTTCTCCTTCAATCCATTGATCAGTTTACCGGTCGCCTAGTGTTTAATCTTTCCAAAACAGCATTTGAATGTATTTCGCACTTAGTTTTTGATGCTAGGCTGCGTAGTGATTGCTTTTCGAGTGGAGGTTCTGCTAATAAACAAGCAGCGAACCCTTAACCCATATTCCTGAATTTCATTTGATTTTTTTTCTTTAGATCTTTCGATAAATCTGGAAGCGTCGGTGTCACCAGAGGCGCGGGTGACGGGTAATTCGGTGATACAGCGACGTTCCACGTCCTCGCTACCTACGAAATTCACGAGACCGCTCCCTCCTGCTGTCTACACTGCCCTGCAGCAGCATCGCGATTGTCTGTATCCCTTTCTCCTCCCTCTACACCCGCCTCGCCGTCCCCGGCGCTCCCGGCGCGTCTCTACGGTCGACCGCAATCACTCGTCCGAGCAGGCTCAGCGCGTCCGGGGAATGCAGACTTCCTCGAAACCCACACATCCAACAAACGTTTCCCAAATGGAGAAGGTCTGTACTTCGAATGGGACGAATAATTTACAGACATTATTCGTTTAAAGCACTTTGCCTGTCTCCTTATATTGTCTTTCTACTTTTCTTGCTTTGAGTATCGTTGTTGTTTTAGTTTATTCTCATACCTCTTGCAATTATGACAAAAGACAATTTTCATTCTCCCGTGCACAGGGCATAAAAGGGTCCTTTGGGCGGATGCTGAAGCAATCTCTACCGCTTGTGGAAAAAGTTTTTCCCGCTACCCATGGTTCCGTCAAGCGCAATGAACAGCCGTCTCCTCGCGTAAATGGCTCGAGTAGTGTACCAGCTCATGTGATTTTGCTTGCTTGTTTTTTTTTCCATTGGCAACAGTAGAATATTCACAAGTACCAGCTAGTTCCTCAAGTTCATTTGTTCCAAATCATCATTAGAGTAAAATTTATTTTAGTTAAAAGGTTTGTTTTCGAACCGTTCTTGATAGCTTTGCGTAGATTTTTGAATCTTTGCTCCACCAATGGTGGAAACAGAACCGAGGTTGTACGTATGACCTTATACAAGGGACGCATGATATTCAGCCCACTAATGTTTTAAATGCTCCTTTTAGAATGAGGGATTCTTTGGATTTACTAAGCGTTTTCGTTTTTTTCCGATAACTTGCTTAATTAGGAGTATAAGTATAAATGCGCTTCCTCGCCTCCTTTATTTTAGTTGGACACAGAGTGTGTTGAAGAAGCAACAGTAGAAGTGCCGGACAGAGAGGTGTTAGCACCAGACAGCCCAGAGGTAGTGGAAGAAGGAGAGTCGAGGGAAATGAGTGAGATCGCAGAACAGGGAGTTGAGCCTTCTCTCGGCTCCGATGTAGATGATATGCCCACGCACATCATAAAACCCAGCCGTTGCTCCTCAAGTACGCTTGCTCTGCTTTTTTTTATTAACTTTCCATCTTTCTCGTCTCATCTTATTCTTGCATCACGCCTTGATGAACTCTATGACCCCAGTGTTCTGTACTTCTGCACGGTATTATCTGAAAATATTATCCAAGTTCAATTTTCCATATCTATGGATTCTACCCGGCTAGTTTCACCGTTTCAAAATTGGCAATTATTGTGTCATGGTTTGCATTTGAATAACGAGAATATTCGATAGGAATGGATGTTAGAGCACTATTGGATTTAATCTTTGATGAATTTTAATGCGTACTCTCATTTACATTTCCTATCACATGTTGGCAAATACTTTGTTTGTTGGAGTTTACAATCTCCCCATTTGAGGAGTTGTTTTGCTTTTCTTCAGATATAATTCTAAAATTATTACCCCATCCATGTTCCCTAAACGATATGTTGTACTCACTGTTTCCCCTACTTTAACCTAGTTTCTGACTTGATCTACGAGTTGGAAGAGGCGGCCTCCATTGCAGCCGAGGAGGAAGAGGATGAGGGGGACGAGGAAGCGGAAGGGGATGACGAAGAGGATGCGAAAGCACACCGATTAAGAATTGGTCTAAGCCACTCACGCTCTGTTCCTGCCCATTTGGAAGGCGCGGACTGCGAACAGATGGTTCAAGTAGCCAACGCCACCATCGCCGCTTACGTCAGTAGGCCCTCCTCCTCACCCCTGCCTGAAGGTCTATTTCATCGTCCCCTATCCTTTCCATCTCAAATCCACGAACAGAGCAGTAGTAGTCTCAAGACCCATGTGGTGCGTACCTTTTTTCATGCCTACGGCAGACTGGATGCAGCCATTTTTACTTAATATCGTGTTATTCACTAACAGAAACTGTCCCATCCGATTATGACAGGAGAAGACCAATTAATGCTCCCTCGAAGTTTTTCATATAATGACCGCAGCGACCGAGCATTCCATCGTTTAGTTTATCCTCGAAAAGCGGCATCCGATCCAGAGATTGCCTGCTACCGTGCATTGTATGGACTGGCCGTGGAGCAGAGGCCGCCACCCAAATCCCTCCACGTGTCGCAAGTGGAGGTTGATCCCGCCTTGCAGGAAGTGTTGGATAAACACTTTCAGACCTTTACGATCGCATCGATAGGTAGGCTGCAGGAGTCAGCGAATCCGCGGTTCGTGTCTCGACTGCGTCAGCGACAAGAGGCGAATGCCTTAGCGGTCAATCAAGAGCGACTTCTCATTTGTCCCTCGGAAGTTATGATACAAACGCAGTTTATCGTATTTTGAACCTCCGTCTTTCCACCCAACCCAATTGTTCGCCTGTTAAAGTGTGTATGTCTGTGGCATTTATTGTCCTATATTCGTCCCCCCCCATTGCGCCAGTGTTTTGTTGCAAGCGTTCGGCATTATTTGTACCTGATCTCTTCACCTTTCCCTTCGCGCAATTACCAATGGCCTGTGACATGGTTGATAGACATTTCAGCAGAGGACAATGTGAATTGGTCCACGACCTATTTTTTAAGCGAACTTGACATTCGACCCCCCCGTTCGTGCATACCTGCTTCTCTCCAGTCTTCATCTTTCGTCATTCAATAAAGTCTTGAAGATAACATTGTAACAACCGTTCAAATTCTGTTTATGTTTGTGTCGCCTAAGATAATCGATGTAGTGTCTATCCTTATTGCTTCCAACAATAAAGGGTGGAGTTCCCGCACGGTAATCACCACCACTCGTAGATGCTTACAGCCGGGATCTGGATCACATGCTTCCAGTAGATCTCGATTACCATTGATGCTGAAATGTCCTAATCGTAATCATTTGACATTCTAACTTCGGTAACTAAAAAAAGTAGTTGAGTAAGGAATCGAAAATCAAGAACTGGTTAGTTTCTTACATTGAACCTTTTCTCGCCAAACATGAGTTGCAGGTGGGGTCAAAACGTTTGCCAACGTTAAAGTCTGTGGTCTTTGGTGTTAGATTGATAACCATTTTTATAAATGTCGACTTCGAAGGGGTGACATTGCGGTGGTTTGACGTTCCGTTTAACGTTGTGATAAGCTAGACAAAGGTTGTGCTACCATTCTGCAGCATAGACTACGAGTCATGGTAATAGCCGCTTTGGCAATGCAACTTTGTTTATCCTCGTTTGACTATGATCGCAGGGAAGGCTCTCGATGCTATTGTAGTGATTCGGTATTTGGTTTAAATCCAATTAGGATGATGCAGACACGCTGGATGTATTTCCGCTCCTGCAATATGACATTCGAAGCATTCCACTATTCTCTCAGCTCTTCTGTAGGTTGCTAAAATGCGTTCTTCCGTATTAATTTGGCTTATTATGCTCTCGATGGCTACAATGCTTTTGGACTTACAGCATGACTAACATCTATTTTTGAAGTAAGGCCTGGTTTTAGTGCATTATTGTGTTTCGAAGCATACAAAGTTACGATTTCTAAAAAGGTGTGGGAGACGTCCTTTATATCAACCATTGTTAACACAGTAGTCACAGTTCAAACCACTCCAATTTATCATTTTGTCTTTCATGAAGTTATTTTATAACTTTTCGGGTCGTGGAACTATAAAGGAATGCAGGACGTAGTATCATCACTATCTCAGGATTGTCATAGGTTATAATACCTTGGAATTTATTGGCTAATCCGAGAAATCCGTAGCTTTTGGTGTGACAGATGTTTTAGGTTAATACGAGTACGTGTAATGGAAAAACAAGAGGATGCGCTTGTAGTAAATAATGTTGTAGGTTTCCCATGCACTTCTAAGGCAATTTCAACTTAGACTTACGACCTAAGAAATGTTTCTAGAGAAGAAGCTGCAAGGTTGAAACATTTGAAAATTCACGAAGAGCACAAGGGTCATGAAGCTATGCATTTAGAGATGTTTTTAATTCTCGTTTTCTTCACATTTGGTGCTCAATTCGCTCTGATGGCCTGGAAGCAATATCATCCCAAATCTTACCATCTGCTCACACTTCTTGGGATGTGGATTGTTCCTATGTGCTACAGTTCTTACATGCTCTATTTCCGATTCATGACGGTATGGTTATTTTTTTCACTGGTCACCGGCGTCATGGTTTATTTGAGTTCATGCCCACGTATTTCGACGTCTACACCGAGGTACTTCATGCCTATTTTTTCTCTTTACTTAAACTTATTTCTGATTTACCCTGCTTGGTTAATGTTTCAAGGCGCGTGTATTGGTGGTTCCTACTTGTCCATAAAATATCATATGCTGGGTCGGTGGGCGGATACTTTCTCGTGCTCTTTTCGTTGTTCATTCCCACACTCATCAATCCCAGTTTTGCTATCCCCGTTGGTGGGTTGATTCTCTTCTATGGTGTTTACTATGGACTTGTCGCGAGAGATTTCGCTGAATTTTGTACCGATAAAATGGCTGCTCATATTAGCGTAAGTTCTTAATTCCTTGTCTAAAACCTCCATCACTTGTTTTATTCCTTCTTTTTTACTTAGTACTTTACACCTACTGGCATTCCACTGAGGCGAATCGACCCTGGCGTATGTGCTCTATGTACGAACGTTATGCTAAATGGCAAGGGTGAGAAAAAGTACCGACTTAACTGCTCACACGTGTAAGTCGTTTGCCTTGCCTTTATGTTTTTGGGCAATATAGATATATTAGCGTATTTACTCAATGTTCCAATCTCGACTACTTTATCTTTAGATTTCATATCTCAACATATTTTACCAAATAAATAGGCTATTATTGAGGTGTGTTTGAATATTTTTGCTACAAACTGTATCCCTCTAAGGAAATCCCTGGCGAGCAGAATACTTAGATTTACTAGTGCTTTATGCCATAAATTCAGCCGAACTAACTCATAACATGGTAGCCGATGTTATGGTAACATTTTCCAACTTCAGAGTGTTTTTTAGCTTTCATGAGTTTTGTCTTCGAGGTTGGTGCATTGTGGGGAAGAAGGATACGTGTCCATACTGCAAAGAGAAGGTCAACCTTCACAAGCTTATCAAAAACCCGTATCCTTTTTCTTAAAATCATATCTATGTTATGATCACTCTATTGATGGTAACTCTCCTTTCCCGTGATCAGTTTCTTCTGCTGGTACTTTAAGCCCGTCCTTATCTACAGTCAACCGAATTTAACATCTTTCTACGACAGAGACCCTGTCGACCCCATTAGTTTGGGTTGCATTTCATGTTAAACGTGTTTCCCTGGATCTCGCTTACATATTTTCCCATAATTTATTTGATTTGTGCACTGAATGGAGTTTTCAGCCGAGCTTTCCTGGTATCTTTTCAACATTTGTTTTTGGTAGCTGAGCTAACACCTTGTTCCATGGAGTACGTTATCGTATCTATTTTTTGAATATCTACCCAGGAGTGACCCTATTGCCACCCCATTCTATTTTCCTTTGTCGACTGCTAGAAAGCATATACCCCTGTCCACTCTCTGATTGAGCACGCGCCTCCTACCCACACCTCTCTAAGGGTCACTCAGCACGTAGACTAGTGATAGCTTCAAACCTGCACCTAGACCTTATTTACTGCCGGGGTGGCCCGTTTAGCCGATAAGTTTGCTGGATGCTTTTTGATCCTTTGGGGTATGCTTTCCCCTTGCGTTTCATTACTCCATAGGAGATTCGTAGAAACAATTCTCCGCCATGTAAACCTAAGTACTGCTGATGAATCAATTTTAGAAATTTCAGTAAAGTGAGCTTCGGGCCAAGTCGGTCCTTTTGAAGCTTCGTATATGCGTTCGCACCAGCACAGCTGCTGCTTTTCCTGCCTGTTGTTTGTGCATCTAGTTCATCACTCGCCTGCACCGAAATCACTCAATTGACCTTAACCTACTGGTAATAAAAGGTGGGAGAAACCGCATCTCTTATTCGGCAATCTCCTGGACGCCATTCGTTACCTCGTCGCCTGGCAACCACTGATCCTGATGGTGGTGCATCTCATCATTTGGGCTTTGGATTTAAAGTGAGATCATCCCTCATGTGCCTGTACAGCTGTGATTGTTAGCAATGTATGCAAATAGTATAGATATTGTCTTGTACTCATTTCTTGCCGGTGTACCTCCCGTGAAGCTAGCAGCCTCTCGCAATTGCGGCCAGCAGCCGTCCCAAATCTGCACATATGATCCTAAAATAATCGAGAATACTGCTCTTGAACCTGCCTCCCGAAATCTTTTTCAAATACATTCGGGATAACCACCCATTTCACTCTTGTGAAGCATTCTAACCAGATCAACTAGGCCTTGTAAGTACCTATGGGTGGGAGAACATCACTCCTGAAGGGCCTCATTGCTCTACGGATTGAGGCGCCCGACAGCAGTGGTTCTAACGTGAATGT
The DNA here is from genome assembly GCA_001870725.1 of Taenia solium. Lineage (NCBI taxonomy): Eukaryota > Metazoa > Platyhelminthes > Cestoda > Cyclophyllidea > Taeniidae > Taenia > Taenia solium. The sequence goes on from MIEF01006458.1 coordinate 214,967, forward strand.
TCACCAGACCTTTTCGCGTCAGCGCCACCGCACAAATGCCGTAAGCTGCCTTGAGAACATCCTATTTTATTCAGAGCAGAGGATCCGTACTTATGAATGTTCTTACATAAGCTTGGTCAAAACAAAGAACGTATGAAACAGGAACTGACACGACAAGAAAAGCGAGTGCTCAGTAGGGTAAAGTGTGATCTCCTGTGGAGTCTGTGCCGTGTATCAAGTCCGAATGCTCGTCGGGAGGAGCCGCGGAAGGACTCTCAGAGTTAAAGTACATATCTTCCGCATCGTGAACCAGTTCTTCCATTTCATCATCAAGCGCTGAGTCGTTGTCAATGGCACTTGAAAGAGCAATGAATATAAGCATCAGTCGTAAAACAAGGCTCCTTAGGGCGGAAATTAATGGCCCTCCATTCTCGTTACGATTTGAGAGGCATTTTGATTGTATTAGTAAGTTATGTAATAGAAATACACATCATTTTGTCATCACAAGGAATTATTAGTGCAATATAAGGTTTTATCGTGACTATCCACAAAAAGAAAGAAGGACAGGTGTTGTCAAAGTTCTCTCGTATTTTGCAAAGGCAAATTTCGGTCAAAGGTGAATGTGCTGAGTGGGCTAAATGAAGTCACTTTATGTGTTAATCGGTTTTGGCAACTGATTTCAGTACCGCAATATCAAACTTTACAATCAAAAGTTGATAGTGAGAGCTTACTCGTAGTTAAATTCCTCGTCAAGTCCGGCAAGGAAGTGGGAATGCATCATTTCCCTAAACTCCTGCCGCGATCGCTCCTGTTCTGCGGCCACTAGGGAGCGACATCGGTCTCAAATGGATTAACAAACCTGTTGGCTCTTGAGATTCCCATCGGTCTCGGCTAAATTCAGCATCTTCTTCAGAGTCATCAGAATCCTCCTATAGGTGGTCACTAACTATATTGTTTGGTATAACATTCTTTGATTTCACTGTGGCCCCTAACTGTAGTAACTTCAAATCCCAACATTTGCAAAAGTAGATAATCTCCTATTCCTGTGTTATGCTAGTGAAAAGTAGTCACAAAAGTCGACTTGTAAGTCGCGTTGGATAAGGAAGTAAATCGAGTAAGATAAGTGTGTCGCGTCAGATTAAAAGTAAACACTCGGTCTTAGAAAAGATTGCAACTGACTGGGTGGATGACCAACGAAGCGAAATAATGCGCCTCGAATAAGGACAGAGGTTATGGTGCCTTTACTGGATAGTCAAGTTTATCCGAGATGTAACTACACAAGCTGGCTCAAACCCTACTCCCAAACATCAGTAGAAAGCGTTATCTGTGCCTAAAAGAACAAGATGAGGACCAATGTCCCACCTCGAGGTTGTCGGCTCGTCTGTCGGGCCTCTGTTCAGTGTCGAGTAATTGGGAGAGGAGCATACCACTAAAAGACTCATACTGGTGACCCAAAAGAGAACGCCTGTCCGTATCGCTGAGGTACCGACCAACCATGTGCTCCCATAATTCTGGCGCGCGCTCGCGCATCTGTTCGTCCGAGAAGAAGCCCTCCGTCGGGTCCGCCTTCGCCTCCGCCTCCATTCGACGCAGAGCCTCAAGAAAGAAAACCACCGAAGGATAAATAAGCTGTGAGTGACAAAGACTCATTGAAAGATGTGTTCAGACCGTTTGATTATCGCTCCAAACCTTTGCTGTGCCATTTTGATCTCAATTTTCCGCATCGGCTCCGCCTTTCCAGATTCCCGCATCGACTTCAACACCCAAGAGCCTTTTCAATCCTGGCCTTTTCTATCGTTCAAGATCACTGATCTAACTGCATTGTATTGCTGATTAGTAACCCACTGTGCTTCCATATCATAGCTACGGCCTAGACCAATCCATTCAAGGACGAACGAGGGTCGAATTATGAGTTAAGCACAATTGGTTCCAAACATAACAAAGGCATGAAATAGATCTATAACTTATGCTTAGCAACACCCGGATTAATACAGTGTTTGAGGAGTTTCAGACCAGACCGCAAAATACGTTTCGGTTCCCTGGATAAGTCCACTCAAGGCATACCACCAGGCGTCGGTTTTTGACACGCAGTTTTCTCCTCCGCCGAAGAGCCTCACACGTCACCTTCGCAGCCCCTGCGTCAGCTGAAGTTGAGGAAGGAGAGGAAACTCCGACCACCTCCTTGAGATAGTACCGCACAGTGTAGTTGTCCCAGAGGTCGCGAAAACACTCGGCATCCTCCGGCCAGCAGAGGAATCTGTAATAGCGTGCGAGAAATTCGCCGGGGTTGCGCCTAAGCAGATCACCAGCCAGATTGACCTTCTCCCCCACCGAGAGCGAGCCCTCGTCTCGCGTCTGGTGACGGAAATGTGGCCCTTCCTGCTCCGCCAGACGCTTAAGCATTGCTCGTTCAAGTTCACTGAAGTCAGTCATTATCCCTGAAAAAGCGTCGTCTAACTAACCACAACCGCAGCAAACATCTTAGGTCAGGATTTTCACCTTCCCACAGCTGCAAAACGAATTTGTCAGTTCACAAAGCTGCATTCTAAGAACACTGCGCAAATCCAGGAAGTTGATAGAAGCACGGATGTCTATACGATCCTGCCAAAGGACGCTGGTTATAAGGAACAATGCAAAGTCAATATAGCCAGTATGCCAACGTGATATTTGACGCCAAGCAGTTCGTCAAAACTTTCGTTAATGATTAAGTAAATAAGAAGTTAAATTTTGATGGGGAAAAAGTCTACCGATATCCAATCAAACGTACAAAAGATAAAATGAAAACCTAGTGCCTGTTCACATGTCATAAGTTTATTAAAATACCACAACTGTACATGAAGGATAAGCAATGTTCACGATGGCTTCACGGACGGTGATATTGCGCACTTCTTTTGAAAAGTCTCATCTAAGGTGGAACAAGAAAGTCAATTAATTATGATACAAATTCATGAATGACTTGAATAAGAAAAGGACATCAACAAACCATCCACTTGGTCTTCATCATCAGGCTTCTGCTCGACTCCATCCAGATGGACGAGGGGATCGGAGTGGGCGTTGTCGTCGTGCCCCACTAAGTCCACCAGCATGGGTTTCACACGGAGCGTTCCTCTCTCTCTATCCAAGTCATCCTCCTCGTCGTCATCATCGCTGTCCACAACACCGCCCTTTTCATCAGCCACATCGCCTAGTTCGACAAAGAGCACATAGCTTTGTAAAAAAGGCCCAACATTAAACATCCACTTTAGGAGAGGTCCCTTCAGGAGTGATTGAGGGAATGATATCCCAGGTTGGTATCAAGCACATAAAAGTAGGAACTAACTGATTTCAACAATGATCAAATGCCGATTATTTAACAACACACCTTGATTGCACCTTAGTTAACTTCCGCATTCCAAATAAAAACCCATAGTCAATATTAAATGGAATAACGATAAGAACTCATTACTGAGTGAAAATTCATGTGTGAATTAGATAAGCGTACCGCATTTTCGACTGAGAAGAGAGCTGTGATACTTTCGGGAAGCTTTTTTGGTCTGAAGTGCTGGTAAATACTCCTATTAAAGTAAAAAAAATTCACAAACCCACAACATGAGAAAATTGACATGTCTGCTTAATTTCCTTTACAAAGTTAGGCAAGTTTTACAAAGAAAAGCAGTTATTTTCAGAGCATTAAGCTAAAATAGTTGGCAATTCGAGGTAACGCCAATAAAAAGTTAAGTGCTCCTAATGTCAAGTAAATTTCACTCATTGGAAAAAAACGTACATTGTAATACTCCGCTGTGGCGTCCTTTACCAATTCAAGAAGGCGTGGCATTCCATCACCAGAGAATGAGGAGACACCGCAGCTTTTTAGATCGTTGTAAAACTCGTCCAAAACAAGAGCCATAGAGTTGGTAAGACTGGTCATATACTGTGATGAATCACTGTCAACAAAAGGCCCGTCGACCCAATCTACTTCTCCCAACGCGGCTGAACGCTGGGCATCCAACGCCCTCTGGAAGGCCTCAAAGTCCCGCATCCACTCGACCGCGAAATCACACTCAATTACATCTGTCTGCAGCAAAAATGTAGCACAACATATCAAAGCGTAAATTGCAGCTAAACTTAACTAAAGTTTTTGGATAAAATTATCTCTGACATTTTGCGGGCCCGGGGAGGGAATAATAGTTGCCGTCTGCCAATTTACCTTGTTAAAGACACATATGAAGGGTAGTTGCATTCGATACAAAACGCTACACGCGTAGAGCATATTCGACATGAATGTAACAGGATTATGACTGCGAGGTGTATCCACTATGTAGATCACAAGTGTTGGGTACGAAGCTGCCTAAGAATGGAGTCGAAAAAGTTGCAACGAACCTACCAGTGCACCGGTTATTATCATTCCAGAAGCAGACCAAGTGAAAACCTCAATCTGACCAGGCGTATCAAAAACCACGTAGCGATAGCGACAAGCATTCTTGTTAACAAGGTTTAAAACCTGGTCAAAACGTGCCGCAAAGAAATTCAATGACGTCATGATTGCTCCATTTGGGCCAAAACCATACTGTTTCATGACTTCTTTGAATTTAACGGTATCTCTAATGTCTAAAAAACACGGACAATGTAAAAACACTATCAATGAAAAATACAAACCTATATTGGCGTGATAAGGCGTATGATAAACAGCTGGGTCCAGATTAATTGTATATGGTTGACTATTTCCACTTGAACTAAGATATTCAACCAATTTCTTCACAAACGTTGATTTGCCCGAGCCCGCCATACCCAGAACAATGATACACGTGGGCAGACGCTGATCAGCATTATTAGAGATAGAAGCCATTTCTAGGTGGAATAAGAAAATGATGATAGCGCAAAAGACAAACAAGGTTACAGCTCCTTCGAAAACACGTGCGACCCACTAAACACCAAACATAACACTCACAAACCGACAGAACCCGAATACGTAAAGAAGACAATCCGCCCGCCAACTCTTAAATAAATGATGATGTTTGTTAAGCAAACTTCAACGTAAAGGCCTATTAATCTATACTTTAAAAAACAATACACATTATTACAAAAAAACATTTATATTTCCTCAAAAATTGATAATTTAGGGTTGAACTAGATTCACGGGTGATGCTGCAAATGACACGTGTGAAAGCCGAATAAGACACCGTAGAGTAGCAAAAGTTTACGTCAGTAAGAAAAATTAGGATGTACCTGTAGCGTCCTGCGACTTCCTTTAAGGTGAAAGAAGGCACAGTACTTGGACAGAATACACATTTTGGAAGTGGAGGTCTTGAGGTCTGTTGGCACGGCCCGTAGGCCAGCCGCTTTATAGGCCAGAGGCGAAAAGCCAATTAGAAACCCGGTCATGAACCAGCACAATTGCCCTCCGGGGCCAGAGATGCCCTCGTCGAAGAAAGTTCGGCCTTGCTACCACACCTCCTTTTTGTGCCTTTAATAAAAAATGTCTGGAGACGGCCAACCTTCCCATTGCAAGGCTAGTGAGAGGAAGAGGAAAGAGGGGGAGACCTCCTACAGCGTGAAATTGCAACAATCCCAAGGAATTAAACCTGCAACACTTCAAACAATAATTTTATGCCAGGTTGCCTAGGATTTATTAGTAGTTTAGGTTCCCCTTGTAGCTACATAACAAGGAATTCGCAACTGTAGCGTCCCGAGACCTCCTTTAAGGTAAAGGAAGGCACAGTACTCGAACAGAACATGTATCCAGAACCCGAGGGCTCGGGGGCTGTTAGCACGGCCCGAAGGCCAGCCAACCGGTTAGTACAACATGGCCACCCAAGTGGCCAGAAGCGTCAGTTCAAACAAACAAAGCTTTGCAGCAACAGCAACCCAATTTGTTGTTTGCTTTTTAGGTCTTACGATTTCTAAAAAAAAATTTATCGCTTTTTGTGAGTATGCAAGTGAAATCACTTATTCATATTTTTTTAATCAAACGCCAATGGTCGGGCTATTTTTAATTTTTCAAGGTAAAAATGCAGTGATTTTTCCATCTTAATGAAAAAAATGAAATGTGTTTAAAGTTTTGCTTCCGAAGCCGTATGCTTAAACAGGTTTCTGGTACTGCTTGAGTGTTACTTTGGTTTGTTGAAGCCGGCTTTTATTTATTTTCAATTGCAGTTTTTGGTGTTTTGTTGCCATTCCTGAATCATTTTTGTGACCAGAAATCAGCAGATCTGTTGTTAATGGTTAGCTTTTCGCATTATCACATGCTTGTCATCTGTAAATTCCCTTGCTTGTTGTCAGGGTCTGCTTCGTTGCAGGGTTGGAGATGTTGCTGCAGAAATTTGATCTTTAGTTGCTTAACTTTCGCTATTTTTTGACCTAGTGTAATCACGTTATAATAAGGATATTTAAGGCGATCGGTTTCATCGAGGAATGAGCGTTTATTCTGTCTTGCTGAAATGTTTTTAGGTCATTGTGATTTATTCAATCAATTTTAACATCTGCACCTGAGATTTTCAATTACACTCTAGAAGCTAAGACGTTGGGTGTTATACTTTTTAACTAAACCAATCCATAAATGAATTCCATTTAGGCTAAGGTGTTTCAGCGACCAACAATGATAGCAGAGGAACTAGTCGCTAGGTATGAAAATTGTTTGTGTCTGGCTGACGGATCAAACGGCATTATTGAGGTGTGGTACAAATCGTGTTCTTACTGCTATTGTTCTAGCTGACAAACTACCGCCTCTCCTTCGTTACCAATGGAGGAGTACGATTAAGCTTCTACTCTGTACCTTTGACCACTATCCAATCACTAGAGTTGAAGCGCTCGTTCAGAACTGAACAAGTAGTCCAGCAGGCAGGACTTTTCCTTCTTTGCAAAGATATGCGGCAAATTCGTTTCGTTTTGCCAGTATGCACTCCGTCATTCATTTACGTGGCCTTACATTAGGACGTCAGAACGCGTGATGAATTGAGTAAGTATATCGTCGATATTATTCATCCCGCCCAAAGGACGCGGCCACTTTTTGCATACATATTTGGTGAGGCTTGCATCGCCAAAAGCCTTTACCTCAAGGCGGGTTGGAACGTCTACAGCCCGGAAGATGAATACCAAAGACAAAATGTGATGAATAATGGTTGGCGGATAAGTAAGGTCCGGTCGAACCCATCAAAATTTATCTTGATAAAGCTTAATTGTCATTTTTATCATTGGATTTTTCTTTGTTAAATGAGTTTGTCCTCACTTTGAATGGGTTGTCAATAAGTTCTGAGCTTCTTATCACTTTTTCTTATCATTTTTCATCATGTTTGCGTCGCAGCCTTTACGAGTTTAGATTTTGACACGCAATGTGTGTGTGACTTAGGTGAACGAGGGCTACAAGCTGTGCCGCACTTATCCGGAGGTGTTGGTGGTGCCAGCTAAGGTAACGGATGATTTACTGATCGGCTGTGCTCCGCACCGGGCCCGTGGCCGCCTCCCAGTGCTCTCGTGGTTGCATCCCGAGAGCCGCGCTAGTCTCACTCGCGCTGCCCAGCCCCTGGCTGGTGTCCAGGGTCGTCGTAACGAGGCTGATGAGGAGCTCGTCCGCTGCATCCGCGAGGCCAATGCCAACACCGTCAATCTCCTTGTCTTTGATGCGCGGCATCAGGTCTGTTCCCTTTATTCCATTATCGCTTTGTTATCTCTTATCCTACTCTATGTCATCTATTATAACTCAAAATTGCCCAAGGTCGCTTTTTAACTTTGCAAACTAATTTTTGTGTTGACTATCAATCCATCACAACCGGACTGAATTTGTGTTAATTCTTTTTAAGTCGTTTTACTGGAGGCGTTTAGTTTGATTACTAATGTGCGATGGTTGGATGTCTTGAGCTCTGTACATTGCTCACTGCACCCGTCACCACAACCTCCTTTAACGCATGTTTGACGGGGAGCCGTATTCCTTTGGGGCATATCCCGCGCCACCGCACTTATCGAGCAAACGTCCATGGCCTATTCGACCCCGGTCAAACAAATTGTGTGTTAAACTGTATTCGGGCTTGAGATTCACCCTTTATATTTCTTCAGACCACAGAGCCATAATGACTGGGACGTTTTTTAGATGGATCCATTCATCTTGTTTTTGCTCTGCCATTAGCACCTTGAATCACTGATGCTATTCTCACGGGGACTGCCTATGTGTGAGAGTCAAGAACACTTGTTTTTCGGCATAAATTTAAAATACATTATTCTCACAGGTAAAAATAACTGCTTTGGCTTTCGTGCTTTCTAAGTCCCTGTTTTCCGCTTGATCCCTTAAACGAAAAAATGTATGTATTGTATATGTATTTGTAATGGATATGTAATTTTTTCATTTGGTATGATGGACTTTTCTGATAAGACAAGAATTGTGCTTGCTTGTTTTGATTGTTGGTTGTGCAGGCCAACAACCCATCTGGCTAATAACCGATGGATGAGTTGAGGAATTACTATATTTTTCCTGCAAAAGCGGCTCAACCGCTTAGAATTCTGCGGAGCATCTTCCCGTCTTACGGTTCATTTGACATGCTTTCACATACTTCCACATCACGTATCTGTCTAGCGTAGTTGTAGCTTGCAATGCCGCTTTCTTATTCATTTTCAAGGTCATGATGCTGTTGACAATGCTGCTCTTGATGCGGATAATTGCATAGAAATGATGGCTGGATACTGGTGCCTTGTGTTGCTCTGGTGTTGCAATAACGCATTGATTTCTGCATAGGTTCATCTGAACCTGCTGTCCTACGCACAGCTTCTTAAGTGTTCCTATATTTTGAAAACTCAATGCTTCTCTGCATAGGCGAACTATCGTTACAGTATGCCTTCTCATTTCGTTAGACTCTAAATTTACGTTTACGCTTTTCATAGTGTTCTCATCTGTTCATGTTTGAAGCAAATTTCACTACCTAAAGTGAATTGACCACTCCTGGAATTTAACACTGCATACAACTATAAAGATTGGTGGTTCATATTTTTAGTGTGCGTCGTGAACCTCACTGTAGTCATTGCCTCTTTGTCAACAACCTAAATGAAAAACATGCCATGTGTCTTTCATCTTCCACCCTTGCTTCTACATGTATGGCGGTATTTTTTAATGCAAGATAAATTAAAAGGGATGGCTCTCTCTGTCCTTGTTCCATCCTTGCATAAGTGAATTGGCAGACAATTTTATCTTTTTTGGCCTCTGCCGCTTTGCTAACCCGATAGGCAGTAGGGCAATATCCAACACTGACTTTACGTCGTATCCCATTGACCTCTTCCAACGTGGCGTAGTACTCTCGACAGGTACACGAAAACTGCCTGACACAAGGAATACTTAATGCCAGACATACGAAGGCTCCATCGGCACCAGCATCCATTTAAGTAACATTTTGAAAAGAAGACGTATGCACTTTTCTCTGGTTCTCGTCGTTATTTTTGCATGCCTTACCTATTTCACATGTTCTTTGACCGACTCTTCAGTAGGCCTAAAAGCTTGTGATATTTTATCGCTTTTGTCATTAACAAAGGCATCAGGAAGTACTCAAGTGTTCTGTTGATGATGGCAAGTACCTAGTTGACTGTTTTTCTTGCCACCGTATTTTCTGTTCTAGGGGGCCTAGTTTTTCATTAAAACATGCCTAAATAATGAATGTCTATATCTTTCGTCGCCTGTTTACATCGTAATTACGTGCCCATTGAAAACTTATAACTATTTTTAAAAATTTGTTTTCACAATTTTTAGACTTTTTCAATCCCTTCAACATAACTTTCAACCACTTTTTTGGCCTATTGTTGGAAAATAAGTTCATTGATATCTTCGATCTTATCCACCATGGGTCGTATATTTTGTGAGCTCGGGGAATGAGCATCTTTAGACCCCTGTCGGATCACTTTTTCGGTATCCCAGTTCACAGCTGTGGCCAATCGTGGGCGTGGTGGAGGCATGGAGAATCCAGCTTTCTACACCAACATCCAGTACTCCTTTATGAATATCCCCAACCTCCATGCAATGCGTGCCTCTTTCGCGAAGCTAATGACTGCCATCAATTCTGTAACTTTGACTCAACAGGATAACGTGAGTTGGCTCAAGACCATCCACGACACCAAGTGGCTCTACAACACGCAGCAGATTCTCTCCGCTGCTGCTGCTGCCGCTGACCAAGTACGCCCTCCCGCTACTGATTTACCAGTAGAGAATTCTTTACATTGGGCGACTCCTGCAATGCTCATATTAGCTAATATTTAGGCTCCAAATTTTCCCCAACACTAAATCATCTTGCTCTCTGGGTCCATTGTTGCTGAACGCTAGACTATGTGCCAAACGCCTTGCCTGTTTAATTTGTACTTAAAATTATTACCACTTTAGTATTCAACGCCTAACTTAATAAATCTACATTACTTGGATTGTTGGATTTTTTTAAGCATTGATGTGGGATTACAAACAGGATTGTCTTAAAATTAAATTTCCAATCCACTCCTTTCAAGTACCGTTAGAGTCTACCTGAAGAAATTGCACCCAACTCAAAAGTCTTCCCTTGTAGATCGAAAACCACAAGTCCTCCATCCTTGTTCATTGCTCAGATGGTTGGGACCGCACCCCACAAGTTACCAGCCTTGCAATGCTGATGCTGGATCCCTACTACCGTACTTTACGTGGTTTCCAGACTCTCGTGGAAAAGGAATGGGTTTCTTTTGGTCATAAATTCTGTCAGCGTATCGGTGGCCCCGCCGACGGCGGTAACCTTGTCTTCCCTCACACCTCTCCTGCCCTCAAAGCTGGACCCACCCTCACCAAAGTGGGGACCTCCAATCCCGAGGAGCGCTCGCCCATTTTCCTTCAGTTTATTGATTGTGTTTGGCAAATGATGACCCAGTTCCCCGCCTCATTTGAATTTAACGAACACTTCCTTGTCACCATCCTGGACGAGCTGTACGCCAGCAGGTTCGGAACTTTCCTTTTTGACTCGGAGTGTGAAGCGCGCAACAACTTCGCCCGCACCAAAACAGTTTCTCTATGGGGCTACATAAACTTTAACATCAAGACCTACTTGAATCCCACTTACACACCGGCAGAGGTGTCGGGCCATCGCCTGATCATTCCCTGTTCGATGTCATACCGGTTGGAGTTGTGGAAGAGCTATTATCTTCGCTGGCAGCCATTCATGCGATGCCAGGAGCCAGTGGTGTCGCGTAGCGCTAAAGTGCTCCACCGCATGCAGAAGTTCAGGATGCTCTCGCGGCGTAGTAAACGTGGCAGCACCCAAGAGGAGAGGGTCTTGCCTGCAGCGGACTCGGTCACCTCACTGCCACTGACGAAGATGAGCACACACGACGCTGCAGTCATTCTGCCTGCCACCCAGTCGGCCGTCTCACCCCGCCGCATCTTTCCCCGTTTCCCCATCTCAACTAACAGCACCACCGCCGTCACTGTCACCTCTGCAGCGGAGAAGGCCTCCGTGGTCGTAGCTCAGCCCTGAATCATGCTGCTACTTGGAACGTCGATGCATTTATCCAGTCCCATCCAACACTACTGGTCCTGATTTAACCATAGCTTTTTCCTGCTGATTTATATCCTTAACTTTCCTCTGATTGCAACAACCTTGCTAAAAAGTCTTTCCTGTCTAGCATTATTTTACAATAGAATTGAATAGAAACATTCGTGGAACTTTCAGGATAACTACTTGGAAGTGGGTGTTGGTTCTAAAAACTAACTTCTTGACCTTTGAGCTGGTTCACGATGCTACGAAGTGGGCTTACCCATGTATAACGCTCAAGGTAATGACACCAAAATTGCAACATTGAATGGCAGACATCAGTTTCGCCATTGGTTGGAGGCGAATACTTTGGATCATTTACAATGCCTAAAGTTCGTTCTCTGCGGTTCTATTAGGCTTTTGAAAGGACTTACGAACGCAGGAATTGTGCGATTCTATTGGTAGTGCTTGCACATCGAATTGAAGCGCCTGCTCTTTTCATGGCATTTTGAAAACCCGGTTACATGCTTCTTTTAGGCAGTCCCATGCCTCACAGAAAAAGCAGGAGGTGGAACCTAGGATTCTCTACAAAGTCAGCGATGCACATGCAGCGAGGTAGACGTAATGGTCACTACAATATTGTGCCTAAATCAGTTGTTAGTTGGAAGTTCTCATCCGTAGTCTTTGGAGGGGTTTGTGCAAAGTTGTGGTAAAAAGAGGCTAGAAAATCACTGGGATTTCGTGCAATGTGGGGTGTTTTAGTGAAAAAAAAAAGAAACATGACCGCAAATCCAACTCCTAGTTGATGTTAACCACCTCCATGTACACAGGTAATTCGTTACACATTGAGTTACAGTTACAAATGGTATGGTCTCCTGTTCACATACCAAAAAAAGAAGCTCTTACGAGTCGCTCGATAAAATTAAAACCTATAACATGTATTATCAATTCCTACACGATCCATCGAAGCACGTTCTATACAACATGGGAAAGACGAACAGTAAGTAAACACGCTACTTCCAGATAAAAGTGTTGCATTGGGCAAGAAGATTGTTGGGTGCCCCTACACGTCGAGCACAGACTCAAAATTCGTGATCCCTGCGCAGCGAACCTTTTCGTTTGGCCTGGTGGCGAAGGCAGGACTCCCCGTGATATGCACAGAGGGGTGTCGCCCCTTCCACCCTCAGAGGCCTCCTACTACCATCCAGGAGACTCCGCCATGCTGAGGCTACCACTATTCGGTGCTCCCCCTCATCACGCTGCTTCAACTGTAGGTGCATTTCCCGCACTTCCTCCCCTTCCAGCGTAACGGACTTCTCCTGCCTCGTCGCTGCAAAGAGATCATAGAAAAGGAGGTCTTTTTGTAATGGTTTGCAACACTCATCCACTAGAAAAAAAACGCGATCAATTCTTTTAAGTCAAACACCCAGCTAGAATCCCAGAAGAAAATGATGCCAGAGGTACGTAGAGTAGATACACGGTGAGAATAAAAATAAGTGGAATTCCTAATTAAAATGCGGGTAAATAAGTCTGAGTAACTAAGCAAGACAAGTTTCAGAATGATCAAGCATTGATCAAATCAAATTTTACTCTAGCTCATTTCCCCTCCTAACACCACTTACAAAAATCAAGACGCGCCTGCTTGAGCTTCTTGCATTTATGTACATTGGCCACCGGACTGTCACTACCATCAACAGTAACCTCAGAAAACGCATCGGTCTCCTCATCCTTCTTCAGAAAACTTAATAACAGCAACTGACGTTTTTGACACTGAGGCCAAAAGTGAGAACACGATGATGGCAAAGGCGAGTTAGTATTGATGGGTAGAGTGAGGGGGAGAATTGCCCACACGGGACAGTGGTCCGAGCCCTCGATCTCTGGCATTATGTCCGCTACAGACTTACAAATGGGTAGAAGGCTTGCAAGCTCCTTGTCGTAAAAAATGTAGTCTATGCGAGTACCATGGTTTGTTTTACGCGCACCAATTCGCAAATCCCAACAGGTGAAGGCTTTCCGTCGGACCGGATGGGCAAGACTATAAAAACAAGGAAGTCAGCTTAAAACGCCTGGACAGACCGAAAGACGTCAACCATACGGGCAGGATCCTCGGTTTCTCTCGCAGACTGCGGCTCCACAAGCAGGCCGTCCAGCCATTCTATTGGACCTCTTTGTAATTTCTTTGCTAAGATATGCTGGAAAATATCAACAAGTCTACCTCATAATCTTCCAAACTGTAATGATCAATGGGTTTATGGCAAATATTTAAGTCGCCAGCTAATACGACATAACTATAGCCGGTTTTAATTCGAAACGAGCGAGCATACCTTCCATTAGCTATCAGTTTGGTAATAACCAACTTTAGAAGATCCAAAAAACGTTCCTTGTATTTGATACGCTCTTCATTTCTTGGATCAACACGCGGGCAGTAAACACTGACGATGGAAAGCAATCTCCCATGGACGTCTGTCTCAAATTGAACAATAACTCCCCGCCCTTCAGCATCAAGGTCATTATTAATTTTCTTATGGTTTTCACAATCAGAAAACACTGCACATAACCCGTCATAAGCTTGAACTGGCCTAAGAGGTTCTCTACAAAAGATACAAACGCCTACGGTCGTAAAATAACCTTTAACCATTTAACAAACCCGAATATCCGGGCCTTTTTTTGCAAGTAGAGAAATATGCATTGTATCCATCTACTCGACTGTAGTCTGCTGAAAGATCACCTAAATATTTCTTCATTTTTTCAAAGAAAGAACGTACGTCCGGCCTTTGTTTCCTGAAGGCAGATTATATCAGCATCAAGCATATCAAGATGAGATTTAAACGGCTTCGAAAGAGAACGGATGCCATTTATGTTCCAAGTACATACTTTCAGCATTCGTCTATAAGCACAGCTTAATAGAGGCCATGTGTGTGTGGGTGTGACTGAGAAAGCTTAGCAAGGGTTTAATAAGAGCCTAATTGAAATAGACATCGAAATGAGTGCAATAGCCTAAACAAGAATATAGATATAGTTCACCAGCTTAATGCTTTGCAATTATCTTTTCGACAGTAAAATCTAGTGGGTCGCCCAAAATATCGATAATATGTGCGCGTCAATTCCAACGTTGGACAAAATACTTAACACCCACCGTTGAAAGTGCTTACTTTCTGGATTATATCACAAAGCTACATACCACGTGGAGGGTAGTAAGAAATTGCAAGCAAAGCCAACTGCGATGAAAGACCGCTCCTCCGGAAAGGCACGACCACACAGCAGAGTAGCCATGACCTTGAACTGCGCCAAATGTAAACGAGCGGAGTCGTAAACTGATTTGTTCTGACCTCACAACGGTGAAGGGGATTAAGGTTTTTTTACACTAGGAGTAACATACAAATGAAAAGATCAATGCTTTCCGATACGTTGTGCGCAAACTTGTGGTTAAAAGCTTTGGTCCAAAAACACTAGAAGGAAGGTGTGAAAAAAAATTCGTAGTCTTCATTTGCCTCAATTTTAGCAGTTTACTAAGAAAAAGCACAGCACCTGTAAGCCCTGTCCCTCTTATTAATACAGATATCGGATACCACTGCATTTGTTTGCAACTCTGTTTCTACTTAATGTAATATGGCACAAGTTGTATCCGCTTACAGGAAATGTAGTGCCATTATTATTCTCCCCGTGTTGTGCAAGGAAGTTATTAACAACCGAAGCGACACTAGCCGTGAACTTCAAATCCAGTGGAAATGTCAAGGGGAATCAGCGACGTTGTGGTCAAGCGTCCCCCTTAAGCTCTCCCTCCTGTTATTGGGCAACTCGCCTCTCTTCGTCAAAATGCGTACCTATAGATGTAGAATGTGCAGGACGCCATTCGATAGCATCGTTTTATGTCTTGCACACTTGGATCGCATGCATTTTGTTCCTGTGAGGCCCGATCGCTCCATTTGCTCAGGGTTCTACGATACCCTCGTGTTTTTTTTCCACGGCCCCAAAAAAGCCTGAAATCACGGTGTGTGTTGTGTGTGTCTCGACCCATTCGAAACCTTGGACTCGTACCCCCAGCTTTCATTGGGCCACATTATCGTGGGAGAGGAGGACTAAGGAATGTGCATTTGCTGCACCGAGTGTCACGCGGAATTGATGACACTACAAGAACACATGCGCTCGAATCTCGATGACTGGCACGGTTAGCTCGTGGGTGCTCCTCACAGCACTGATTACGTTGGGATGGCTGACACTGAAGGCTGACCAAGGGGAGCGTAGTGGACGACGCTCGAAAGAAGAGAGGGACTGTGTAGTACTTTGTTTGTTCGAACTGCCGGTTTTGGTCATTTGGGTGTAAGACTTGCACATTTAAATGCAAACACATTTTAAACCATGGATTACAGCTTTGCTCCCACTTCTAAAATATATATTATGTCCAGGTACTGTGCCTTCTTTTACCTTAAAGGAAGTTAAGACTTGCACATTTAAATGCAAACACATTTTAAACCATGGATTACAGCTTTGCTTTAGCAAATCGATAACGTATTTAGCTGTGCAAATAACTGCCCATGAAATTCAACCATCACGCGATGTGGTTCCATTCCTCCTCAGAACCTTGATACCCTATTAGTAACCTACTTGCTCGTCGGCAGGTTGGTACAGCTCCTCGACACCATGCTGAAGGCAAAATAAGCCGTAAAACATGGACAATGTGTGTTTTCGAAGCAGAAAATGGCTGTGGTAAGACCATATCTCATCAGAGTTCATACTGTAACTTCCCGAGACTTCCTTTAAGGTAAAAGAAG